>CM031603.1:54660525-54673025 GCA_018398815.1 Conus ventricosus
CTTTGGAGGTGAAGTGTACTTGGTTGGTGATACATGAGTGGGCTCTGACTGAAAAACCTGTTTTTTAAGCCCATTCTTTGGGGCCCCAAGGTTTAAAAAAGTTTTCTGCACACCTGTCCTTTTACATCTTTCGAGGGGGGAAAGATGTAATTTCCCTTGCCTTCGGATCTCTCTGCCCCAGTTGCGTCCCTTTTTCACAACTGTGGGAATGCAATAACAAAAGTGCGGTCGTTTTTCGTTTCCCCCAAACCCGGTTGTCCAGAATGTTTGAAATATATTCTGTCTCTCGGTTTTTTGAATTTCTAACACTTTTTTTGCGATTTTTCACAAAATCTTGAAAAAAACCTGACCCCTTTCCTTTCGCTTTTTTGGGCTGGGATTGCTTGCCTCCCTTTTCCTTTTTCATTCCCCCCCTAAAACCTGTCCCTTTGCCCGTACATTGGTTTTTTTCTTTGTGCATTTTTTTTTTGTGCCGTCCAGCTTTGCTTTTTTCCCGTTGTGTGTTGTTTTCCTGTTGTGTTTTTCGTTTGCACGTTACTTAGGTGTGCCTTGCCTGAATGTTGTAAATTCTGTTGTTCTCCAGACGAAATATGGGATGATACGAATCACCACTATCAATCAGTTTTTCATCACTAGAATGGGTCAGTTGGTTCATCACAAATCAAGCCCGGGCAGGGCTACTAGGACCTTTGCAGTGAGCAAGGGGCCCGGCATTAACAATTCTTGATAGTTAAATTCATGTGATTTTAACCTTTCACCGTGTCGTTCGTTGCATGGATTGTTACCTGAAAAGTTTCAAAAATTGACACGCGAAAATGGAAAATGCTTTTGACAAAAAATGCAGTAGCACCAAGGGTGTCATCGAGTCCCCTTCAACCCAAGAGGCCCGTCGTCCTCAACAACAAATTGCAAATTCCCGACCCCGCTGTTTGGCTGGCTTGAGCATACTTTTTCATACCCAGTTTTTTCTTCAACCTGCTGGAGGAGGGACTTTTTCTGTGCTTTCATAAAAAGCTTCCACTGTTATAAAAAAAAAAAAACCTTAAAACAAAGAGGAACAAATGGCTTGCACTCCAAAACACACACAGGGCGGCACGCCACAACCAAAAACCCAAAATGCCCCAAACATAACAACAACACAAACCCCCCCACCACAAAACACAAACACATACCACAACACCCACACACACAAACACCACAATACACACACCCACAACCACCCCTTACACAGCAAGAGAGAGAGGGAGAGAGAGGGGAGAGAGAGAGAGAGAGGGGTGATAAAAAAAGAAGAGACAGAGCGAGATTGTGAGGAGATAGAGAGAGGGAGAGAGAGAGAGAGAGAGGAGAGAGGAGAGAGAGGAGGGGAGTGATAAAGACGAAGGACAGAGCGGATTTTTGCAGGGATCGGGGGAGAGGGGGGTGGGGTTTTATGATTCTTTGCTCTCACTGACATTTCTTATGAAGTCACTAGGGTTTGCAAAACGCCTGATCTAGGAAAGTAAAAATTATAGAAAAAAAATATCCAAAGGGGTTTTTGTATCTAAAAAAATTTAATTTTAAACTAAAGTATCCCAAAAAAGTATGTGAGAACCCTCTGTATAAAGTGAGGAAAAAAGTTATGGTATATTTAAAACCCGTTTTTCGTTAGAATTTCGAAAACAAACCGCAAAACCCCGCATCACGGTTTTTATGTTGTGACGTGTTTTTTGGTCCCTTTTTAGGACAAAAACCTCGTTGTTAACTTGGGTTTTTTCCAGAACTAATTTTTTGAAAACACGTTTGTTTAAAATTACGTGTTTTTTTCCACTTCATGTTTGAAAAAGTTGAAATAGTGTTTTTTTTTCAAGGTGTTTCTCCTTTGAAAGGCGGTTAGAGATAGAGTTTTTACAAAAAGGTGGGGAAAAAATAAGGGGAAATAATGTGGGTTTTAACTCCAAAACCAAAAAAAAGGATAGTGGTTTCCCATTACAGCGACGATTGTTAAAAGGTAAAGGTTTTTTAAAATATCTACAGGCTTTTTTTGCGGATGCAATATAGGAGTGGTGGGTCTGTGCTGCCGGGGTTTTATAAAATGCTTGTGTTTGTGTTTTTCAGTGCTGTCTGTGTTTTTTGTGTTTCTGGTTTTTGTTCATGATAGGAATTTCCACTTGTGCCGCCGTTGTTAAAACCATTTTTTTATCCAGTATTTAAAATTGCCGTTGTGGTTTGATAGTTTTGTACTTTTCTGTTGAGCAAATTACTCTTTTGAAAACATACACTTAAAGCCAAAACCCCCAAATTCCTGAAAAACCCAAATGCAGATTTATAAACCCATCAAATTGAATTTGGGGAAAAAACCCGCAAAAAAATCTTAGAAAAAAAAGGGCCCTAAAAAAAATAAAAGGAACACTGAAATAACCCCTGGAAAAAAAACATAGAAGCCTACAAGGTTAAAAAATCAAAGAATTGAGTAAATAATCTGGAAGGGTCAAAGAGAAAAAAATTTGATCAAAATTCCCGGAAAAACAAAAAAAGAGCAGACCATACAACAAAATTTAAAAAGATGTAAACCCTTTCTAAAAAAAAAAAGTACATAATACTATTTCAAAACCAAAAATGGCAATTTAAATACTAGGATGAAATGGTTAACAACTGAGGAAAAAGTGGAAATTCCCATCAGTGAAAAAAGAACCGAAACACACGAAAAAAAACGACAGGGAACGTGTGACAGACAAAACCCGCAGTTATAAAAAACCCAGCACAGACCCACCATCTGTGATTGCATCCGCATGAAACCCGTGTAGTGTTTTAAACCTTACCCTTTTTCAAATGTTTTCCCCGTCCCGGGTTTAGCCTTTTTTAAAATCTCTGTGGGTTTTTCTCCATGTCTTAAATTTTTTTTTATATAAATTTTTATATATATATATATATATAGATATAGATATATATATATGTGTGTGTGTGTGTGTGTGTGTGTGTGTGTGTGTGTGAGTGTGTGTGTGTGTAGATAGATAGATGGAGAGATTATATATATATATATATATATATATATATCTGCCCGTCTGTCCCTCCCTCCCTCAGGCGGGACACTATGGACCTCCCGTTGAAGGCGTCATACTCCACACCCAGTTTCTCTCTCTCTCTCTCTCTCTCTCTGTGTGTGTGTGTGTGTGTGGTGTGTGTGTGTGTGTGTGTGTGTGTGTGTGTGTGTCTTTGTCTGTCTGTCTCTCTTCCTACCGAAGTATTGTAGACTCCATGTTATAGGCTGCACACTCCACACCCATCTGCTTTAGTCTGTCTGTCTGTCTGTCTGTCTGTCCGTATGTCCGTCTCTTCTCTCTCTCTCTCTCTCTCTCTCTCTCTCTCTCTCTCTCTCTCTCTCTTACCCTGTTGGGGCAGTATGGGTCCCCTGTGGTAGGCATCATACTCCACCCCCAGCTGTTTGAGGTCGTTGCACTTCATGGGGCGGGTGGTGTTGGGGCCGGACAGTTGGATGAAGAAGTCCATGACCTCGCTCAGCGTCTTCATCGTGTTCTTCTGCTCATCAACAATAACAGGTGACCATGACGATGGTAACAATGACAACTGTGACAATGATTATGTTCAGTACGAAGTTAGTGATGACTGTGGAGGTGACAAGGACGTTTATAATAATGACGATGGAACCGAATAATGACGAGGTACCGATGGTGATGTGGTAGAAGTGGCAGTAAGTACTGTGGCGTAGATAATTACCGCAGCGATCATGGTAGTGATGATTACAGTGTTGATGATAGTGATGACGCATGACAGTGAGCGACATAACTGGCTACCCATTTATTATAACATATCGTATGTAAAACCACATTGACGATCTTAGACACTAAATGTCATTGAATAATTACTCTACCCCTTCACCATAGAAGTATTCGTCAACTGACCAACATGAAAACAACAACAATGCCGCGATAGCAAAAGAGGCTGTGCCAGAGGCAGAAAGACAGGAGAGTGACATACAGAGGAGAGAGAGAGAAGAGAGGAGAAGAGAGAGAGAGAGAGAGAGAGAGAGAGAGAGAGAGAGAGAGAGTGTGCATACAGAGAGAGAGAGAGAGAGAGTGACATACGAGAAGAGAGAGAGAGAGAGAGGAGAGAGAGAGAGAGAGAGAGAGAGAGAGAAGAGAGAGCAAAGAGACAGAAAAAGGGGGGCGGGAGAGAAAGAGAGAGAGAGAGAGAGAGAGAGAGAGAGAGAGAGAGAGAGAGAGCGAGAGAGCGATAGAGAGAGTCGGCTGACTTGTTTTAGATAAAGTTGAAGAGCCCACTTCAAGACAGAAAAAAGCTGGCGAAAGAAAACCCAAAGATGCAATCATTTAGGATGAACCGTCGATTCAACAGTGCAAGGGGATGGAGAAAGTGACAAGCCTTTTTACTGACGATGCAATTTGAGTCAGTAACAAATGATCAAGAAGTGCCATTTCATTTCAAATATTTTGTGCCCCATGTATCTAAGACCAAGAAAATTTATTGATTACAAATGATTCCACAGTGCAAAGGAATCAAAGAAATCCAACGGAAAAAAATGTTAGTTTCTTCCACTTGAATACAACGATTAATACATATTCAAGAAAGATCACTGTTGTTAAATTGATACAAAAGATTACGAAGTGCGTCTACGACCCACACAAAATAAAACACTGGATAAATCTAGCGTAGATTAACAACTTTCGACAACCACACAAGATTCTTTAAGGACATAAAACGAACTCTCAGATTAAGCTGTTTTTTTTTCAGAAACCAACAACACACAACCTTCTTCAGAGCAAACACCAAAAGAATACAAAGATGTGTAAAACAAAACACCGGAACGTAAAAGAACCCACAGAAACAAGAAAACTGTTTCTGGGAACATGTAGTAAAAACCTCTTTGACAGGTCTATACGATGGCAGAACAAAGGGTTGACAGGTATACGATGGCAGAACAAAGGGTTGACAGGTTAATATACGATGCAGAACAAAAGGGAGAAGGGTGAAGGGAGGGCAAGGGTGGCGCTGATCTATGGACACGCGCTCTCCCAAGGAAGCAAGCCGAATTTCAGGCAGAAAAATCCGTTGTGGCTACGAAGTTAGCATCATTGGGGTTTACTTCAATCCTCTCCGGCATATCCGTTGCAGTCCCCAGGGAAAGCGCAGACCTCTGAAAAATGTCGAACGTGTTCCGGATACGTCCCTTTTAAACCAGATCCGTACGAAAGTTACCGGATTTGTCCGTGAATCACATTCCACTTTCCCATCAAATTTCGATGACATCGGTTTTGTGGTTTTTGCCTTGTTTTGTTGACGGAACCCACAAATTTAAGGACGCAGGTGAAACCCTAACATTCTTGATAAAAACATGCAGAAAATTTGCAATGGAACTTTCAGAATTATGAGAACACGCAGTTCACACCATAGCTTCCCTCGATATTGAAAAACCTTGTTTTTAACTACCACACTCAAAATCTCAAAATAGAGAGAACTAAAGTGCATTTCTACTTTTGAGTTACATTAAGAAGTGTTCTATATGAGTATATTGGTGCTATACTTTCCGCGCACCTAAGTCGGCAAAAAGATTAAATCTATGGAACCCCTTTTCTTAAAAAACTGATAGTGAAGCCTGCGATCGTAAATGACTTCAAACCATTACTTACTTACTAACTTATTCATTTTTAATATTTAATTATTCAATCCCATCACATTGTTAACATCGTCATCATCATTATCATTATCATTGTTACTGTTATCATTAAATATGGATCACCCACAGAGTCACTCTTGCTATAAAAGCATACATAATTTGCTTGAAACAGAAATCGTTACTGGACATACATTTAACACTACAAAGCTCATCAGAAGAACTCGGATATCAAACGTTTCTTTTCATAGGCAAGAGCATAATCGCCAGTTTTCATTATCCCGCGCAACTCTCTATCCTGACAGACCTGCTACAGGGCAGTTCTCATCATCACAGTATCATAAGCAACAAACTTCAACTCTCTTGAATATCGATCGAGCCATTTTTTACAAGACCACAGAATGAGCATAAAAAAATGTAGTGATATGTATGGTGTTCAGTATGAAGCTTTGAAATAAAGCCTGGACAGCTCAGTTACTGAGGAAAAAATAAAATCAGCAGTTGACTTTGCATTCAATTGCAAAAAAGTGCTGCGCAATTCGAGATTTTTTTTTTTGAGGCGAAAGAATTAAGTTGTAAACACATGAAAATTACCAAAACATGCTAAACTGCCATCGGTGCACAGAATTTAAAATTGAAATATTTGTAAACATTACATTCTTAAAGACTCACTCTCTCTCTCTCTCTCTCTCTCTCCTCCCCTCTCTCTCTCTCCCCTCTCTCTCTCTCTCTCTCTCTCTCTCCCCCCGTCATTTTCTTGAGGAAAGACATTCACTGCCTAATTTCTACAGAATTCGCATTTTTCCCACAAGACATTCCTTCCCGTGTGGAAACCACAAACTGAGCGCAAAAAAAAAAAAAAAAAATCAGTTGTTTTCGGCTTTTCTTCTTTCTTTCCTCTTTTCTTTCTTTTTGTTCAGAATTTATTCCCCTGAGGATTCAGAGCGTCATACTGAAAAGTGTGAAAAAAAGCAATTTATCTATGTTGCAAATCCCATAGTCAAAGCTGGATAACTCACAGAGCCGTTGTCCTTGTTCTGTGGGCATACATGATAATCACACATTGCGTTTATCACAGTTACAGGGATATTAATGGTACTTCTCATTATTATGAGGACGTTAATCAATCTGTAAATCTGCATTTGTGATGGGAGTTAAGTAAATCTTTTTAATTCATACACACACACACACACACACACACACACACACACACACACACACACACACAACACTTGTTATCTCTCCGTTCGCAGCCAGGACGAAGCAAAGTGCCTTGCGATTTTCCTGTTATGACTAAATGATTCATCGTGTGTAACTTACAATGTTCTCTGCGTTGATCGTGTACCCTTCTGATACCCGGATGACTTCGTAATGGACTATCTGCTCTGAGCTGTAACACCAAACACACACACACACACACACACACACACACACACACACACACACACACACACACACACACACACGCACGCACGCACGCACGCACACATGTACAGATATATACCAAATGATTTCAAGTACAACATACTTTCTTTCTCGCACCCCTCCCCCCACACTCACACACATACATGCACGCAAGGACACATGCTGACACATACACTTTTTACATATGCAAGAGGATCTACTGGATTTAGGAAAGTTTTCTTTTAGCTTCTGTGGAAATGCTTCCCACCGGCAGGTAAACAGGATCCAGTAGCTAGCCTGAAGAGCTCTTCACAGAGCAAAACAGCTATTGCTTGCTGGTCCTAGAGAAAATCAGCAATGAAGATCTATGGAAGCAAGCAGGACAGGAACCAGTGGCCAAGCAGATCCTGCGGAGGAAGTGGAGCTGGATTGGACACACTCTCAGGAAGCCAGCATCCAGCACCACACGGCAATCACTGACATGGAACCCTCAGGGGAAAAGGAAGACAGGCCGACCTCGCAGCAGCTGGAGGTGAGACACTGAGGCAGAGTTAAAGAGGCAGGGGACCAACTGGACAGGCATTCAGCGAGCAGCCCCAGAATCGAGTGCGATGGCGGAGTGTTGTCGATGGCCTATGCTCACCCTTGAGCTATGGGCCTAAGTAAGTAAGTAAGTATGTTGCTGGTCCTGCTGGACTCCCATTTTAGAGAAACAATAAAACTAACAGAACGCTCACTGGAGAAGGATTACTTCACTGGCTACTTTCCCTTAAACGCAAGTCTGTCTTTGGAAGTGATGTATTTCAAGTGGGACAATGCTGATGTTTGTTCCACTGCCTTTCCAGAAAGCAAAGGCATCTGGACACAAGTTTTATTGCACCACACACACACACACACGCACACACACACACACACACACACACACACACACACACACACACGCACACACGCACACACATACACACAGACGCACATACACGTGGAGGGAGGCGTAGACAGACAGACAAACACAGAGAGAGAGAGAGAGAGAGAGAGAGAGAGAGAGAGAGAGAGAGAGAGAGAGAGAGAGTGAGAGCGACACAGAGAAAATGAGGAGAGACAGACAGAGAAAGTGAGTGAGACAGACAGACAGAGAGAAAGTGAATGAGAAAGAGAGAAAGACAGCAAGAGAGAGACGGACAGACAGACAGACAGACAGACAGACAGACGCATTGCCACAGACAGAAAGAATGTGAGAGACAGACAGACAGACAGGCAGACAGATAGAGAGAGAGAAAGGGAAAGAGGGATAGGCAGACAGACAGAGTGAGTGACCGAGAGAAAGAGAGACAGAAAGAAAAACAAAGAGAGAGAGAGGAGAGAGAGAGAGAGAGAGAGAGAGAGAGAGAGAGAGAGAGAGAGAGAGAGAAGAGCCGACCTCTGCAGGCGCTTGGTGATGACGTAACTGCCGGTGGGTCGGGCGGAGCTGCTGACCCGCATCAAGGTATTGCCCATGTGACGGCACTCTCTGACGATCTTCTCCGCCAGCTCGCGATTGCAGTCCTCGAAAAACCACCTGCAATGAAGGTAAGGGCAGTGCCCTGAACGTCTGCTTCTACTCCCGTCCTTGGCTACAACCCCAAGGTTCATCACTGGTAAGAGCTTTTGTGTGTATGTGGTCGTCATCAACCCTACCGTTGAAGCAGAAACATTCCGTCTTCAGGACTGATGTCTAAACATGCATATATTTTTTTTCTCACTTTTGTTGTTGTTGTTTTTTTTTTCATCTGTCCCACTGCCACATGATGAATTACTTTTCTACGCAGGATGACATGGGGGTTAACGTTCCTGAGACGGTTTTTTTTTTCTCTTTAGTTATTCATTTTTGTGTTTCCATATGTATTTATTAATGGAGATTGAGAGGAACAGACAGACAAAAAATAGTAAGACTACTCACGATGGTGTGCTGGTGTGGCCTGCTTTGTCAAACTTGTGATGCTGCAAAAAAAAAAAGAAGTAATAAAAAACATAAACAATTCCACTCTTGGAGGAACACACACACACACACACACACACACACACACACACACAGAGGCAGGCACGCATGCACGCTTGCACGTACACACACACACACACACACACACACACACACACACACACACACACACACACACACACAGAGGTGCAGTTTTCTTGGTACTGAGAGGCAAAAACAAACAAGCCAGAAAGACCTTCAGGAGGGGAGAAAAGGGGCGAGAGAGGTGGGGATAAGATGAAGGGAGAGAAAGAGTGGTAAGAAAGAGACAGGTTTTCTGTGAGCTGGAATCTTATCTCAGCGCTCAGTCTCAGAATGTCATCGAAAATTCTTTACCTCGTCCACTACGCGGGGTACTACAAGGCTTGGAGCTCAGGCCCGTTTGTTTGCTTGAAGGTTAAAGCTTTATCCAGTTCTTGAGATCAGCATGCACTGTTATATGCACAAACCTGGTTCCATTTCTGAACTTTCAAGCGCGGTCACCAACAACTAGGAATGCGATGCAGGTACTAAACGATGGATTACCTTGGACACAATAAAGTTAATGACAAAAAACTAAAATTACGCTTCTTGCTCCACTTCAACTTCAAAACCACGCTCACTCCCTCTTTTCTTCCACGTTGGTACTAATGACATTGCTTTCTGCTGTCTGACTGGCAACCTAATCGTTAGCGTCAATTCCAATCTTTCCTTCCAGGAGTACACACTGAGCTCTGTAAGGCAACGTACCTAAAATCTAAAGTCACTATCAGCTCTACCTGGCACTCTCTACTGGAACACCCCCCCCCCCCCCCCCCCCCCCCCCCACCCACCCACTGGTCTGTTCATTTCACTGCGTGTCCAGCCCTGATAAATGCCGGTCTGCAAGTCATCGAGATGAGAGCACGGCATCACTATCCAGCGGTCTTTTCATTGGTTCTTAATCAAGTGCAGAATTCATCACAAATGGCGTCTATTGTTATTATGTCACGGCACTAATCTGAAAGATCTTTAAGACATTCTGCAGTCTGCATCCCCTTCGTTCTTTTTTTTCCTTATTCTCGTTTCTGTTGCATCTCTGAACACCAAAACTGAATATTTCGGTCTGCTTGTCTTCTGCTTTCAGAGGCTAACCGTCTGGAACATTCTCCCCATGGATATCAGGTATTCTCTCATATTCTGCGTCTAGTCTTTCCTGATTTGTTATTGTGCTACTGCTGTATATCATTTTAACCGTTACTTAAAAAAAAAAAAAAACCTCGCTCCACACAATACGAGATTTATAAGGATGGCTTGATCCAGTTCCAAATCTGTTCACGTCTTCTATGACACTCTTTGAAAGGACTCTGTCAGTTATTGCCCTTGTACCGATCGTGTGCAATCGTTCTCGTGTGTGTGTGTGTGTGTGTGTGTGTGTGTGTGTGTATGCATACGTGTGTATGCATACGTGTGTGTGCGTGCGTGCGTGCGTGCGTGCGCGTGTGTGTATGTGTGTGCGCGCGCTGTTGGTATTTTTACAATCTTGTTGATGGGGACTATGATAAGGATGATGATGCATATTTACCGCACGGCAATGAAAATGGGTTGTAAAGAAGAGGATTAGAATGTCATTAGGTGTCGTATTCTTGCCATGTTGTTGTGGTTGTTGTTTTGTTGATGATGATGATGCATTCTCCATCCATCACTCTCATTTCAATGATAAAAAGAATCACAACGATAATATCATCAATGCTGGTAGCTGTCAGCATGATACTCTTGATGATAATAACATCAAGAGACCAAAAGATGAAGACAAGGACGACAACATGACGATGAAGACAAAACCCCTTCACCATGAAAGGGCCTCCAGTGTTGTCGCTGACGCCGGAATCGGAAGAGTTGTGGGAGGACCCGCCCATGGAGATACCGATCAGACTGCGAGTGCCCGGGGGATCGAACCCTCCCTCCCCGCTACTCCCGGTCCCCGTGGACGCCAGGGAAGGCAAGGAGTCCTCCGCGGTCTGCCCAGCTGCAAACCTGCCCAAAGCAAACGATCAGGCATTACAATTAATTAAAACCCCGTCCCCACACCTTCACCCCCCAGCTTCCACTCTATGCTCATTCAGCTGATACGTTTGTAGAACATGTAGTACTGATCGTTTCATCTTAATCAGTTTCAAACCCGGCTCAGCGAGACACAATCCAGACAGTCAGTCATTCAGGCTTAGTTGGTTTCCTATTAGAACACATGCGCTGCAGTACGTAGAAAACTGCCTTCTGCAATATTCCAACTTGGAATGTTTTGCCAGAGCTTCAGCAACCGAGCGCCCTCTCTGACATCAGTCAGTAGGAGTTCAGCAATATCATTTGGAAACATCAAGATTGATCTGAACTGAGGGGGGGGGGGGGGGGGGGGGGGGGGGGTAAGTGACGGACTAGGCGATTTAGCGCTGAAAAGAACGATAATCAGCAGCTCATCTGGGACTAAATTCCCTGAGACACTGTTTTGACAAGTTATATGTTGAAAGCGAAAAAAACTTTCATTTAGAAATGAGTACAATAAATGCTCTTTATTCAGTTGAGATACTGCAGGAAATACCATTTAATGACCGGTTAAGCACCACACTTTAATACAGCGGCTAACATAACATTTAATGACTGAATTACAGTTATGTCATTTTTCAAACTGTCACACCGAGACCAACACACCATTCTAAGGTTCAGCATAGCATGGCCTTCCTTTGTCTTAGTTTTAACAGCGAGGCAAACATTAACACAGCATATAATGCTTCAGTATAAAGTGATGACGCTTTATTTTCAATAGTGCTGCTAACACAGCATTTCAGAAAAAAACAACTGTAGCACGACCATCCTTTGCTAAGTTTTACCACTGAGATGAAGTGGTGGTGGTCAACGTGAATGACCAGAAGACTGAGTTACACCACCTCTATACTCCTGCTCGTGATAAAGGACAGACGGTATATGGTGTTGTCCGACTGGCCAAGCATTCGTCACGACACACCTACCCCCTACTGCCGTGAAACAACGGATGAATGAAGCCGGAGTCTCTGTGTGAATGTTGCCACAATCATTCACCCAATGGATCGTACATCCACTCAACCACCTACACGATCTTCCTCCTCTTCCTCTCGTTCAAACTCCATATTCTGTCTTTATGGATGATGTCTTAACAGGACACTGTTATGCATGTGTGTGTGTGTGGTGTGTGTGTGTGTGTGTGTGTGTGTGTGTGTTTTGTGTGTGTGTGTGAGACATCCAACCCACCAGTACACGCAATCCTAGTTTTCTACGAAAGGTTGGAAATGGATTCAATGTGGGTGCAGTTTATATTTATGCATGTGTTGCGCTTGGGTCCTCCGTTTTTAAAATTTCATCCGAAGAGCTTTTGGGGATTGAAATCTCCGCCGACGTCTTTCATCACCCCCCGTTCTCCCCACATACACCCCTAAGAACCCCCCTCCATCCTAGTAAAATAAG
>CM031603.1:54680525-54683025 GCA_018398815.1 Conus ventricosus
TTCAGAAACAGAGAGATAAATAAGACAAACAAAGCAAAGGGCGTGGGAGGTTGTTTGGGGGTGAATGAAGTTGGGTGGATGGAGAAGGAGGGGAGGGGGGGGGGGGGGGCGGGTTACTGAAAAACAGACATTTGTACTCTTACATCGTAATCTGTGACATACGCATACACTACCGTCCCGCTATCTGTCTCTCTTATTTACACATCCCCGCTCCCATACACACATTGACTAAACCTTTTTTTCTTTTCATATTAACCTTCACCGGCTGTATTGGCGGGACCACACACACACACACACAAAACACACACTGACTGACTGAAACCAATTTATTGTCAGATTAACTCATGGTTGTACTGACCACCACACCGTACACACACACACGTACACGTGCATACGCTTCGCCCATCCGTAAACGAACCGCGCATGTAAACAGACATTGAACGATCAACCGTGCCGCTCGCCCACCCAGACCAACCACCCCCCACTGCGAGAGATATCCAAGATGGCAGACACGGTAGGGGGGGTTGTCGACGACATGACGGGACACCACACCACAGACTTCCCTGACACTCTTCTTCAAATATGGACTCGTCTTCTCCGATAACGTTCATTCTACGTATCTGTCTCTTCGTTTATATGCATCTACCACCACCACCACCCTCCTCTCCACCCTCTCCTTCCCCTTTCCCGGTTCCTCACCTCCCTTCTCCCTGAATCAACCGCCTTCTCCCTCACTGCACCTACTCGTCACACTTAGCCCCTCCCTCTCCCTCCCCCTTTTTTTTTTCTTTGTCGGTTTCGGTCACAGTCCCCCCCCCCCCCCCCACCGCCCCCATACCCCCCCTTTTTTTTTTTTTTCTTTTTAGTCCCTGTCCTTGTTTGTTGTGTCATTTTGGTCTCTTTGTTTTTTGTTCGGTTATTTGCTGATTTTTTTTGAAGTTCGTGTCGTCACGAGGGCTTTTTCTTTGTTTGTTTGAGAGAGAGAGAGAGAGGAGAGGGAGGGGGAAAAGAAAAGAGAGAGTATGAAAAGTGGTGTGTGTGGAGTGATGGTGGTGCGGCTGGTTTCTGGGGTATTGAGTGTTGGGGTTGTGTATGTGGGGGAGAGAGGAGAGAAGAGGAGAGAGGGGGGAGGGGAGAGAGAGAGAAGTGTACAGAGGAGAAAAGGGGGGGGGTGGGGGTGTGAGGGGGGGCCGGGGGGGGGAAATGAAATGAAGCGGGGGGAAAAAAGGCGAGAAGGGGGGGGGGGGGGGGGCGGTAGACAGCGAACACTTTTTTGAGGTTTTCAGAAATCAAAAAAATACAAACTCTTCCCGGGGCACGGGGACAGGGTGGGGCGGCCGAGCGGACGGGTGACAGCAGCGGGGGCGAGGGGGGGGGGGGGGGGGGGGGGGGGGGCGAGACCCAAACGTGCCAAGTCGTGTCGCGTTACATTTTTCCTGCCAAAAATTGCTTGTCAGAAGAGGCTGTCGCCATCTTCAAACGGGGCTCCTCCGCCTTCGAAATTTTTTCCCCCCCTTCCCCCCACTTTTTTTCCTCCCCCTACCCCCCCCCCTCTCTCTCTCTTTCTCCTCTCTCTCTGTTTTTCATCTATATGACTGCCTTATCCCCTAAAAAACTTACCACGGGGCCTTCAACCTGCCTCCTCCCGCCACACACAACACACACCCCCACACCAACATGTACCCGAGCCCGGGGTGTGTGTGTGTGTGTGTGTGGTGGTTGTGTGTGTGTGTGTGTGTGTGTGTGGTAGTGTGGTGTGGTGTTCGTCTGTGACCCCAAGATTCAAACGAGCAAAAGTACCCCCTTTTTTGTTCAGTTTATCTAAAACCCTTCTGTGTTCCTTATGACTCGCCATGGACAATATGCACTAAAACGGACAATACACAAAAAGGGCAGGACAAAAATCGAGCAAGCGCGCACACACAACTCTCCTCTCCCTTTTCCCCCTCTCTCTCTCCTCTCTCTCTCTTCTCCTCTCTCCCTCTCCTTTTTTATTCCCCCAAAATTTTTACCAACAACCCCCCAAACATCCCCCCCCCACCCCCCTTTCCCCCACCCCCCCCTCACCCCCCCCCCCCCCCCCCCCCCCCCCCCCCCCACACCCCCTCGTTTTCTTTTCTTATTTCCTTTTCAAAAAACTTTTCAATCCCTTTTTCAACATTTTACACAGAAAAACTAACAAAAAACAAACGACCTCCCCAAAAACTGATTTTAGGGGGCCGGGGGGGGGGGGGGGGAAAAAGAAAAAAGGAAAAAAAAAAAAAGGGGGAAGTAAAAGAGGGGAGAAGGAAAAGAGGGGAAAAATTGGGAACATAAGAGGGTACCTTTACACGTCAAAACGCCCGGCGCCCCGGTGGGTTGGTTGTTTGTGTTTGGGGAAGTTTGCGGGTGGGGTGTGTGGGTTTTTTTTGGAGGGGAGGGGGGGGGGGGAAGGAAGAGGGAATGGAGGCAAACGTGGGTTAGGGTAGAGCGCGCGCGCGGGGGTGTGTGGTTTGTGGTG
>CM031603.1:54703025-54708025 GCA_018398815.1 Conus ventricosus
CACAACACAGTTCGCTCAGCACAGCAGTCAGCAACGATAAAACAAAAAAAGAAGAAAACCGGAGATTGCTTCTTTAGATACCCTTTTCAATTCGTCAGAAAACTTTTCGAGCCGCCAAAACCAGAGACATTCAAAAAAAGAACAAAGCCATCTCTCAAAACAAAACAAAACAAAAAAAGAAAGCAAGAAAAAAGAAAAGAAAAAACAAGAAAGAAAGAAAAAGAAGAAAAACTATCCGACCACCAGAGCTAAACACCAGTTGAAATCTAGCGTTTGTGCTACCTGCAGCGCCAGAGGAAAGGTCAATGACTATAGTCACCAACACTGGACGAGGGAGGTAAAGAAAGCGGTTATGGAAGCTACAGCCAAATGTTCTCCTGCACCCTAACCTGCTGTATGAGACATGTCTAAATTCCCTTCATTGGCCCCACAAAGATCATAAGATCAGCATGGAGGAACCTGAAGATCGGCGACCAATGGATGATAGTTGATAGAATATACATTCTATTCCCGCAGAGCGCAATCATAGTGTGACATCGGCCAGTTTAGACAACGTCATTTCTGAACGTTGAGAGGAAGATCATCTTCTCTGTCATGCGGCCAGGCTGACTGAATACCTCACAGAAAATGAATACCTGGATTTGTCAGTCCAGAAATCAGGCATTCTGGGAGTGTCTGGCTGTGTGGAGCATGCCGCATTGATTGGGCAAGCAGTCCAAAGACCTAAGGTAAAGAAGAGAAGAAGAAAAAAAGACATTGACGTGGTGTGGCTCGATCTGGCAAATGTATGTGGATTAGTTCACGCTAGATGATTCAGCTGGCCCTCGAGATGTATCATGTCCCAAAGAGCATCTGAAAAATGCCAAGGAAGTATTTCCATGGCTTATCTATGAGTTTCTGCAC
This sequence comes from Conus ventricosus, assembly GCA_018398815.1. Taxonomy (NCBI): domain Eukaryota; kingdom Metazoa; phylum Mollusca; class Gastropoda; order Neogastropoda; family Conidae; genus Conus; species Conus ventricosus. Next base: position 54,703,929 of record CM031603.1, read on the forward strand.
AAAGGAATACACGACAGACTGGATCAGTCTGAAAGTTAGCATAGCACCGGATGCGCAGTTTCTCCAGTTCTGTTTTTGTTGGTAGGGCATCTTGAAGGCGGCAATGAGTGTTACAGATTGAGCAGACTCGGGTGTGGATTCCGAGTGAAGCAATGGCAAAGTCAGCTGGGAAGAATTCCAGCTGGATCTGATCAAGGAGGAACAGAAGGGAACTTCACAATGGTTATATTTCCCAGCTTAAAACAGGTATCTCATGGTGATGTGGGTAAGACATCCGTCTGACAAGGCAACCCTTGAGACGCGCGCCCAATCAGAAGTTGATAGTTCGAATCCTGGCAGCGCTAGAAAAAAAAAAAAAAAAAGATCTGACATCAGAATGACATCCGGAAGTCATGACCTGAACGCGGCCTAGTCCCTTAGAGTGTAAGGAGTTCAGGGCCGAAACACTCGCCTGAGGGGGGCTTTATTCTGAAGATCTGCTGTCGAGCTGTCCCCAGAGTTCCTCCTTACTTAATCGTATCAGCAATGGACAAGTGCGTTAAACCATGTGCGTTAAGCACATTGGACAATTTAAAGATCTGCTGGCATCGGTTCACGCATTAAAAGAAAAAGAAACCTGCATGGATTTAATCCATGCAGCAAGACCCCATTGACCATGATAACACACTTGTCCAGGGTACCCTTTAGGGAGAAGGAAAATAAATTAAAGCAGAAGAAGAAGAGGGGGAAGACAGAAAGACAGAAAGAAAGAAAGAAAAAAAATGGCTGACAACATTACGGAAAGGAAGGGCAAGACATTTGAAAACACCCAAACCTTGGCTCACAACCAATAGAACCTGGGGAAGTTGGTGGACAGTTCTGTAACGTGGTGCCTTTATGACTCAAAAGAAGAATGTGACATAAAATGCAGGATGTGTTGTGACGGAATATGCTGTGACCAGACGTAATATGATGTAAAGTCCTATGACGTGACGTGAGGCATGATTCGATGAGATGTGATCTGACACGCTGGTTGGTGACGTGATGTGTGAACAGGGACCCGGTCAGGTACAGACAGGCAGTAGGTTGTTCCATCAACGTCACCCGCCAGTGCCTCGATCCTGATGGCACCAAGAAAATGGCCCCGGCCTTTGACGATGTTGTCGCCGGCATGCAGCGATTGTGTGACCTTAAGGACCGTGGGTTATGTTATCTGTCTGTCTATCCGATGTCTGTCTGTTTGTCTGTCTGTCTGTCTGTCTGTCTGTATGCCTGCCTGCTCGTTATCTTGCCTGCATGTCTGCCCTCCCTCCCGCGTGTGTGTGTGTGTGTGTGTGTGTGTGTGTGTGTGTGTGTGTGTGTGTGTGTGTGTGTGTGTGTGTGTGTGTGTCGTGTTGTGTGTGTGCGTGCGTGCGTGCGTGCGTGCGTGCGTGCGTGCGTGGTGTGTGTGTGTGTGTGTGTGTGTGTGTGTGTGTGTGTGTGTGTGTGTGTGTGTGTGTGTGTGTGTGTGTGAGTAAATGAGTGAGAGAGAGAGATTAATTGATTGATTGAAGTTGCTTATAGCGCGGCCGACCGCAAAGGGCGTAATCAGTGCTGTCACCTCTTTGAAGTCAACTCTCAAAATATGTTTTAAAAAAACAAAAACAAACATGGACACACAAGTCATTAAAACAGATTTTCTCAACAAACAACAACAACAACACACACACACACACACACACACACACACACACACACACACACACACACACACACACACACACCACACATGCCGAAGTTTCATTACAGCCTTTCTTCCGTAAGATCTTAGGTCTGATGAGAAATAATTGTCTCTTTCAAAAACTGAAAAATCAAAAAGATGGGACAATCTTGAACAGGGTTTTCATTGGGTCGGCTGTAACGTGTGTATGTCTGACATCATGTAAGTCCCAACCCTCTATTAAAACACGCTTTACAGTGAGTGGCACATCATACAGAATGCGTTACGGAGCTCTTTAGCCTTTTAAGCGATACGAGTGCATGTAAAAACAAAAACACACACACAAAAAACAGGGGCTCTGAGCAAATGGAACAAGACTGTTTCTTCTTCCTGGCCCCAGTGGCAAATGGTGAAAACTCTTCAAGGTTTGAATGGATTTGGAAGAGCTTGTTGACCGTCTGCGAGTTATGATAATAATGAATATTTCTATAGCGCAAATCCTAGATTAGCTCTAAGCGCTTTACAATACAAGGACTAAGGAAAACATGCACGCACACACGCACACGCGCGCACGCACACACACACACACACACACACACACACACACACACACACACACACACACACACACACGCACACACACACACACACACACACACACACACACACACACACACACACCGCACATGCACACGCACACGCACACACACACACACACACACACACACACACACACGTACACAAACCGCATACTCAGGCACGAGGAAGCAGACACGCACAGCACACACGGGAAAGCAGACACGCACAACCACTCACGCGCACCTTTCGCACACACGCACTCACACAAACTGACATCTGTGTATGACCGGGACTTTTGAATTATCAGCCGAAATAGACGGTAAAAAGATGAGTTTTTAGTTTCGTTTTAAAAACTGGAAAAAGAGTCACAGTGCCTGATGTCGTGTGGAAGAGAATTCCAAGTTTTAGGAGCCAGGAAGGAGAAGGAACGATCCCCCCTTCTTTTGCATTTGAACCTGGGAGGAACCAGGAGCAACGAGTCAGAAGACGAGCGAAGGGTTCTAGCTGGGCAGTATGAGTTTAGAAGGTCAGACAGATAGGCTGGAGTTCCAGATTTCACAGCATTGAAACAGAGGCATGCGATTTTATATGTCACCCTGGTTTTGACCGGCAACCAGTGAAGTCTGCGTAATAATAGTTGAGGGTGTTCTTTCCTCTTGTCAAAAGTCTTGGACATTAGTCGTAGCTTTAGGTTTCAGATCGGTGTGAGGGTAGAGAACTTGCTCAATATTATATTTGTGCCATTCTTGGCGAGTTGATTAACCACCCTTTTGCCTCGAATGCCGACATGATTGGGAACCCGAGCAAAAACTGTATCGTAACCTTCAGATTCCGGAGAGGTGTACAGTTCAAACAAACTCAGCAGCTAAGGGTGCTTGAGGTTAGGTCGGCAATGGTCTCTTGAGCGGAAGGGGAATCAGAGAGAATGAGGACGTCTTGGTGTTTTGATTTTGAGCCTATTTGAAATGCAAGCTGCGAGCTCAGCAGTGTAGATGGAACTGTCTGTAGGAATGTGTTTAAAACGTTTCTAAGCAGCTTTAGCGCAATACGCAGCAGAAGCATCTCCCTCTTCTGATTTGAAGCCATTAGTACAATATTCTTTGAAAGGATGGGAATTTAAATCAAAGTTTGGCAGAAATGTCTCGTATGCTGGCTTGTGGAGTCTTTTCGGATCTCAGCTGACCTTCGGGGTCACAGCTGTTCAGAGCAAGTTACTTAGTTTTGAGAGGCAGGGGAGTTTACAGCTCGCCTTCAACTGCAGAGGCCAAGCTGTGAATGCAGGTCAGGAAAAGGGGTGTTTTCTGCAGGCTGCTCCCCACCAGCCAGCTAACCATGCTGTACTCGGTGACTGAATGTCATGTGTGCATAGCCGGTCTGGCAGCAATGTGTTCGGCATTGTTGAGCGGCCATTACAAAAGGGGCTGTTTGTTTGATAATTAGTGGTTGTCATGAAAAATGTAATATATCTGCGCTCTTGAATTGACTGAATTGGCAAATTCCCAACAATTCTCTTAATACCAAACTCGACTGGGTTTATTTTCCTGTAGATAACGTAGATGCGGCATGAAAGCTTGTATGCAAGTGGTCATGCAGTATTAGAGCAATGACAACACACACAAGATTGTGAAAAGATCACTTTCTGGGCATTTAATTTTCCCTAGTTAACTAGTACACAAGTTTGATACATGCCTCTGCTCGGACTACAGTAACAAAAATGTTGGATCAGAAATGTGTAAGCCTTGTTTGTTTTCCCTTTCACTAAGTGTCTTGCGCAGGACAGAAAAATAAAGCTGTGGGGTAATGGAACTCCACGGTGGGTCGTTAGAAAACTTGGCTGAAT
>CM031603.1:54720525-54723025 GCA_018398815.1 Conus ventricosus
CAGGGCCAGGCGCAGGGAGGGGAGCATAGTTCTACTGATCAACCGACCATCGCTGACGTTGTCCGAATGCTTAGTTCTCTGGACCAGAAGATACTACAATGGACAGGAAAATGGACAGTATTCATTCGTCAATGAAAGAACAAATGGACAGATTGCAGAGTGACTTTGATAGCGTGGCGAAGAAAACAAAGAACGAAAGAAAAAATCGACAAGCTTGAGTCCAAAGTCGAACGATCTGGAGGGCAGAAGCAGACGGAACAATCTCATCTTTCACGGCATTCCCCACCCCCAAGGACAGTCTGAGTCATGGCAGATTGTGAAAAGTCTGTCAAGTCAGTGTTGAGAAAAGAGTTGGGGATTGAGGACGACGTCGAGATTGAGCGCGCTCACCGTCTAAGATCAGGAAAGGGCCACATCCCATCATCGTCTGCTTCAGCAGCTTTCAAAGACAAGGAGAGAATTCTGGCCGGGCGTCGGTACTGAAGAACAAACGGTCCGCTGTGTTTGTTTCCGAGGACTTCACTCGCGGGTGAGGGACCAGCGTCGTCAGCTGTGCCTTTCCTGAAGGAAGCGAAGCGGCCAACAAGAAAGCCTTCCTCCGCTTCGAAACCCTGGTCATCGAAGGCAAGTCCTTCGACTACGACCCCACAACCAGCGGTCCTGGTGGAGCGACAGAGGCGGGGATGACGGGCAGGCCGGTGTCATCGGAATGCGGACAGCAGGAGGAGACGATCTTCCGGCGTTCCTGTCTTCACCCCTCGGTCATCGGCTGACAGCATACACACACACCAACCCATTTCATCCACTCATACACCCACACCCTTACCTTGTGAAGTGTTTTCAGTGCTTCAGATAATGGCGTGGAATGTTCAAGGTTTATTTTACAAGTTAAAAAGTTACTCGTTCCGTGGTTTTTGTGAAAAGTTTAAGATATTTTCCTTCTCCAAGTGTGGCTATGTAAAAAAAGTGATATAGAAATGCTTTCCCGGATTTTCATGTGTTTTAACTCTCCACGCATGACAAAACTGAAAGGTGGTGTTGTTGTCTGTGTACACAAATCTGTTATGTGCCATGTGGAGTATCTGCTACAATCAACAGAGGACTGTGTTTTTCTGAAGGTTGGTAAGTGTGTTTTGAATTCTCCGTTTGACATTCTTGCTGCATTTGTTTACAATCGCTCCTGAACGTTCAGTGATTTATGGAAAGAACAGTGATAACGGTATTGATTTGTTTAGAAAACCGTATGTCAGAGGTGATTGACCGATTATCCTGACTTACCTTGGCTACTGTGTGGCGATTTTAATGCCCGAAACGTCTGAACTCCTGATGTGGATAACGTCGGTGAAAATAGACACGCACAAATACTAGAAGATGCAGAAATATTAATGCAGAATGTGCCGCAAACTATCCGTAATCTAAAGACAGTAGTGTCATGGTTTTGGTCGTAGACTTATTGAACTATGTACAGAATATGATCTGTTAATTGTAAATGGAAGAACTGAAGGGGATAGTGAGGGTGAAATTACTTGCATGGCAAACCAGGGTAAAAGTGTCGTAGATTATTTTGTTTGTTCACAGTTATTGTTTGATACTGTTGTTGATATGTTCGTAGCAAACAGGTGTGAATCTGATCATTTTCCTATTGTTGCTTCCTTTACTTACGTTGAGGGCATGGAGACTGAGGCTAATGCTGAACAAATTGTACTGGAAGAAGAGTTGCGATTTGTTTGGAAGGAAGAATATGCAGAGTCATTCGCTGATTACATTTTATGTAACAAAGAAAGAGAATTTCAAAATTTTATGACAGCACTTGAATGTGACGTTGAGCAGGGTCGACCTGTCTTGTCACATTCCTTCAGAACGCTGCTTGCCAAATGAAGTCAAAGCGGAAAATGCAAGTATCCCGTGAACCAGCCTCCCTGGTGGGACGAGGAGTGTGAGCGCGCGAAAGAAAGAAATATCAACATCTGGGTGTATTCAGACGGTCAAATTCAAGGGAAGATTTAATCAGTTATCTGAATCAGAAAAAGCAATTTAAAGATTTGTGTGAAAGTAAAAAGCAGTACAAAATGAGCGCGTTTTAAACGAACTAAATGCTGCGTGTTCTGATATTAATTCCAGAGCTTTTTGGCCAAAAAGTTAAGTCATTGACACAACCAAACCGCACTGTTCGAATTTGATCTCACCTCGTGCGTAGTATGATTACTTTAAAAATTTGTTCAATGTAGAGCAATCAGCGGATGACTCTGATTTCGGCCGGAGGTTGATGATGTTGTAAATGATCATGTATCTGGAAATTGCAGTGATTGTTTAAATGCCCAAGGAGATGGGAATATTTCAGAGGTTGAAATTCGTAGTGCTATTCGTGCATTAAAACATGGAAAAGCAGCTGGTCCAGATGGTCTGTCCTCTGATTTTTTCATTCATGCTGAAGACGTCCTTGTTAAATTTCTGTATCCATTGTTCAACAGAATTTTTGAAAAGTGGGGAGTACCCTCAA
>CM031603.1:54728025-54805525 GCA_018398815.1 Conus ventricosus
TGTTAGATTTTTTTCAGTGCTCTCTCTCTCTCTCTCTCTCTCTTCTCTCTTCTCTCTCTCTCTCTCTTCTCTCTCTCCCTCCTTCTCTCTGAGATGACAGCCCTGATAAATTATGTCCCACGCGATCGGCTTGGCTACAAACAACATGAATTGAACTGAAAAGAGGGGGGGAGGGAGGTAGGAGGATGGGTGGGGGGGGGTAAGTATGTAGAGTACAGCTGTATTCGCTTTATTGTGCCTATGTCTTAATTAGTCTTCTGTTAGACTTCAGACACGTTGCTTAATTTCATTTTAAGCACAGACATGCAAAGTGTAAAAATGATGAAACTTATACATTTACAGTTGCTTTAAGAGAATAAAAAGAAAACACATTCGAACATAAACTACGTTAAAGAAAACCGATGTTTAAAGCAAAACTAACTTCATGCTCCACTTGAAGTGTTAAATTTTTTTGTTTTTGATCAGAAACAACATTTTCGGACATTTCATTTTGGCATATTTTTTTATCGTGAATTTGGGATTTACAAAAAAAAAAAACCACAAACAAACAGAAACCTACCAAACAAACAAAAAAACAAATAACAAACGAAGAAACACGAAAAACATAAACATAAACGGAATCGTTGAGATTTAAGAACGACCCTTTCGCGTAATTCGGCCCAACGGCCATTGGACTTTACGCCTGACTCGCGTGGTCTGATTGGCAACGCCCGTGCCACGCTCTGCGCTCGTGCATGCCTGTCCACAGTGGCCCCACTCTGGCTGTCACACCAGAGGATATGCCTGATCAGGGTAGCCCCAACGGCCACACACGTGCGCTCTGAATTAATCACGCGAACGCTAGAGCGTTTGCCGGTCCCGTTACATATATATATATAGAGATGGACAAATATCTGAGTCGAGCTGTTCGGCCAGTAGAGATACAAACCGATCAAGGTCGAGAGATTGCCGAGCGGAAATTTGCCCGCTTATACAGTCTTTTAAATTTTTGTTGTGCCACAAGATAGGTTTCGCTCAAAGTTCGGATTTGATGAGTATATATATTCATGTCGGTACTTGAGTGATGGGATTTGAGCAAAAGTACTGAAAGAATCTCAATTGAGGACTAGCTAATTTCCCAACAATCTTCGGACACAAAAAAGAAAGGCAAAACAACAACAACAACAAACAAACAAAAAGCCATAAACAAAGACAAACGCATTTTAAATACAAAAAGGAAAGAAAGATAAGGAAAACATCCAGAGTCTCATTCATTCTTATTGTCGTGTGCTTCAGTTACCGGAGAGATTGCATTTTCTATCGTGTTGATTTGATTCAAGACCAATCATGCTGATCAACGACAGGGTGAGTCAATTGATTTTGTTATTGCTGCTCTTCAGGTTTCTTGGTTTCTCTTTTGACCTACTTGGTGTGTCTGTTTTATGTCTTTGCTAACATAGTGTCCTGGAATGTAGGTTTATCGTTTGAAATGCGATTAAAAAAAAAAATTCATTCTACTCCACTAACACTTGCAAACTTAAAGTGAAGCACTGAAATACTACATTATTGGACATTATCAGCCCGGATTTCAAAATAAATAGATGTATAGATAGATAAATGAATAAATAGATACACACATAATAAATAAATAAATGAATAAACAAATAAATGAATAAAACAAATAGATAAATAAATGATTGAATAAGTGAGAAGACGGAATTCATACTTCCCGTGGAACACCATCCTGATGACGGGAATCATTGAGCAAAGATGAAAGGGGGTAGGGGTGGGGAGGAGGGCGGGGGAGAGGGTAGAAGGGCGGGGGGTAGTGTTGATGAAACGGAAATCTTGACTTGAGCCATTTCTCGTTGCTACTTTTAGTTCATACCTTTTGGTGTGTGCGTTTTTCCATTTTTTTTTTTTTTTAAAGATCAAATAATCTGAGAGGCGATGCATCAAAAGAAGGCAGTGTTACAGTGACTTCAACACATAAGTGGCATTTTTGTCAAGTAACATAAATAAATGCTCCTTGCACTCTGTTAAAAGAAAAGAATAGCCATGAATGGCACAGAGCTAAGCAAAATAAAACAAACAACAACAACAAAAACCGCTAGTAAAATACAGCTTTAGCAGTGTCGGTCAGCATTTGTTTTTTCGTAAGGTCAGACGTTAAGTGGAACTGCGTCCTCATCGTAGGCATTAAATTTACAGCTCAGCCCAGTCTCTGTCCCTAACATCTTCAAAGAAAAAAAACCAAACAAAAAAAAACCAACTAAAAACGTTAATACGGGGAAAAGCTAATGAAGAAGAGGAAAAGAAAAAAACAACGAAAGAAAACCTAAACTAAATTATTTGCTATTTATAAGCTTTTTTTAAAAAAATATACATACACAAAAAGTAAACTTCTCAACAGTACAGGGCTACTAAAACAGATAGTGAAAAGACAAATACAGATGAATAAGGGCTTTTTGTATATGATTTTACACTTGTAAGACTAAAGCATTTTTTTTTCTCTTCGTCGAAAACACTTGTTTCATTCTCTGTCTCTGTCTCTGTCTGTCTGTCTCTCTCTCTGTCTCTCTCTCTCTCTCTCTCTCTCTCCTCTCTCTCTCTCTCTCTCTCTCTCTCTCTCTCCGTGTGTGTGTGTGTGTGTGTGTGTGTGTGTGTGTGTGTGTGTGTGTGTGTGTGTTTGTGTGTTTGTGTGTGCGTGCGTATGTGCGTGTGTGTGCATGTGTGTTGAGTGAGTGGTGTGTGTGTGTGTGTGTGTGTGTGTGTGTGTGTGTGTGTGTGTGTGTGTGTGTGTGCGCACATAATTTGAGAGAGAGAGAGAGAGAGAGAGAGAGAGAGAGAGCTAGAGAGAGAGAGGGAGGGAGAGAGAAAAGGGTGTATGGGGTAAACGATGAAGGGAAATAGTGGAGCTGATGCTAATATGCGAGAAAAAAAAACTTGAAATAGTAACAATTAACTATGTATTAAAGCTGTCACACGCAATCAAAGCAAATCACAAACTGAAACAATGAAATGAACGTTCGCAAATTTGAAACGCGAAGGGATAAAATCATTGCTTCTTTTTCTATGAATCGTCAAAGTAATTTTGGCAGAGAAGATTCCAAAACAGCACAAACCAAAACTATGTTGGAAACCGAAATGGTTGGGGTTTTTTTCCACATCAGCATGTAATGTTTTCGCTAGATTTCGTTTTAAAAGCATTTAAATTTAAACCTGTATGCAAGTGATACTTTATATGTTACATTTCGTGAGTTTTGGTGCGACTGAGATGATGCATTATACCCAGTACCAAATGCATTGGTAGATAAGCTGCTTGACCTGTGTCCACACTCCTGATGAATTTCTCAATTCGATTTCGTGATAACATGTACGTTTCCGAGACAGGAAATGGATATCTCAATGCTGTGGCACGACGTGAATAATCTGCCCCTTTAGCTCCTCTGTCTACCCATCTATTACCAGGAAAACCAAGATGAAAGGGCACCCAGCAAAAAGTAAAGGGGGCCCAGCAAAATGTAGCAATTACTCCCGTTTGCGTATTCAATGATGTACAAATACCGCATTTCTGTTATTACATTTTTGCTCAGCCTTTGAATCGCAAAGGCATGTAGAACATCGATTTACAATATAATAATAAGATTTAATAACACTGAAACGGAAGGGCGATATACAGTACATAAAATTTGAAATGAAATGAGGCAGGGAACAGTAAACAATAAATATATTTATACAGTACATAGCCAAAAGAAATTCCGGAATTCTCTAGTAAAAATCGATCAATATAGCCAAAATGATAAGATTTTTCGATTTTGAATGGCGGTATTACAAAGGCGGCACCTCTTGCGGGTTACTAGGCAGGACCGTCTGTGTTGTACTTTAAGATGATCAAGACATGTATTCTAGGTGTGATCTAGTGGTAGTGGCGACAGTTCTTACATTGTCTTTCTTTTACAATCCGTAGTTCAATGTCAAAACTAGCAATATTTTGTTGCCATGACGGACAGGTAGAGCTATGTTGGTTGTTTTTTTTTATATCGATTTAAAAAAAATTGATATCTACTTTTTAGAAAAAAGGTCTGAAGTATAGCTCCCCCCCCCCCCCCCCCCCTTTTTTTTTTTCTTTGATTGTCGAAGAAGAAGCATCTTTGGCTCCTTCGGGAAATTAGATCAGATTTTATTCATTCATCCAAAGATTTTCTCACAATTCCTACCATATCAATTTCCTGTTCATTTATCATCAGCCGAATGGTAACATAACCCCCAAAAAAAAAAAAAAGTTAATTCTATTTTGGGCCACTGGGTTTAGCTTATAAGTAAAGATGGTGTAACTCGCTGGAATTGATAATTTTTCATTTAAAATTATTCCCGGAAGAATTAAACTTCAACTATAAGCCCTTAAAGGGGGAAAACAAAAGGCCGTGAAGGGGCCACCAAAGAAAAGGGGAAAAATGGTCCATTCACCCGAATCGGAAAAACGCATTTTTTAAAGGGGGGGGGGGGGGGGGGGGGGGGGGGGGGGCCCGGGGGGGTAACCGTAAAAACAGAGCAAAACGAAACCCCCTAAAAATTTAAAGTCTAAAGAAAATTGAAATTTTTTAGGGGAAAAAATTCAATAGGGCCCAAAAGAAAGAATTGTTTTAATGGGTTTCCCAAGGTTCTTCTTTCCCCCTGGAGAAGTGGTGTCTTTAAGAAAAGCGGATAGTTTACATCTCCCCTTTGTGGGGGTTTTATTTTTTTTTTGTGTTATGTGTTGTTTTTGGGTTTTTGGGGGGTGAGTTGTTGGGGTTTTTTTTTTTTTTGATTTAAAAAATTGATTTATTTTTGAAAAGGGGTTTAAATTGTTTTTTCCCCCCCCCCCCTTTTTTTTTTGAGAGGGGAAGAAGAAGAGGGGTGGGAAAAGAAAGAAGAAGAAAAAGAAAAAAGAAAAAAAAAAAAGGGGGGGGATGGGTAACGAAAGGGAAATTTTGGGGGGCCCAAAATGCAAAGAAAAAAATTGAAATAAATTAACATAAACTGACAAAACAAAGGAAAACCCAATAAAGTAACATCCAATTTAAACCCCGATATTTGATTCACCTTTTTTTAATAAAGATTTCCCGGGATCAAAACAGCAAAAACCAAGGGGGGGGTTTTGGAAAAAAAAAAAAAGGTTTTTTTTTTTTTACATACAGGTTTCCAATTTCCAAAAAGATTTAAAAACCTATCAAATGAAACTATAGGGAATGGTTTGCGCTGGAAAAGCATTATAAAAAAAAATAAATAGAAAGACTTGACCTTTTCCAATATGAATTAAACAATCAAAACTGAAATTTCAACTTTCCATTTTTGACAGGAAATTAAATCTAAATTTTTGGAAACGCGAAAAGCCCCTTTAGCCCAAAAAGCCCCTCTATTAACCCGAAAAACCCAAATAACCCCAAAAAAGTAACGGCCCGCAAAAGGTAATTTTTAACCTTTCCAAAGCAACTTTGACAAAAATGGGCCTAATAAATTTAGGGCAAGTTTCCAAATATTAATTAACCCTTTAATTAGGAATGTATATTCATAAATAAAAAAATATTTTGAAATAACAAAGAATGTTTAAATTACAATTAATGGTTTTACCAAAAATCTAAATGTTAACGTTTATGACAATAAAAGAAGTAATTTGGGTTTAAAAAAACGGAAAAAAAAAACCCCGGAAAAATTTCACAACCGGGTTTAAAAGTGTGGTGGTGTGTGTGTGTGGTGGGGTGTGTGGGTGGGGGGGCGTATGGGATTTGAGGGGGGGGGGGAGGAAAAAAGGGAGAGGAGGAAAAGAAAAAGGGAGAGAGAGAGAGAGAGGGAGAGAGAAAAGAGAGGGAGGAGAGAGGGAGGTGTATGAGTAAACGATAAGGGAAAGTGGCTGATGCTATATGCGAGGAAAAAAAAAACTAATAGTAAAAATTAACATGTATAAGCGCACACCATAAGCAACACAACGAACAATGAATGAACGTCGCAAATTGAAACGCGAGGGAAATCATTGCTTCTTTTCTATGAATCGTAAAGTATTTGGGCAGAGAGATTCAAACGACAACAACTATTTTGGGAAAACCGAAAGGGTTTTTGGGTTTTTTTTTTTTCCACATCAGCATGTATGTTTTCGCTAGATTTCTTTTAAAAGCATTTAAATTTAAACCGTATGCAAGTGATACTTATATTTTTACATTTCGGAGTTTTGGTGCGACTGAGAGATGCATTATACCCAGAAACCAAATGCATTGGTAGATAAGCTGCTTGACCTGTGTCCACACTCCTGATGAATTTTCTCAATTCGATTTCGTGTACCTTCTCCAAATAACTGTACGTTTCCGAGACAGGAAAATGGATATCTCAATGCTGTGGCACGACGAAATAATCTGCCCCCTTTAGCTCCTCTATCTGCCCATCTATTACCCAGGAAAACCAAGATGAAAGGGCACCCAACAAAAAAGTAAAGGGGGCCCAGCAAAATGTAGCAATTACTCCCCTTTTGCGTATTCCTGATGTAAAAATAACCGCATTTCTGTTATTACATTTTTTGTTCAGCCTTTGAATCGCAAAGGCATGTAAAAACATCGATTTACAATATAATAATAAATTTTAAAACACTGGAAACGGAAGGTCGACTATACAGTACATAATTGGAAATGAAATGAGGCAGGAACAGTAAACAAAATATATTTTATACAATACAAGCCAAAAGAAATGCCGGAAATTCTCTAGTAAAAATCGATCAATATAGCCAAAATGATAAGATTTTCGATTTTGAAGGGCGGTATTACAAAGGCGGCACCTCTTGCGGGGTTACTAGGCAGTGAACCGTCTGTGTGTACTTTAAGATGATCAAGACATGTATTCTGGGTGGTAAATCAGTGGTAGTGGCGACAGTTCTTACATTGTCTTTCTTTCTACAATCCGTAGGTTCAATGTCAAAACTAGCAATATTTTGTTGCCATGACGGACAGGGTAGAGCTATGTGGGTTTTTTTTTTATTATATCGATTTAAAAAAATTGATATCTACTTTTAAAAAAAAAGGTCTGAAGTATAGCTTCCCCCCCCCCCCCCCCCCCCCCCCCCCCACTTTTTTTCTTTGAGTTGTCGAAGAAGAAGCATCTTTGGCTCTTCGGAAAATGAAGATCAGATTTTAATTTCAGTTCATCCAAAACTGATTTTATCATCAGCCGAATTCCTTACACATATCAAATTTTCGCTGTTTTTTCCCTTTGGGAATCGATCACTTCTTTGTTGGCCCTATGTTCTAACAGAAAAGATGCAATGGAAATAACACTAAAGTCAACAGTAACTGTCATCGTTTGGGATATTGTTGACTCTCAATAAATAAACTATAACACAAACTTGTATCCAGATTTTTCTCACAAGCCTTGGTTAACAGCGATCCAGACGCTGCATAAAGTACGCAAAAAAGACTAGACTGGAGTACTTTCAAATGTATTTTGTCGTATCAATACACTGAGATAAAAACAACAACACAACAACAACAACAATCAAAACAACAACCAACAAAAAAAAATCAAAAAAAACAAAAAAAAGAATGGAGTAACAACGTTCCTCATATAAGCATTCTCAAATAGCAATTCGTTCACAGGAACACATCAAACCCGAAAAATATACCGGAAGTGTGAAGACAACCAGCATTTGGATAAAGCATGAGAAAAAAAATAAATACGAAATATCTGGCAAAATCGCCAAAAATAGAAAAGACAGAGAAAAGCAATCACTAATAGCAAGAAATTGTGCAGAAAATTCCTACCATTGAAAAAAATTGCAAATCAAACATTGAAACTTTTTGAGAAAATCACTGAAAGCAAAATGATCCAATTATACTAAAAAGAACAATTCCACAGTTTTGAAAAGTATGGACCAGTTGCGAACAGGTTTTCTGAATTGTGAATTTAAAGCCTGTCCCTGAAAAAAAAATTGACTGGAAAAAGGTAGGCTAATAAATTATATGGGAATAGTCCAGACCACAATCATTTTCAACCCAATTCACTTTAAAGTCTAGAGATGTGAAATTCAACTGTCATTTTTAAAAAAAGTCACATTTGCATGAATGGAATCTTAAATGATATGTGGAAATATTTACTAGAAATTGATTGGTTTGTTACACAAATCAATTCTAAAAAGTGATCGTGTTATAATTGCGTCTCAAACATCTGTCATGTACAGTTTTGAAATAAGGTAAACACAGAGAGCTGATACGAAGAGCTACAGGCCATTGCTTTATCATCGTATGTGGAAAACTTGTGGAAAAAATGTTTTTTAAACGATTAAACCAGTTTGTTGTAAAAATGTCGAAATAACACCACCAAACCAAGCAGGCTTTCAAAGAGGAAAATAAGAAAATCGGCAATCGATCATGTAGTTAAAATTAGAAGTTAAACATCAGTTTTCACGAGAAAACAGCCGCTGCCATCCTTTCGACAACACCCCCCCCCCCCCCCCCCCCCCCCAAAAAAAAAAAAAAAAAAAAAGAAAAAAAAAAGAAAAAAAAAAAAATGAATAAGCAAGTAAAATAGAAAATACAAAGTAAATAAATGAAATAAATGAATGAAAATAAATGAAATTAAAATATCATACAGCCAAGTATATTATGGTAGATATAGTATGGTAGATTATGATGTAAATTTAAAAGTGTAGGTTATCAGGACATTTCTATAATTATATCAAAGCCTTTCTGAATGGAGGATATTATACAAGTAAGGTACAAAATGCGTATTCAGTTTTTAGAACGCTTGATAAGGGCTTACCTCAAGGGTCAGTGATAGCTCCAATTTGCTTAATATTTTTCTTTATGATCCTCCAAAACACCTAGGTTCGGTAGAATAAGTAAATTATGCAGTCGATGCAACAATGAAAAGAACATGGAAACGAAAGTTAAAATCTATCGACAGGACAAACCAACAGTGCTTGTCTAGTAAGTTCGTTTATTGAAGAAAATGGTTTTCACTTTTTCCCCGGAAAAGGCTCGCATGATGCTATTTAATAATGGCACGAATCCATATGAACAGCCGGTGTCTGCATTAGAAAATACTACCGTAGATAGAGAGTATCATGATACGACGAAAATGTCGGCGATTTTCTCACTTTCAAAATGACTTGGAATATACATTTTGTTTCCATCACTACCAAAGCCAGGAAAAGCTGAATTAAATCTACTGAGGGTAATAAACAAACAGAATTTGCACAAGATACCGCAGTTCAAAGCACCTGTTGACATCCTCTATTCGTTCTAAATTATGCTATGGCAGTTCACACAAATATCTGTTACAGAAACTACAGAGTATAGATTGCAAGGCATACAAACTTTGGTCCTGGTGTGTGTGTGTGTGTGCGCGCGCGCGCGTGTGGGTCTGAGTAGTGTGTGTGTGTGTGGTGTGTGTGTGTGTGTGTGTGCACGTGCGTGCGCGCACGCCAGTGTGTGTGGTGTGTGTGTGTGGTTCCACTGTACTGAATGCATGTAAGGTTATCCCATCATGTACATCAGTGCGGCATTCGATGTCAATGCCTTGTCGTCAACAAATATTGACAAGAAAGCAAGAAAGAAAAAACAGAAACATCACTAAACGCACTGTCCACATCGCAGGCCTTTCTGCTAATCTGACACTGAAATGGGGAAAAGGGAAACGAAGGTGTGGATTTCAATTCTGTTCAATGTTGTATGTAGCCCAGCCGACCACGGTGATCCTGAAAGTGAGGTCCATTCAAAAAAAAAAAGAAAAAAAAAAGGATATTTATCTACAGTGATGATGATGGTAATGATCAAACTAATAACATTGATAACAACTGCAATATAATAATAATGATATTGATAATAATAATCATGATAATCATAATAAGCTTAATAATGAATAATAATAATGGTAATAATAATAACAATAATAAAAACAATGATAATTGTTATCATTATCATTATTATAATGATATTTTGTTGTTGCTCTGTAGTTGATTCTATAGAAACCTGGACTTTAGGAGGGCATACGTGTGTGGTGGAGATGGGAGGGGCGGGAGATGGGGGTGGGGGATGCCTAGGCTGCATGTTTGAGTGCACGTACTAATAATGTGTGTGAGAGGAGACGGGGTACAGAGAGGTAAGGTCACAAGCCGTCAGGAAGAAGAAGAAAAAGAAAGCAAACAAGGAGGGGCACGCTCTGTATGTGTGATGGAAAACCTGCCGGTTTTTGTTTGTTACAGTTTAGTGTGCTCTTTAATCGATCGCACCTGGTCAAGGAAACGCACACACACACACACACACACATTTGCGTGATTCAGTCGATGCCATGCGACTGACACGAAGGCGGGTGACCCGAGTAGACGAACCAATCAGAATGCAGCGTCAACGTCTTACGATACTATTGTTGGACATGTTGTCGTCTGCGCCGCCAGCCAAGCCGGTCATGCGACAGGCTTTGCTGCCTACGGTAATGGCAGTGTGGCCTACGAGTGGTAACGGATTGCGGAGAAATCCCTCGGCTTCTGATAAAAGCGAACGTCTATCGGTTTTATCGAATCATCTGGCCATATCTAACGAAATGGAGTCGCCGCAGGTGTTGCTGAAATGGAAACCGGTAAGAAGTTCATGCGTGAAATATTTCTGTCTGACTCAGCCGTGCATCGCACTCGCGTCAGCAGCGATCGAGTGCTGACTTTCATGTTTGAATTCATGTTGTTTGTAGCCTGGCTGACCACGAGGGGCCATAGCATGACTGTCAGCTCGCCAGAGACGAAGTCAGTTCCCTCATACACTAAGTAGTGGTTTATTTGAAGAAAAAAAAATCAAACCCGACAAAATCGCTTTAAAAAAAAAAATCCTCTTCTCGCAAACCTTATAGATCAGATGAAAAATATTCCTTCAGAAACTCAAAAATCATACACATACATTGTAACATTCAAACAAGGATTTCACGTTGTCTATTGTAACTGAATGCGTATGTCTGACATTATGTGCATGTCCCTGCAGTTTATGGGGAACAGTTACAGTGAGTAGTACATCACATGAAATGCACTATACAGTCTTTTTCTCTTTTAAAAGATACTACATCTAGTTGGTTAAAAAATAAAATGTCTTCTCTGTGTAACTGACACAAAACTTTATTCTTTTCCGCCACAGGTTTATGACGTCTAAACAAGCAAAAGCTAACATGACTGATGGCGATAACCATGCAGGGAGAGTTTGAATCTATTCAATTTTCATAAAACACAACACCTAAACCGCCAGAACGACAACAAGAAAGACGGGAGCAAGAAAACCAATTTGAGCGCTGCCGAGCCCGGTAAATGTAATTACTTCGAACACGCCAGCGCTACCAGGAATGCGAGCTTAGGGCTTTACCACAAAGGCCAACCACTGATCGAAGAAGCACAGATCACCGATAGGCGCAGACTTGCCTAGGAAGAAAATGCTGCACGCACACACGCTGAAGCAATCAATCAGTAATAATTCTAAGGATGATGATGATGATGTACAAATATAATCAATATTGTTTATAGTCCTTTTGGTTTTGTTCCTTCAGTCCTTGAATTGCATATCGTGGTATTGTACAGATGGGTTACGTTGCAAGTCTCACAGAAAATAGGGCTGTTGTCCCCTAGAGGGGAAGGGAGTAGGGAGCGAAGGGAGTTTTGCCGGTTGGGATGGAGGACGAGGAAAGGGGGACGGGCTCTCACCTATACACCCCCCCCCCCCCTCCCACTCCCATCTTTTCTACATGTGCACATTTTTGTGTTTACTGATTAAATTTGTTTTGGAGTTTTTCTATCCCCCCCCCCCCCCCCTCCCCCTTCCAGATTTTGTCACTGATACATCTCGATCTGTGATGGCTGTCTTTCTCTCGCTCTCTCTTTATCTATAGACAGGCCAGAGAAACTCCTACTTTGCAACTGGTAACCATGTAACCCAGTAAATCTAACCAAAAGGTTCGAGCTTGAGAGCATAGGGCTCCGCCAAATCGTATTGCCCACGAGCCACTACCTCAACGAACTCCATCGCATATCAGACAGGATCGGTGGTCGCTTGGGTCAACAAGGATCGCGCCTCCCGTTGCACATCGGTGTTGTGAGGGTGTAAAGTATGCTACCGAAGTACCAAAAAGTAACCAACATGGCAAAGGAAACATCACTATGGGAACTTGGATCACCAGAACTTGAGCGCCACAGGAAAATTGAAAGAGCTGGCCCATGAAATGGACATTCATCTCTGGAACATACTGGGATCAAGTGAAGCTCGTTGAACAAATTTGCACTCGTGTTTCAAGACGCGTGTGTGGGCCCTATGGATTAACCTCAACCCTTGCATAAAATGAATGAATGTATCAAACATGAATTACACTGATAATATAAAATACATTGGATTGACACAAACACTGTAAAAACAGTATTCGCTAACTCATTCGGAACAGTACACCAATACCACCCGGCGCAACACGGTAATTGTGGGCACGCAGATATTCCGGTAAAGCAAAGTTTGAACGCACAGGGCTGGGAACGAACACAGTACGCTAGAGCCATCGTTGAGCTAAATCGGCACCTAGATCCGAGACGAGTTTCATGATTAACTCGAGAACTCGCTAGTGGCTAGCGTATGCTAGCGGATAGGTATAGCTACAAGAGGCGCGGGGAGGAAAGAAATGGGTGCAAGACAAACTGATATTAACAATGTGACTACTCCTTCAAGCTGGCCTTGTTGATCTGTAAGTCTTTCAGTTGCCTATGCACTAATCAGAGAATGCTTCCACTTTTGTCCACCATTCCAGGACGTCACAACTGTCGGCCATCTAAGTCAGTCGGGGCGTAATCTCGCCTGTTTCTAGTCACTCTCGCCACAAGTGTGTGCTATGAAACGCTTGACACTCGCCAAGCAAGCGAAAATTCTTCCCGCCTAGCCTTATGAAACTCGTCTGTCTGTCTGTCTGTCGTCTCTCTCTCTCCTCCCTCTCTCTCTCTCTCTCTCCTCCTCTCTCTCTCTCTCTCTCTCTCTCTCTCTCTCTCTCTCTCTCTCTCTTGCCGTCTTGCCTTATGAAACGCGTCTCTCTCTCTCTCTCACTCTCTCTCCTCTCTCTCTGTCTTCTTCCTGTCTGTCTCGTCTCCTCTCTCTCTCTCTCTCTCTCTCTCTCTCTCTCTCTCCACACCACTCACACCACACACACACACACACACACACACACACACACACACACACACAATAAAAACAGCAACAAGCTAGTCTTATGGTGTGTTCAATAATTATCTCGTCGCAAAGGCAATGACAGGAGACTATTAAAGTTGCGATTCCAAATAGACAGGCACAACACAACACACACACACACACACACACCACACACACACACACACACATGGTGAAACAGAGAACAGCGAAACGCTCCCTTTTCCTCGAAAACGGATGTATACTGTTGTCAATGATATTTATAAGGCTGTTTGAAAATGGAGTTATCAAAATAGCCGTAAAACATTACATGCAAGCCCAGTCCATCGGAAAAGAAATGATAACATTGAAGCCCACAAACCCAGACGAAGAGGAAGTGATCAGATATGGCCTACATACACTCTCAAAACATAAAAGAAAGGTATTGGCCGGATTTATGACACCCTCCCCCCTCTCTAACCCCCTCACCAACCCCCCCCCCCCCCCACACACACACACACACACAAACACCAAACATTGTCATGAGGTATAAGATGAAACCCCTCTCCCCCCCCCCCCCTCCCCCCGATAACGTACAAACAGCAAAATTATTGTCATAAGGTCTAAGGTGAAAACAACTTCTTGAATAAATTCGTTTAAACCAAGGTGAAAACACAACAGGCTATCACGCGATAAAAGTCATACAGGCTATCACGCGATACAAGTAATAAATAGCTTAGGCCTAATTATACATAAAATGAATAAGGGGGGGGGGGGGGGGGGAGTATTGCGTTTGTAAATGCCGGCTGGGTGGAGGTGGATGGGGGTGGGGGATTAATATTGGCCTCTTTATTAGAGTTGAATGAAACGGGAGCGGACAATACCGGTGTTTTATTTCATCATTGTTGTGTCATTCTTGATGTTTTATTCATATATTTTATTTTTGTGCATCCTACGGGCTTCGATTTCATTGCACAGATAAGCCGCGCCTGAGGTCAGTTTGCATCACATGAGGGACCTGGCCCGGGGTTTGAACCGTGTGTTTAGACAGGTCTCTCAGACTTGCTTTTGTTCCGTTTTTATTTTGTTTCCCCCTGACCCCCTTTACCCGGCCACACACACCCTCCGGCTCCCCGTCCCTCCACCCCTCTCCCACCCCTCTCCCCCCCGGTCCGCTCGTCGCCTTTCTTTCCCTTTTGTTTGTTTGTTTGTTAATGCTTCTTCAGTGTCACGTATCATTTTCGTGATTGTTTCTTCTTGCCAAGCGGAGGGTAATAACTGATAAGGAGAGAGAGAGGGAGAGGAGAGAGAGAGAGGTGGTGTCAAGGGGCGTGAAACCCTCACAAAAGGCATTAAACGCTAGAGGCAAAGGGACGTTGTACGTAGTGTACAAATAGGTAATAGACCCATTAACCAGGGTACCTTACCCATCGCTTACGGCCAACTGTGTCAAGGAGGACGAAGTGGTCAGATGACAGATGGCACCTAAGGTAGTGAGAGTTCGGACCTGCCCGATGGCGAAAGGGGGAAGGGATGTAACCACTACGACCTCGGTGCTCCAAGTGAGCGCTAGACACTTAGTCAGCTGAGGTTCTTTTGTAAACAGTCAGTGAAGAGCAGGAGTCTTGGACTCGTTCGGATGGTATTGGCGTGGGTCACTGTGTTGGTTCTATTGTCAGGCTGGTTGAATGCGTGTGGAGGTTGTAGTAGCCCTCTTCAAGATAATTACTGTGTTAAAGTGGCCTCTGAGGTCGGCGGGAATTTTCGATGTCCATCTGGTGCCAAGTGTTTGCTAATCAGTTAGGTAGGGATGTGTGTAAACTGCTGATGTGTGGGAGAATGTAGCGAATGGAGAATTCAGGGTACTTGTGAACTAGGGGTTTGAGAAGCAGCATGGACAAAGGCATGGCCCGAAGGGAATCCTTTGTTTCCATCCCTATAATTTTATAAACTGAGGGAGAACAACGTGCGAGGAGAACAGCAAAGTCTTAGAGTTAAAGACAAGCTGGAAGAGAAGGAAACTAAGTTTGAAGCCCAGAGGTGGGTGAAGATAGACAAACTGAAATTGAACCCAGAGGTGGGTGAAAGAGACGAAGAAGAAGAGTTCTACGTCAAGATCCCAGAGACGACCACAAAGACCCAGTCCTGAAACCTGGAGCCAGTCAACCAAGGGCATCACCATCAAGCAGTGCCAAAGAAGACGTGAAGAGACTTTTTTTTTCAAGAACTGTGGTGTGGTGTGAAAGCGTGGTTTGTGTGTGTGAAAACCTGGCCAGGTAAGAAGTCATTTTATTATAACCCGGGATTAGGAAGTATTGATCTTTCATGTGCTGATTTGTTCATTTTGGGTAATTGGATTTTTCATGTTTGATTATAAGTAGCACAGAAATTGTAATTCTTGTGCTCAGTCGTGTTAGGAGAGAAACGAATGCGTGACATCCCATTCCCAGAGAGAGGTGAATGTTTGGTGGGCGCATGAGTGTGCATATGCGTGTATGAGTGCAGAGATAACCTTGGTGTGTTAAGCCTGACTAATAATACATCAACTTAGTGCACTTAAGCAATACTATCACGATTTCCCCGTCCTGGACAAAGTGCATACCCTACAAAACAAACAGGCTATCCATTTCATCTGACAGTTTTAAGTTTATTGAACATACTGGTTGGCAATGAATAAGTCAAATTTGTGACGTGATGCCGACGTGTGTGTGTGTGTGTGTGTGTGTGTGTGTGTGTGTGTGTGTGTGTGTGTGTGTGTGTGCGTGCATGCATGCGCGCGCGCGCGCGCGCGCGCGCGTGTGTGTGTGTGTGTGTGTGTGTGTGTGTGTGTGTGTGGTGTGTGTGTGCCGTTGGTAGTCAAGGGGCAGTTCTATATCTTGTGTTTTCCAAACATACTGTATCCTCATGTAAGAGAGAGGAAGGTCTCCTTGACGATACTTAAGTGGGTTTGTTTCTGCTCGATGAAAGTTCAGCTAATTTTTTTCTTTTTTAAACGTTGTGTCTTTCCGGTTATAGTCCATAAAGAAAGGTGTGTAATATAACGCCCTGTCGGCCAGAGCTCTCAAGGACAATGTGTTCCAGAGTTTACTCTTCTCGTCGATGTAGAAGAAGGAAGGGAGAGGTATGCGTTGTCGTCCCCAGCACGTTGACAGTGTCGATAGCTGCTGGTGGTTCTGCTCTCAGTGGCATTCCACTTCCAGATCCCTGACAAAAGCCCCCTTTCAGGAGTACCTCTCTCTCTCTACCATTTAGCGCTCCACAACAGGATCGCCAGGTGAGGAGTTCGCACCGTGAGGAGTTGACAGCTCTGGGAACTATTGAGGAGTGGTCTTTAAAGGTGGCACCAGTCGTGGCCCTCATCGCTCAGAGGCACCCAGCCTGCTCCTTGGTAGACTAGATCGTTTGCAGGTCTTAGGGCAAAGCCACGACATGCGGGAGGGCTGCCAGCTCAAAGTGTGTGAGCTTTTTCCACAGACACTCTGGGGAAGTGTTCAATACCTCATGACCCATAGGTCTGCCTGGGGCGTCCCAGTGCACCCGTTAGGTGTGTCAAGTGTTTGGGATTGCCCATGACTCTCTCAGTCTCAGTCTCTCTCTCTCTTCTTAATTGTTACTACCTCTCGCATAGCTTTCTTTGCCAGTTTGTCCATATGGGCACTCCAGCTTATGTATTGGGGACCATATGGGCACTCCAGCTTACGTATTGGGGGATACTATCTGTCCAGGGGGCGAAACCTCTCACAAAGGGCCTTAATGTTAAGCGCTTTAGACGACAAGAATGCCGCGCGTAGTGGAGAAATAGGTAATGGCCGATTAACAGTAGCGCCCTCACCTAGCGCTTGTGGTCGAACTGTGTCAAGGAGGTTGAAGTGGTCAGGTGACAGGTGGCACTTAAGTAGTTATGACCCCCCCCCCCCCCCCTCCCCCGTCCGATTTCGAACCTTCCCGATAGCGAAGGGAGGAACATTTATCCACTAGGACCTCGGAGCATCAAGTGGTCCCAGTCAGCTGAAGTTGCTTTGTAACCAGACTTTGAAGAACAGGAGTCTTGGGCTTGTTCTGTAGATATTGCTGTGGGGCACTGTGTTGATGTTTTGTCAGCTAGTTGAATGTGTGTGGACGTCGTCGTCGTAGCTTCTATAAGATGTGTGAAAGTGGCTCCAGAAGTCGGCGGGAATTTTCGATGTCCATTTAGTCCGAAGTGATTGTTTGCTAAACAGTTTGGTAGGGATGTGTGTAAATGCTGATGTGTGGAAGAGTGTAGAGGGGAATTCAGTGTACGTATGAACAAGGTGGCAAGGACAACATGGACAAAGGCATGGCCCAAAGGGATATCCTTTGTGTCCATACCTATATAAACTGAGGGGGAGAACAGAAGAGGAGAACAACACCACGAGAGAGAGAGAGAGAGAGAAGAGAGGAGAGAGAGAGAGAGAGAGTAGGTCGAAAGAAACGTGGAGGGCGACGAGAAGTGACAGCAAGGTCTTGGGTGTAAAAGACAAGCTGAGAAAGAAAGACCGAGTTCGAACCTAGAGGTGAGTGAAAGAGACAAAGAAGAAGATTTCTATGTCGAGTCCCCAGGGACGACCAGGAGACCCAGTCCTGGAATCTGGTGCCAGACTCCAAAGGCGTCACCAATACCCAGTGCCGAAGAAAACTTGGAGCGACTTGTTTGAGATCTGTGGTGTGGTGTGCAAGTGGGTGTGTGTGTATGTGGAAACCTGCCAGGTAAGAAGCCTTTTTGAGTATAAAACCCGGTATTTGGAAGCATTGATCTATGTTTTGATTATTCCATTTGTGTGTTTGAATTTTTCGTGTGTAATTATAAGTAGCATAGAAACTGTATTTCGTGGTTCTCAGTCGCGCTAGGAGAGAAAGATTGCGCGACATCCAATCTCCAGAGAGAGGTGAATGGTTGGTGGGTGCATGAATGCGCATATGCATGTATGAGTGCAGAGATAACCTTGGTGTGTTAAGCCTGACTAATACACCAACTGAGTTCACTTAAAGCAGTACCATCACGATTTCCCTCGTCCTGGACGGTATCGCCCAGAAACTTGACCTCTTCGCTCGGTCGTATCATCTGTCCAGCAATCTTATTGAATAGTCTTCTCGGTGAAGTCTTTTTTAAAACTATGAAAACCGTTCTTTCAACTGAGATTTCAACTCCATTCTTTCCCTCAAATGCGGCGTCTGTGACTTCTTTGCTTTTCTTTCTATGATTGATCCATATTGCCAGATTATCTGCAAATAGTCTGTCAACCTCGGGGTATGTCAGTGGAGGAAGGACTAGCGCACAGCCCAAACACACTCACAGCTTGCTTACAATCTCATTCATATATCATGCATTCGTCAAATCAAACCACTAGTAAAGTCTATAACTTTACACATAATCATGGAAACAAACATCAATGCGCATGGAGTCAAACAAAATAAAACATTCTCTCTTTCCTTGAACTTCACAAAACCATTTATCTAAGTCATCATAACTAACCCGGGTATAAATAGATTTTCTACTTTACCTGGCCAGGTGATCTTAAACTATTTACGAATCACTGTCTTTCCTTTTTTCTTTTTTTTTTTTTCCTTTTTCACTGTCACTTTCACAAACACCAGTCACGACACAACTGCTGGCACTGGTCAGGTTGGACCGCCGGCACTGGTCAGGTTGGACTGCTGGCACTAGTCAGGTTAGACTGCTGGCACTGGTCAGGTTACTGGCGTTGGCCTGTGGTTCTGCCCGATGAAGTGGCGCTGCCAGGTATGAGGTCGAACCCCGGTTCAAATTGAACAGTGACTACCAGGCATCGATCTGTTCTCCTTTCTTCCTTCCTGCACTAACGCATTGCACTCTCTCTCTCTCTTCTGGTCTGCTCTATCAAATGGACATGGTTGCTTTTTTTTTTCTTTTTCTTTTTTTTTCTCTTCATCAGTTAGCAACTCTCTCTCTCTCACATCTCTCCTTAGTCCTTCCTCTGCAGACTCTATATGGTGCTAATGCTTCAACTCGGTTCTCTTCCATCCTCCTCTCATCTCTCTGCTTTTCTCTCGAGCAGAGCCTACTCCCAGAACCTCTCTCTCTCTCTCTTCCTTCTTTTCTTCCCTTCCTCTTTTTTTCGTCACTCACTTCCCTAGCTTTCTTATCCTGTTCCTACCTGTCAAAAGGGTGAGTACCATTGGTCAGAATTTTTCCCGCCTTGTATCGAGGTTACCTCCCCTCTATTTTCATTGGACATGCAAATCATGAAAGTCACATCTACCCGCCTTGCTCTCTGTGGTGGTCAATGGGTCATTTAATTAATTAGCTTGGTTTCACCCCCACTACACAATACCTCCCCCCTTCCTACTTTGACCGGTGACGTCTGGCTTAACTGTGGACACTGGTCTTGTAAATTAGCTGTATCAGTCTGACCTAGACGTAGCGATCCGTCTGGCCAGACCTATTGAGACATCGGTCCAGCCACTCAGACTGTCTGCGGGGACGGTGCCGTCTCCGTGAAGGATTAGGATTAGCCTCCTCGCTGTACCTAATTGGCTGATGCGACGCATGAAGTCGTCTGCCTGGAACCAGGATGTTTGAGTTTGGAGCTTATGTCCAGTTGAGCTGGCTGGCGACTGACCACGATTTCGGTTTTCCTTTTTTTGTCCGTGACATAGTCACTCTTCCAGTTCTTGTCTGATCACTTTAACAATATTGTCTTTGCCAGTCTCCCAGACGATATCATGAAGCGCAGTTTTTGTCTATTCTTTTTCTTATAGTAATGCTACACGTGTTGCTACAAGCAGGGTAGTAGATGTTGACCAGGCGAGTCTGTTAATTTCCCTTCACAGGGATGCTGATTGCGTTGTGTAGATTGGTGTATGTCAAGTCTCCTGCTGACATACGTAGCCACCATCATTCCGTCCTCTTCCTGTTCCTCTTCCGACTTCATGCCTGTTTGCTCCGTGGGCTGAGCCATCAGCACATAGGATTCGCCCCAAATCGTACTTGCTCTCGTCTATTGTCTTTTTGCTGGACACCTGGCATTCCTAGTCGAGTGTTCATCTTTGTGATTGATGCGCTGGCAAGCAACGGCCTTGCAGGATTTATTTGAGTGTCCTGTTGCCCACAGGAGGGACATGTCATCCGGTTGGATCAGTTTTTTTTTGTTTTTTTTAAAAATTTACATGCCCCAAGCTGTGGCGCTGATAGTGCTGGACAGCTTCTCTAAGGTGGGGGACTACTGGGTCCACCTGTTTCCCCAGCAGTACCAGAGTCAGTAGTGTGTCCAGTTTGAACCTGACACGGAAATTGTTCAAGTCCATGCTGTCATATCAGGTCATGCAGAAAGCAGAGCAGATTTTGCTGTATGGAATCGCTCTGCTCGTCCTCTGCGCCCTCTTGTCCTCTGCCCCTTTACAGCCGTAGGAAGACTTCACGGGTCACACCAAGTGGAGCATGTTTTACAGTCGCTTCCAATGTGAGGGTGGGGATTTCGCATCGCATGGTATTGCAAGCTGCTGGTGCAGCCTATGATTATGGGACCATTAATGGGCATCAGGTCTATTTGCCTTCCTCTAGTAACGTATCCATTTGGAAACCCTGTGTCAAAGAGTATCGCTCTCCCCTCGGTCAGGTCCTCTATCAGGACAGGAAATTCATAAGTTAAGAGTTCCCCTGACCCGCGCAAGGTCTAGGTGTGCCGTTTTCCCTTCTCCTGCCTTCAGCCCTCTCCCAGGCCTACTAGAATCTTCTCTCTCGCAGGTGGTTGCCTCTGTTACCTTTACGTCACTCTTCGGAGGTTGCGGCTTCCGTTTCCTTTATGTCACTCCTCGAGGTGGCAGCCTTTGTTTATTTTGGACACTGGGGCAAGGGCCGGATGAAAAAAGCATGTGTATGCTTATCTGTTACCCTTGGAAATAAAGATCATCATCATCATCTCTCTCTCTCTCTCTCTCTCTCTCTCTCTCTCTCTCTCCCCCCCCCCCCCCCCCCCCCCCCCCCCCCTCTACTTTCCAGACCCTACACATACACACAGAGTTGAACCATCCATCCTACTCCCCCCTCCCACCTTCTCTCTCCCTCCCTCCTTCCCTTCCTCTTTAGCACACACACACACACACACACACACACACACACATGAGGGCAGGATGTAAAAAAGCTGGAAAGCTCATTCTTTAACCATCAAGAAAGATAATTTTGACTTGACGCGCACACACACACACTTTAGGCTTATAGGGGCTATAAATAGATTGGCATAAACACCCTAAAAATAGACACTGCGTATTACAGTCTGCATATGTACTTATATTATCCAGAGTGAGAAACGATACATATATTCAGTAGTTCATAAGTGAGTCGAAATATATAATTACGGGAAGAAATGTAATGTGGATGATTAAATCATTTATTTACGAAAACAATTATTACAGCTTGAGCGCGAAGTTAGTGACGTCACGTGATACGCAATGTCTGCCGTCTGAATTTCGACCTTCGGTTTATCATGCGGCAGTATCACATCAGAAAAAGGTACGATTGTGTGTTTTGAATCTTCATTCAAACGAAGGTGGAAAATTTGAAGCTAGCAAGTCGTTTTTCCATGTTCCTGGAAACCCGTTAAAGAAACGGCGTTTTGTCGGTAGGTTTTTCTTTTTGCGATAAATTCGCAGCTGAGGAGCCGAAACTCGGTTTTGTGTAATAGCCTCCCTTCTTTTGACATTGTCTTTCCGTCGAAGATTAGAGTAAGTTTGATTAGGAAACACCCTGAATGGAATACATTTGCCAGATTAACACCCCTGCCGGCATACATCAGTTATGTCGGATTTAATATTGACGGAAAGAACTTCAGAAACTCTCGGTCTTTAACCCTCACAGTGCTCTGTATATCAATTTAAACTTTAAAGAAATGTAGTTAAAATCTAGGACGGGAAACTCGTCACACACCACACTTGAGAATTTGGCTTCTGCATACATATTATTTGCACTAGATATGCAAACCTATACATTTTTAGAAACTAGAGATGTTGTAGAATCTAGTGAAATAACTGAAAATACTGTAGGTGGTACCTACTTGGAGACTGACCTCAAAATATACGCAGAGAAAATTTCTGAAAATGTTATTTGAAAAGTAAGTCAAATGTTAGGAGAGACACAGTTTTTCTTCTGTACTACCTAAACACTTCAGACTGGAGATAAAATGAAGACAAATATGTGCTGGAAACATGGGAAAGATGATAATTCTCTTGACTTGAGCTATGTATAATGAATTGTGCCTCAAATGATGTACCTATAATTCAGCATCCGGACAATCAAATTTCACTATATAAGGGAATGGGGTTTGTGCAGGCTTATCTTGAAGCTAGATAGGTAAAACTATATGTTTTTGTAAACTAGAGATAATGAGGAATCTGAAGAAAAAAATTACAACACAGTACCCTGATGGCAGCTGAAGATATTCTTCACAGTGTAATCCAGAACATTGGCGAAAAGGTAATCCAAAACGTCAGTCACATTGTTTGAAACACCACAGTTTTCCTGCTTGAATGTCAAAACACTTGAAACTTCAGTGAAAACAAGAAGAACATGTCCTTGAAAGACACAGAACAAAGTTAGGGCCTTGGTCTTCTGTGGAAGGCTGAAAAGCACTCGGGGCAGAGTCTCATGTCGCATCCAGAACATTCCCAGCCAGAGCGCACACAAGTAGGATGGCCAGCATCACAGTTCCTCTTTCTTGACCTCCTCTCTCAGCATCACTCTCCTCTGCAGTAGTGCTTCCAGATTCTGGATCACACAAGAAAACACATATCCTAAGTCTTCTGTTCATTTCATTGTTTCATAATGGTGCAAGAGGTGTTACAGAGAGCTTGACTCAGTTTCCACTGATCAGTCTGATTTTCAGAAAGAAAAAAATATTAACAACATTACTTATTCATTCTATGAAAAATAAAGTCATGCATAAAATCATAAATAAAAATAAAATCTGAATCACTAGCAAAGCATATAAGGAAGGGGAAGGGCTATAGCTTTCATTGGAGACACGCCCACTCGTGACACGCCCACACTGTCTCCAAACTAAAAACAAACAAACAAACAAAAGTTATAAATTGTTTCTTCAAATCACCACTTTTATTCATTTCTAAAGTGCTTTCAAAACACCTATAATCACCCAGAAACGATCTTCTAGTTTGATCAGGCAACTCTTGTAAGTAACCATGTACCCTGCCCCCTCCATCCCCCCCCCCCCCCCCCCCCCCCCCTTCCTTCATGTGGCGGACCAACAAATGTAAAATAACCAATAACCGCACGCAGCAAGTGTTCCATCACTCGACACACAAACTAATCAAAGTGTATCTACTCACCTGCTTCGCTTTCGTTACTACTGCCTCCGGCAACTGATTCTTCCCTCGTGCCACTTCCACGAAACTCCTGCTCAAACTCGGTCGCTGATTCACTCATTATTTCAGTCAAAACGCACGAAAAACTTGGAGATAACGGACTGACACGACTTGCCAGTGCACAATGGACACCAGCAAGTCACGTGAACTGATCAATCCGGATGTTTAGCGGCGGTGGTATAACGGTTTTCATCTGAGCCACGATCGTGGCCCATCGCACTCGGGCGGTAAAGCCACGATCGTGGCCCATCGCACTCTGCGGGTTAAATATATCGGTCACAAAGTTTATTGGGGAGGCCCAGACCTTAAGGACACTGATACTTTTGTGTATACGGCATTATTAATGTGATAATTTATTGTTTTTCAGCTGCTACCAATTCCTTTCTTGACGAGAAGCAGCGTCATGGTGTCATGTTTATTCCGAGCCCACGGACGACTGTGTGCGGCTCATCCATGGGAGGTTATAATCACCTCACTGACAGTAACACTGTGCCTGGTGTCTATGAGTGTCTATGGCAGTCCTGGTGTGAACAAGATCTGCGGCTGGAATTATATCTGTCACAATGAAGAGGTAACGAATCATCAAATCTTAAAGCATGAAAATATTTTATCTACATCTGCTACCTGTGTGCATGGTGTGTGAGTGTGCTCTCTGTGTGTGTGTGTGTGTGTGTGTGTGTGTGTGTGTGTGTGTGTGTGCGTGCGTGCGTGCGCGCGTGCGCCTGATTAGAAAGATTTTCTTTGAGACTAGAAATCATATCTTGCGTTGCTTTTAAATATTGAAGGCAAAGTTCTCTTCAAAACAGAATTTGAACTTTTTCATAATGCAGCATGATGAAGGCAACTTGAAAAAGATCTAATTTGATTTATACAGCCAATAAAATTGTACATTTCTGTCCTCTAAAACACAACAACAATGACACTGTCTTGTCCTTTCACATGTATACATTCACACTTAACATGTCATCATGAAGAAAATGGAGAATACTAACATTTTGTTCATGTGTCTTTAATACTGTGTGACTTTTGCCCACATAGATCTGTGAATTCATCATTGAAGAACAAAATTTTCTGGATATGAATTCTTAATTTGAAACTGCATTCCATAACCTAAAAATACTAAAAGAGCAATCAACATCTTGTTTCCAAACGTAACTTGTGAGTGAAAATAAGATCTAGGTATGGAAAGAAAAGAAAGGGTGGTCTGTACCTGGTAAATGTGGAAACAAGAATGAAAAGAAAATTGATTGAAGTCTTTGAAGAATGGCTTGTCATATGATATCGACCCAATGAAAAACAAATCTGATGTGCAATTCTTTCATTGACAAGGAGTAGGCTGAGGAGACGCTGAACAGTCACACTTTTAACAAATCTTAAATAAATGTTAGCGAACCGCCCAGAGAAACGTGGACAAACGAGTCACAAGACAAAACACAATGCGTTTTGACCTCTTAGGTCTTCTTCAGGTGAGATACAAGCGAATAAAATAGCGAAAATTCACTTAGCTTTGAGCGTTGAATGAGCATTTGTTTAGATTTCTGCCTGCAGTCGTCTCACTTTACATCTAGTCACACTTTTGTTTTCATATCTCTTATTACGCATATCTTGTACGTGTTCATAGTTTCAGGAATGAAGAAAGTGTGAATATTATATCTCTGGGGAAATGTTAGTATTGTTTGCAGTAAGAGCCACTTTACCTCTGATTTCACCTGGTGAACACTGCAGAAACTTAAGTTCCCATGAGACTGATGTCTGTCAGCAGGAAGTGAAAAGTTCTGACATCATCATACTGGCCATCACTCGATGCCTGGCAGTCATGTATATCTACCTACAGTTCAGGAATCTGCGTCGCCTTGGTTCCAAATTTCTTCTGTTTATGCTGTTTTCTTACACCTGTTTAACCATTTTTAATCAAACAAAAGATGGAATGGTCTTTATTAACTCTAAAAAAAAAAAGGGACAAAAGTGAATCGTGAATATAGTACTATTTTGTGTATGTGTGTGCATGTGATTAACATAAATACCATATGCAAGCATGCATGCAGACTTATCCCTGTGCATTGTTACATGGCTATATGTACATATGTGATCTTTACGATTAACATCATCAGCAAGATGTCATATTTTAGGCATGATTTAAAAAAAATTTTTGTGTATAATGTATGTTACAGGATTTGATAACCGAAAGTAGTTTTGTGATATACATACCTGTCCAAACATATGCCCCACTTCGTGAGAAACATCGTCACACATCACATCAAGATTCTCATAAAAACTTGAATCCTGATGATATGAGAATCCTGATGTGTGGCAATGTACTTTGCCAGGCAGGGATAAGGAATTTGTTTGGACAGGTAAGTATGAAGAAAATGGTTTTCAGCTTTGCTCAGATGATCAGAAAATGAATAAAACATTTGAATTCATGAAAAACATGCTGTTCCATGTTGCACTCTCGTCTGATCTCTGATAACTGATGATGCAGACCACAGACTAAACTCTCATGAAACTGGTTTTTTAGATTTCAGTTGCATGCATTATTGGATATCCTCAACTACTGCTGTAGAAAAAAAAAATCTAAGAAAATTGTGGATTTTGTTTGTCATCAGATCGTTTTTGTTATCAGTTGTCACTAATTGATCATACACAAAAAGAAACTTCATCAGATTGTTTTTGTTGTCACTTAGTTTTTTTTTAATTGATTATACACTAAAAGTTTCTTTTTTCTTATTGTATGAGATATGAATTAAGAAACAGAAGAGTTTGATTGAATCTGTACTTCTTATTTCTTGCTCTGATGAATGAAATCAGATGAATTGATCTTTGTTTACAAAAGAAAAAAAAAGAAAAGTAAATTGTGGGTCTGTTAACACGGACATATTATCAAATACATTTAAAAGTGATTTTTATGTATGGTTTAGAAAATTTAGCTTACAAATGAACAAACTTTGCGAGGCGATTAATTGTATAAATTTACAAGTATCTAAAATACAGTACAAAACCATGAGATGAAGGTCACATAAACATTTAAAGGAGCAATAAAAGTAAATGAACATCACATAAACATGTAAAGCAGCAACGAAAGAAAACGAACGAACAAACAAAAACCCACACATGATGAATTAGTCATCATTATGACTGACTATCTGTCAAACGCTTGTTGAAGAAAAATTTCACACTTTTACGTGACTGACTCTCTGTCCAACTCTTGTTGAAGAAGAATTTCACACTTGACTTATACATGTCTCAGTAAAAAAAAAAAATGTAAATTGACTCTGAGGTTACAAACATTTTAGAATAAATTATTTCAAGCCAAGAGGAGAAGTTAAAAAAAAATCAGAAATGGGCGCTTTTCTCAGTCCCTGAGTAAGAAGCATAAAATGGTGGTTATAATGTGTAACATCTGCTCACAAAGTAATGGCAGGAATGAAATTAATTTTTGTATGATTTGTAGCTAGTATAAATTTTGCTTTTCTCAATTGTTAGGTGGCTTTATCACCTTCCAGTGAAGAGTCTATGAAATATATGGCCCCAGAAGTTTCTGCTGAACCATTCTCCATAATATTTTACTTTTTTTTTATCTGGATAGGTCATAACTGGCAATTGCATTATGTGAAATGAGGAATTTGTTTTGAGTAAGTCACTAAGTGTGACTTCTAAAGTTATGCCTAAATCAAGTGACTCGGTATGAATGCATAATATTACCAATAGACTATATTTATGACTTACTGATTGCCAGCCAAATACCAGGGCCTATTTAAAAGGTTTTTGATTGTGCAAATGTCAATGATTTCTTAGATTTGTTTTAGAAATTCTTGTTGTTCTAAAGCTAGGTGATATTTTCTGTTTGATGTGAAAGACTGGTCAACCCAATCTTTCATACATTGAAAACTAATGGCAGGTTTATCATATATTTGTTTCCTTATTTCATCCTAAATAAAAGGACAGTAATTATTTATCCAGAAAATATGTTTTAAAGAACTTGTGTGCCAAAATAGTAAGCACTTCTCAAGGCCTTGGGCATGAGAACAGATCATATAAGTGGTGAACAAATTAACAACTGAGTAAGCACTTGTGTGTGGTGTGTGTGTGTGTGTGTGTGTGTGTGTGTTGTGTGTGTGTGTTTTCAATGTTCTAAATGACCATGGACAGTTTATGTCTCAGAGGTAACAATTTTTTTCAGTTGCAATGTGAGGCAACTGCATGTGATCAAAGCAGAATGTTTGATTATGAATTTGTAATGACTGTAAATTGAATGTTGTGTTGTGTGTGTGTGTGTGTGCCTGTTAAATGGTGAATATCAAATCATGCATAAATTATGTGGTTACAGGCATGGCTGGAGTGCTCACCATCTTCTCCAGTTTTGTCTTCAGCATCGCTGTCATTAACGTTGTCGGTAGTGACCTCAGAGGACTTAAGTGAGTTCTGTGACCCCGAGTTCACAGTTTTCTTTCTTATCTTATGTATATTTATGCATGTGCGAGCGAGTGTGTGTGGGTGTGTGAGCATGCATGCATGTATGTGTGTGTGTATATATGTGTGTGTGTGTGTGTGTGGTATGCATTATTGTTGTGTTGAAAATTTTTCTGTACCTGTGTCAGGGATTTTACTTGCAGTAGCACTGTTTTGATTATGCTGCACAAACATGTATGCGCATACATGCATGTAAGCATGCATGCGCACAAACACGCTTACACACAGATGTGTAATAGTTTGTCTAAGGATACTTTAAAATTGTGGATATGTTAAGAGATTATTTTTCTCATTCCCACTGTATTATGAATCTTTTATGTAACTGGTCATGTCAAAGATCCATAAATATACAAAGCAAACTATAGTACAAACATACGCTCATATACATGCACACATACACTTTCACGCTCGCTCTCTTGAAGTTACAAAAAAATTCATGTACACTTCATGTGTTTTATTGAATTTTTCCATTCCATGTACATTCAGGTATTTTGCATATTTTTTACCCGGGTAGGGCCAACTGAAGAGCTACCTGCCAGCTCGAAATTAAGTCATTTCCCATGTCCCATATCAGTCACTCAATTTGTTAATCATTCATTTAATCTTTCACGGATTTGTAAGTGATCAAGTGGTTTCAATTTTGTATGGAAACAAGTGGTTTCACTTTCAGTTTAGTGCTTGAAGCAAAGTTGCTGTCTGTTTCATTTTCCTTGAGAACCAGTGGTTATGTCATTCCAGTGAAGCTCTGCCATTCTTCCTGCTGTTGGTGGACCTCGGCAAGGCGAGTGCCCTGGCACGCTTCTCCTTGAACTCGGCCACGCAGGATGAAGTGCAGAACAACATAGCCATTGGCATGGCCCGCATTGGTCCTGCCGTCACCCTTGATGCTATTGTGGAAACCCTTGTCATTGGCGTCGGAACGCTGTCCGGTGAGTGGACGGGTGGGGATACGAATTTAGAGGGATGAGTAGGATGTGGTGTTTGTGTGGTTCATAGATAAAGAGAAAAGAAAACGTAATCACTCCAAAGAAAGTTGATTTGTGTTTGTTATTTTCGTTACTTGGCCTGTGTGTGTGTGTGTGGTGTGTGTGTGTGTGTGTGTGTGTGTGTGTGTGTGTGTGTGTGTGCGCGCGCGCGCGCTATATTCCAATCATTTTTTTAACAAAGGCTTGTCTTCCAGGGGTGAAACAGCTGGAGACCATGTGCTGCTTTGGCTGTTTGTCCGTCATCGCTAACTACCTTGCCTTCCTGACTTTCTACCCAGCATGCCTCTCTATCATCTTGGAGGTTAGTTAGCAGATGATGAACAAATTACACAATATGTGCTGTCTTATTCTCTTGTTGTTGTAATATTCGTAGAGGATTTAGTGGGCTTTCATTTCGCGGTGGAGGCAAATGATATTTACCGAGCATTTTTTTCTATATTTCTGAAAACCTGATAAATATACGTGTGAATTAAATGGCTGTAAAGTAGAACAGGTGAAGGAAAAAGAAGGATGAAAAAAAGAGAAGGAACGATCCTTTCTCACCTTAACTACCATACACTGTTTGCTCTACTGTGAAGTATCATCAGTCTTCTTAAAAGCATCAAAGAAATAAATTTGCTCTTACAAAAGGCATACATTATAAAGTTCTTTGATTGTGAGTGTTAATGTTATGTTGTGTAGTTCGTGCGCCTTCTTTGTCTGGTGATTGTATGTTTTTTTTCTTACATTTGTAGTCCCTTCTTTTGTTCAGACTTGGTCTTATTTTGTTTGTGCTTCTTCGTGTGTCACTTTTTATGTTTCCATTGAAGCTTGTTTGGATTTCACTTGGCTTGAGTTGTTTGTTTACGGAGAAGTACGTAATTATGATGACTAAAATGTGTTTGTGACAATATTGAACTATTTAACTGTATGCCTGAATGCTGTTTGGACTTCACAGAACATCATTCTTTGTCTGTGCCCAAACACTTTTGGGCGAAGAAGCATGTTTACTCAGACCAGGTTTTCAGCTAATGAATGAGCTCTCACTGCTAGGAAAGGACAGAGAACTTCCTACCTTGTAGACACATTTAATTGGGATGAGCAGATTGAAATATTAGTTTTGTGTGTGTGTGTGTTTCTTTCAATGTTTGCTCAAGACAAAATAAGAGTTATTCAAAGAATAAAGTAATCCTTATGTTTGACAAACCATCAACATTGTGAAAATGCAACACATTACATGATACTTTCATATTTCAATTAGTCATTTTGAATAATATATGTCATATCAGCCCATGAGTAGAATAGTTTGTTACATATCAGAATTTAAATTAAGTTCTTCCATTTATGTAGGTCGACCCAGAGGCGAACCTGGCTGTACACTAAGAAGGGTTGAAAAGGGCTCATGTAAACTAAGTTTTGTTTTATATTGCTTTTAGGCCTGACACGGTCGCTTTAACAACATGACGAGTCTGCCTTTCTCTTTATTATCACAAGCTTGCCTTAGAACCATGGAACACATGCTGCTTGTGGCAGGTATCTAGAGAGCGCAATCAGGGGAAACCACTCAAGCAGCTGCAGCAGCTGGCCAAAGTTTTACAGGCTGAAGAGGAAGAGAAGAAACCGAATCTTGTGACACAGCGTGTCAAAATCATTATGGTAAGTTAAATCTGTAAGCTTGGCTAGTCAACTTTTTTGACATTTTGAATTTAGAAATGAATTTTGTTGAACTTCATTGACTTTGTGTTTTGTGGAAGATTTTCCTCAGCAACAAAGGAAGGGAAAATATTTTGCTTGCAGTGAGAAATCCTGAACAAGCTTGGAAGAGCTGGCTTTGATAATCACTCATCGTTGCCGATGTCTTATGGATAGATCACTGCGAAATGTTTCACAGGTGACTAGTAAACCAAGTGTTGACTGCTACAGTTCTTTATTGGCTTGGAATTTTTCAGTGGAAGGATCCTGGTTGGCTTTATTGTAACATGTAACTCTAGCAATGCCTGATGTCACAGGACTAACTGAATGTATGAGTGATATGGCCTTGTACAGTGCAGAAGAGGCAAAAGACAAATGCTTTGCATGCCCACTTTATCTTCCAGTATCTTAATCCATGCTGGTTTTATATTTCCTTAGTTCTCTGAAAGCTGCTATGGATTACAGGATCTTTTACGTGCATGTCACATGTGTCTGGTCTGCATGTTTCAACAGACCGGACAACATTATACCTTGCATTCAAATTTGTACTGAAGAATTATAGTGCATAGTTTTGAAAAGTGTCTGGTTTGTTTGATTTTTTTTTTATTATTTGAGAGGAGATAAGATACCATAATTAGTTCTACTAATTTTTTTTTAACAATATCTTTGTTCATCAGTACAAGGTTAAACATTTCAGCTAAAGGACAGGGTGCCCTATCAATGTGATTTGTACAATGTTGGATGTGACAATGTTGGATGTGATTTGATTCAGTTCCTGTTGTACATGTATAGCCCAGCTGTTGGTGGACAAGTCATATCAGGGATGGTGGTGTAAGAAGAAGGAAAACCAAGATTTCCAAACTGCTAAATACTGCTCGTATTTTCATCAGTGTTTGCAGTTCACTTGTGAATAACAGAAATGATTCCAGCAGGAAAAGTAAAAATGTGAAGCAGGAAAATGTTTGTATCTGTTTTTGTGTGAAATTTCTTTACTTCATTTTTTCTTTTTTCTGTACTGTAATGAATTGGTGTTTTTTTCTCATACAGTAATAAAAAATATGTTATCAACGGCTTTGAGATCTGGTGAAATTAACAGGGAAAGAGGGATGGGTGAAATTTTCCCCAGTGCTGTTCAGCACCTTGCAGCAGAATGATCTGATTGTAATAAGATGGGGTTTATGCTTAGAATTATATATTCATGGATACGTACATGTGTCCTGTTATTCAGTGAAATGTAATCGTTAACGCTTGTTAATGTTTACACTGGTTATTGTCTGTCTTTTTTTTTCTCTTTACATGTTTGTTTTGTTTATGTCTGTATGATTATCATTATTGGAACCAGTAGTTTTGCACTAGAATTTCTTTAATTTGTCATACAATGATTATGATCATTATTATTTTCATTGTGATTATTATTTTATTTGTACTTTTTAACCCTGTTTTCGACTGAGCAGGCCGCTGTTCTCTGCGGTTATTCACCAGATTATTTATTGTGTAGTCTGCAGGTCTGGTATTGGTGCATGCCCACAGTCGTTTAGTGGCAGAGGGTCCAGGACATGGCCAGCATGAGCTGCAGATAACCGATCAGCTCAGAGACCAGAACATCAAACCCACTATACCTCTCTGGCATTTCTACCTGGAAAGGTACATTCTGAATCACTTTTAGATTGGCAGTGACCTGTATTTAGTACTCCTTTCTGTGGATCGTTTCTTGTGTTTATACCTTCAAATGGTGATAAGATTTCCTTTGCCAGTTGTTCTTTTGAAATGGTCAATGGTTTTTAGACAGCTTTAGTATTGATCTGTATGATGAGTGATTAGAATTGTTTTTAGAATGCTGAGATTGATAATTCATTTTATGTCACCAAGCTGCATGCTATTTTCCCTCCAGCCACCATGACCTTTCAGTAATAACCAGTGTTGGTGATCAAGGAGGATAGTCCACTGGTCTGAATGTAGATTTATTGTTCTTTTTTTCCTCATTCCTTGGCTAGAACTCAGAGGTTCGCTGTTGGTGAGATTTTTGTGTGTGTGACTATTTTTGATCACAGTATTATAGAGCCATACACCGTCTTCAGGAATGATATGTACACTGAACACTAGTGTGATTGTATTTCATTTTTGTCTCATACATCCCACTAACTCATGATGGCCTACACTTTTGTGAAAGTAGGAAAAGGATTTAACATGTGGGCAAGATTTCGTATGCATCTGCTCCTCACACAGGAGACCTCCATTTAAGTCTTGTCCAAAGAAGTAGGAATGGACTGGAAGGAGAAAATCTTGTCCAGGGTATCATGATTGGAAATCAAATCTCAGACCTTTGAATAAAAATCCGATGACTTGCTTTCCAGGCCAACCAGTCCCCCCCCCCCCCCCCCCCACCCCACCCCACCCCACCCCCTCTCCCTCCCATGCCTCTGAATGTAAACTTGAACAGATTGTTATTTCATAAGAACAGAGTGATTTTTCATTCTTGTTGCCTTTCACATTTAGATTTGTTTATCATTCATTTTATATTTTTCATTTCTATAAAATCAGGTATTTGGGATATCCTGACTAGCATGTTCCAAGAATGACAAGTGAATGATTTTTAGCTGAGCAGCGTGCAGGTTCACAACTTTTTTTGTCTTGTTTAAGCATCGACTCTTTGAAGATTTCATCTGTCAACTGACAACCATTACATTTTCACATAGAGTTCATGATGGTTATGACACTTTCAGAATGCTGACAGTGAATATGGACTACACCATCACTCTGGTACTGGCAACAGGCCTCATCATCAAGTACATCATGTTTGACAATGATGTCGACCAGCAGCTACAGACACTGCTGGAGAAAGAGAAGAATGGGCCTAAGCATGGTGACAAGGCTGCAGAAGTTAATAATGCCGTTACCAGTGACAAAGATGATTCAGAATGGAGGAATGACCGCATCTGCTGACGGTAAGATGTGTGGTTTCGGTTGTCTGAACTGGTCTCTCTCAGTTGGTATGTGGGCCTGTTTATTTTCAGTGTTTGAGTCATATATGAATGGTGTGTGGTGTGTGTGTGTGTGTGTGTGTGTGTGTGTGTGTGTGTGTGTGTGAAAATTGTGTTTATTTGTTTCTGTATATGTGTTTCGGTGTTTAGTTTTAACATTTTTCACTTAACTCGGTGGCAGTGTGCTGAAGTTTGAACTTCGACGTTCTTGCAACAAATGGCGAAGCTGTGCCAGAATATTTTTGTTTTGTAGGTGAACCCCAATCAAGGGAAACTGTGCAGGCTTTCAGCTTGCCCATTAAACTACATGCATTCATTTCCTGTTGACTGAAAATTCAGCAGTTTTCTGTCAGAGAGTGTTGGTTTGAGACAGGTTAGAAGTGACCCTTTCCTTAACAAGTTGGTAGAACATAGGCAGGTTCTTTTGTCAGCAGGCCATGAAACTTGTGATTGGTGAAGGATTGTACATTGAATCTATTTATATGAAGGGAACGTTAGTTTCATAGAAAAATGATCCAGTTCTTTACAGTGCATTTGCGGATAGACCGTAGAATTATGTTTAAGTTTAGCATGTGTACATCTAACAGTTTTTCCGCTTTAGAATTGAATAATACAGTTTGAAGAATTACAGAAATTTACAATTGTTTTCTTGAATGATCTGTTTGGACATTATGAAACAAAGCATAATGAATATTTAAATTGTATATTGATTATATGCTTTTGTCTATTTATGTAAGTGTTGAATTTTTAAAGCATGGCCAGATTGCTACATTTTGAGATGATAATGAGTTTGCTTTTAGTGTGTCGCTGCTGTGTTAACAGTTAGCCTGAGGTCTGTGTTAGTGCATGTATTAATGGTTATACTTTGAAAGTATTTCAGTATTTGCACAGAAATGTTGGTTACCTTGTGCATAGGTGTTACAGGCATGATTATTTTGCATTCATGCATATGTGAAGAGCTAACATATTTTTCTGTATATATGTATCGTCTCATGAGTTTATCATAGAATGTCGTAGTGTGTGTAATAG
Organism: Conus ventricosus; assembly: GCA_018398815.1. Lineage (NCBI taxonomy): Eukaryota > Metazoa > Mollusca > Gastropoda > Neogastropoda > Conidae > Conus > Conus ventricosus. The sequence continues at coordinate 54,762,667 of CM031603.1, forward strand.
ATGTTGAATTTCATGCATTTTTTATTTTTATTTCAGAAAATGATTCAGTGGACCACAAGGCATCATTTTTCATTGGTGGAGATGAAAACAGCTGGGAATCGAAAGAGACTCAGACAGATTCCAACTGGCTTCAGGTCCTAGAAGAAAGCAGGGAGCCTAAGGCTGAAGGGGAACCGCGAGATCTTAAAACTTGCATTGAAATCATGCAGTCAGAGGTGAGATGATGGAGTGTGTATGTGTGTGTGTGTGCGCGCGCGCGCACGTGTGTGTGTGTGTGTGTGTGTGTGTGTGTGTGTGTGTGTGTGTGTGTATTTGTTCATGCATTCACCAAATATGTGTGTATATCGTCTGTTATAAGACAAAGAGGGAATTCTTTGTTTTTTACTGAAATTATTTGGTTCCTCGTTATGGATTTATTCGTTTGATCCAATTCTTTCATGAGCCTTTCTTTTTTTCACAATTCTCATATAAAGTAGTGCACTATTGAACTAAAGGAATTTTCTGTGCAATTGACAGCAAGGACCAGCTGCTTTGAGCAACTCAGAGGTGGTCAGTTTGGTTGACAGCAAGCACATCCCATTCTACAAGATAGAGAAGATAGTCGGTGATTATGAAAGAGGTGTCAACATCAGGTGAGATTTTGTTTTTAGAACTTTATTTGTGGACATTTGCCTGTCTGATCGTTCCTTCAGCCTTGTTTCCCAGGATTTGCTGTGTAGATAGTCTTAATATGTTGTCACTCTCCTTATCTGGAGCAGAACATCTTGCATGTATTGGTGTTTTAACGTTCTTCTGGGCAGGTGATGTGCATGTTTGAACCTTTATCAAGCATCGATACTGACTACGTACTCCCAGTGATTCTGGCTACGTACTCCCAGTGATACTGTCTCTCAAAAACTATATATTTCGCAGATGCTTTGTGTTAAAAGAGACTGGGTCTTTGAAACCCCTCATCATTCAGAAAATGAGACTTGATAAAACCTGTGTGGAATATATGAGTTCCTCATCATTTAGAGAGTGAAACTTGATAAAACCTGTGTGAAATGTATGAGTTGCGAGCGACCCACATTCTCAGATGTGTGCAGTCAAAAGGAACTTTCGATAAAGAGTTTGTTAAGGTCTTGAAGGACGTATCATCAAAAGAGTGTTGTTGAGATTACTTTTTTTTAAAATTCTTTCAATCAAAAAAATGAAAGATGGCAAACTGATAATTATATGGTTTTGACAGAATGGATAATTAGGTCCTTGATGTATACCTTGTTTTTACATTGAAATGCCATAAAAAGCTCAAGGGGTAGCAAGATTTTGTTATGTGTCTGGGTTGTATGCAACCCAGGAAGTACAGCAAAAGTTGAATGCACCTGTTTTTGTTGTTCGTACTCCACATACATTGCAAAGTGATGCATGCAATGCAGACTGACTGTTGAGATTTCTTTGGTGGCGTCATCTGTGCTTTTCTCCCACATTCATTGCTAAGGAGATCATTCATCACACCAGCACCAGTCTTCACACCGCTTGATCCATGTTTTCAATATTGACACCAACAGCGTCTGTTATTGTTGAGATGCTTACACAGTATACAAGAAGAAAAGTAACTTGGTGTTCTTGCGGCTGAAGAAAGGAAGATGAGTTTGAGAGAGAGGGAAAATGGCCATCTAAACTCTTAAGAATTTTGGATTGATTGAATGTTTAAACAGCTTGTGACATGAAAGTCTCTTGTTGTTCCTAGGAAGGTAAATTAGTAGTGCTGTTTTGCTTCAGCCTCTTTCTGTGTGTACATGCTGGTGTGTGATCGTTCATTGAGTTCTCCATTTTCTGTCCAATAGGCGCCAGACAATTCAGAAACAGCTGCCATCCTCAGAAGCTTTGAACAACCTGCCATTTACCCGATATGACTATAAATACGTAAGTTGCTGACTTTGTGTTTTGTTGTTCGAAATCTCATTTTATTGCCAGGGGTTGATGCTTATCAACTGATAGGGTGAGGTGTTCAGGAAAAAGTTCTGGTCTGTTAAGTCTGGATGCCTTTTTTTCCATGAGTGTATTCCTTTCCAGTGACATGTTCCGTTGTCTGAATACTATGCCTGGGAACCACAGTTCAGAAAGTTTATTATGGGGATTGACTGAGTGACTCATTCTTGTTGAAACAGTCTCAGATCGTATCACAGTCATTACTTGATTCTTTGTTTGATTTCTGGTGCATTTCCATTTTGGCTTGATCCTGCTTTACTTGTATTTCCAATGTCCACAGAACAACAGTTTTGCATCTAAAATCTGGACATGATCAATCTGTTTCCAGGTGGATGGGGCATGTTGTGAGAACGTGATTGGCTACATGCCTGTCCCTGTGGGTGTGGCAGGACCTCTGCTGTTGAATGGAAAAAATTTCATGGTTCCTATGGCAACCACAGAAGGTTTGTCTGGTGGCCAGTGTTAATCGTGGATGTTCCGTGCTCAGGGTGAGTTCACAGTGTGCACCTTTACCCCATTTTGCGTGTTTACTTACTTTTTTTGTTGTTAGATGCTCGCCCAGTGTCTGTACATAAAATGGAAGAAACATTCACATCAGAAGATTCAAAACATTTGATTGCAATGCAGTCTGCTTTGATTGACTAGAATGTAGATGGAGAGAGAGACTTTATTTTGAATCATTCATGACATCCCTTGTGTACTGTTGATTTCTTATGCATAAAAATTTGGCACTTGAGAAAACTAAAAAAGAAAAAAAAAAGCCAATGAGCTGATGACAAACAAGTTACTGAACAAATAAATAAATGAAGTAAGAAAAAAGAAAAGAAAATTATCTGACATATTTCTTGAAATGGTTACTCTGCATTTACTGTTATTGGCTTTGTTGTATGATGAACACATCTGAGGGGCGAAAAAGGAACTGCATGTTTAATCTGCATTTGTTTGCATGTGTGTAGCAAAGTGGGGGTGTGAGCAGTGCGGTATACAGAGATGGCATGACACGAGCACCAGTGGTGGAATTCCCATCTGCCAGAGAGGCTGTGTGAGTAGATAACATTTGCTCATGTTTACCTGACTGACACACGCATACACACATGCACATGCACACACACATGCATGAGTGTGCGCACACACACACACGCACACACACACACATACACCTGCACACACGGGCATGAGCGTGTGCGTGCGCACACATACACACACACACACACACACACACACACACATTCTCACGCACACACACACACAAATCATAACACACATGCACACACACACACACACACACACATATACAAACACACATGCACACAGACACACACACTCACACTCACACGCACCCTTAACATGTTCCTTTTTCTCATTTTATTTTGATAACTATGAACATTCTCTGTACATTTGTCTGTTTCTGGATTGCCTTTTGGTGTCTTTCATATTTCTCATATTTCCTTGCTTCATTGGTTTTTTGTTTGACTGTATTCATAAAATCATATGTTTGTGTGGGTACGTGTGTGAATGTGTGCATGCGCATATGCACACATGTTTGTGTGCTTTCATGCATGTGTGTGTGTGCATGTGTGCACTCTTGTGCGTGCATGTTTGTGTGCTTTCATGTATGTGTGTGTGTGCGTGCGTGCACGTGTTTGTGTATGTGCATGCATGTGGGTGTGGGTGTTGGCTCATTTCTTCTTGTGCATGAGGGAGTGAGAGCAAAGAAGAGCTCAACGTGAATGACATGATTTGAAGGGTTGGTTTCAGTGAGGCATTGGAATGGCTGGAGAACAAGGACAACTTTGAGCTGGTGAAGGACTGGTTCGACTCCACCAGCAGGTGAGCAGACTTCTCACTCCACCATTTCCCACCATCTGCTTCAGCCCAGTGTCAGCAGTGTCTTTCCCTCCTGTTTTTCTTCCTCTTCTTCCTCCTTTAAACACTTTGCCTTTCCCTCCCACTTTTCTTCATCTTTCCCTCCATGTAAATGTCTCATCATGAAGCTGATGATTTTCCTTCCTTTTAACAAGTCCAGAATGGAGATGTTGATAGATTATGTTTCATTTGCATGAGGTATTTCTCTTTAAAAAAGTAGGTTTTTGTTGGGTCATAAGCTTTTTTGTAGTCTGTTCATCTATTTTGATGAATTCAGGCAGAAAATGAACTTGAATATGAAACAAAATTAGGGAACGAGGAATGATTGAGAGAAGAAATGAGAAGGGGGTTAGTTGGGAGAGGGTGTTTTCTTTTACTTTTTTTTTTTCAGGAGAAAAAAGGGGGTTAAAAGCACTTCAAAATGACTCTTAAGGGGTCAACTTCATTCCAACTTTTGTCATAGAAATTCTGTGAACTGACATTTAAGCTTGAAGAAGAATAATGATTGTGATCACCTGTTTTAAAAGTATACTTCTACTGCTAAATTATGTGATGAGAAGTAGTTCTGTGACAAATAATGGAGAAAGAAAAACAGGGTAAAGGAATTGTTGCTTTATCTGTGTAATTTGTTTAGATGTCAAAAGATTATTTGCTTAGTTGTTGATGTGCGTTTTTGAACTTCTGTCTACTGATACGTTTTACGTCCTGCAAATACAAGGTACAAAACAGAAATCAGGCCTACACTTTTCTTTTGCATATAGCTCGTAATAAAAATGGATCCTTGAAAATATTAAACAAACAAGAGAGAAAAGAACAAAGATTCCCAATCACGCAGCAGAAACAGTAACAATAAAATCATAACAAAAGCACAAACTTCTATTGTGGATAACGTAAGCATGTAGACGTCATCCTCTTCTTCATAGATTTTTTCAAATTAAGCATGTGAGTGGGACCAAAATCTGCTCTCTGCGTGCATTTGTGTGTGTGAGAGAGTAATCGGAATAAAGTGTGAGAAAAGTCCAGTTCACCTGTCAGGCTATTAAGATAGACAAACCTCAAATTTGTTTGCAGCAGGAGATTAACAAAACTGTGCAGTATGAGTGCCTCATCTGATTGTTATTAGCTTGAAAACAAAAGTATTTCCTTTTGTTTGGTCAGGTTTGCAAGGCTGCAGAAGTTGTCCTTGTCTCTGTGCGACAGACAGGTGTACATTCGCTTCGTATCCACGACAGGGGACGCCATGGGCATGAACATGCTGTCCAAGGTGAGACTAGCTGTGCTGACGGTGCTAGTCATTAAGGCAGAAATTATTCCTGTTTAGGATGACATATTTTGTGTATTTTGTATGCCTTTTTCTTTTTAATAATGATAATAAAAATAGCGTAGCATTTATTAAGGTTCCAGGCGCTGACAAAGAACAACATATGTACAAACATTTCAAATCAGTAAACTTTATACAAACATATACCTACCCACCCACAAACGTAGAGTATTGTTTTAATGTTAAGGACTTTGCAAAGCTTTGAGTCAGACTGTGTAAAGAAAGGAGTACTTGGCCTATTCAAAGAGAAAGGTATGCAAACTAAGAAAAAAAGGCCTACAATTACTTAAAGCAGTTCTATTCTGAAATTTTGAAGTCTTAGTATGAGAGTAGTGGTTACCATTTTTTGTCTGTCTCACAATTAGCGTTTGAACAGTTGATTATTTGTTGGTGTGTAATTACGTTTTTTCGTCTCTTGGCAACAACATGTATGCTAGGGCAAACAGCATCTTACATTATGGATAACTGTGTTCCACGGGTGTGTTCACTGGTGAAAAAACGGATTTATATTTGAATAGTTAATAATAGTGTCTATAAACTGGTATTGGTATGGCTTTGTATGGCTTCTTGCAGACAGTCAGTAGGTGTTGGTCAGATGATAATGTTTGTGAAGTCATCGAACGGAAAGGTAATGATGTGTGATGGGTGTGTACACAGGGCTGTGAGAAAGCTCTGAATGAAATGCAGTCGGTGTTCCCGGAGATGAAGGTGGTCAGCCTCAGTGGTAACTTCTGCACTGACAAGAAACCTGCTGCCATCAACTGGTGAGTATCAGGAGTGCCATGTCAGTCTGCGTTTGTGGAGGGCAGGGTTTGGGTCACACAGAGTTGATGATAATTATACCAGGCATGTGAACATGCATGAACGTGCATGAGCTCATGCACTTATAGGTATGCCTAGCCATCAATCATCATTTTTTTTTCTTTTTTTAGTTTTTACTAATTTTCGGTCTAAGAGCGAAATTACTACTTTCTTTAATATTTCACTTATTCTGATAAGGAAAAAAAGGACCAAAAGTGAAGTAGGGAAATGAGGGGGAAAAAGACCCCAACAACGGGCATTGGCTTGGTACAGATCTATATGTTCTAATGGGAGCACAAAATATCTATTCTGTCTACAGAGCAGTTTGTCTTTGAGGAACATACATATGTATTGTGGGAACACGCTCAGTTTTTCATGATTTTACAAGAGCCTTGATTACTTATTTATTTTGTGGGGATGGGAGAGTGAGGGAAGACACTGCAGTATAATAAAATGAAGGCCAATCTAGTTGAGATTCCTTTCAAGATGTGCTTTCTTATTGCAACTGTTGTCTTTGTACAGATTTATTTCCCAATAAAGACTCTCTCCCTTACAGACATGTTTTCTGTAATGTTTGCTTTTTTATAGGTGCCAGATTTACATCATAGTTTATTCCTCCCTCCCCCAAACTGAAGGCTTGTTTTCCTGTACTGTTTATTCTGTGTGCACCATTACTCTGTGTGGACCTCCCACTTCTTTGAAGGTTTGTTTTCGTACCTCCCACTTCTCTATAGGCTTGTTTTCCTGTACTATTTATTCAGTGCGCACCATTACTCTGTGTGGACCTCCCACTTCTTTGAAGGTTTGTTTTCGTACCTCCCACTTCTCTATAGGCTTGTTTTCCTGTACCATTTATTCAGTGCGCACCAGACTTTCTTTCTAATCAAGGGTCCCTCCCTCTGAAGACTTGTTCCTATGTCACGTTTGTGTAAGATTTTCTTCACAGTAGAGACTCCCTTTGCTTCCTTGTAAGACATGTTTTCCTGTCACATTTTAGGGTGGAGGGTCGTGGGAAATCTGTGGTGTGTACGGCTATCATTCCGGGCCCTGTGGTACAGAAGGTGCTGAAGACGACAACAGCAGCCCTGGTGGAACTGAACATCAAGAAGAACCTGCAGGGTTCCGCCATGGCTGGAACTGTGGGAGGCTTCAACGCTCACGCTGCCAACATGGTCACTGCCATTTATATAGCCACAGGGCAGGTGAGAGCTGATTGCTGTTCATGTGTGTATTTTGATTTATCAGTTCTTAAATGTCTGCACTAGAAGGGATGTCGTATGAGTATGCTTGTGTATGTATGCAAGTTTTTTTTCATGTGCGATGGGTACGCAAGAAAGTATGGGAGTTTTTCAGCCGTCGCAAACTATGTTGCTTCCATGTAATTCTGTTTTATTATGCGTGGATATGCAAGAACATGGAATTATGGGAGTCTTTCAGTTGTAACAAACTGTATTTCTGCTTTCAGGACCCAGCTCAGACAGTGGCTAGCTCCAACTGCATCACAACGATGAGTCCCACAGGCCCCACCGGAGAGGATCTCTACATGTCCTGCACCATGCCATCTCTGGAACTGGGCACTGTGGGAGGGGGCACTGTACTGCCCCCACAGTCTGCCTGTTTAGAGGTAGGTGGCTTCAAGTTGCTGTGTTCAGTGAGCTCTCTGAGGTGGTCTTCAGACTAGAATATATCAATTTCAAAGTTTATCTTTTTTAGGTGAAACACGGAAGAGAAAGTTTGGAAGCAGTAGGTTATACTGTATGCAGATCAGAGGGTATGGCATTGCAGTATTTTATGTGAACTGTATCGAATAAACTTGGGATATGAGAAAGAAAGAAAAACTCTAGGCTGGATCTTCTAGGTACCGAAGTGGTTGAATTGATTTGTTGAAAACAACTGAAGTTTCCTTGCACGTTTAGACAGTATATCAACCAATAATAGCCGTCTCTGGAATTGTGTGTTGTTTTTTTTAAAAGAAAATAGAGATGACTGACATTCATGTTTTGCTATGTGTTTACCACCCAATGCTCAAGAATAGTATACCTCTACCTGTGATTGTGACAGATGCTGGGGGTGAAGGGATCCAATCCAGACAATCCTAGTGCCAATGCCAGACTGTTGGCGTCCATCGTGTGTGGCACTGTGCTGGCAGGGGAGCTCAGTCTCATGTCGGCTCTGGCAGCAGGTCACCTGGTGAAGAGCCACCTCAAGCACAACAGGTGAGTGGGTTATACAGGGCAAAAGCAGGACATTGGTTTAGTTCTTTTTGGTCTTTGTTACTTTTTAAAAAAATTCAAGTGAAGGGAAAAAAAGTATGTACCTATCAGTGTTAAAAAAAAAGTTCATGAGTGAGAAGGAGCTTCTGGTGGAAGAGAGGTGAGTATGTGTTGTGAGTTATGTTCTGATAGACATTGTAGATTTTAGATTGTATTCTGTAACATGATTAAAATTGGCCAGTGTTCTGTAACATGATTAAAATTGGCCAGAACAACCTCATAGTTTATATGTACAGTAAGAACAATAAGACATTTGAAAAAAAAAATCAATCATCATACATGCTGTCAACATTTGTTTTTAGCAGTAGTCTGCCATCGGAGCACAGGTCTTGACATGTCTCGCCTGATTTGCAGTTTTACGATACATATACATTAATGTTCTGCGAGAAAAGCTTGCAAGACGCACAGTGATTTGCTTTTGCACTCGACAGTTGGTACTTTATGTCTGAGAGTCTGGGGAGAATGGATCTTAGGAAGAGGAAGAATGGTGGTGTGTAGAGCACAGGTCTGTAATGCTTTGTGTGCATTTGTGCTGAAAATTGAACACAACATTTTTTGACGGTGAATACAACAGCTGGTGTGGATGTTTGGATCTGATCAGATGGTGGTGTATGTTTGTTCAGGTCGATCATCAATTTGACACCAGGATCAAACCAGACTGTACCTCACTCTCAATCCATTTCTGCTGCCTGCACAGGCCAACTCTCTTGATAAAGGTCCTCGCTAGCCTCTGCCCTGCCTCTGTTGCCATGATGTCTATTCTTTGGAAATTGTGTGATAATTTATACTGTGTGACTGGTAGGGTGGATGTGGAAATGTTTATTTGATTTGTTTTGGCGAGTTTAATAAACTTGGATCACAACATATGTTTGAAACACTGTATTGAAAATTCACAGCTGAGCTACCCCCATCTGTTTCAAGCATAGATTTCTGCTGGCCGTATTTTCTATTTGCTTGAGTGTGTCAAGTAATTAAACAGATGGAGAGGAGAACACTTTAACAAAACCTGTTAGCATGTTACTCAAGTTTAAATTAATGTTGGGATTATGCTATGCTGAAATCAACTACAGAGTAATAATTTACATATTCTTTTAGCCTCAGCTTTTCAGTTCAGGTCCTAGTCATTCAAACATTTGCCAGAATGTTTGAAAAATGTAGTGATAGTGACATGTCAGTTTCAAACTGTATTCATTGTCTGAATATTTGCTTTAATTTCAACAGACATTACTGAACGTATAAAGGCTTAATGTATGGTGTGATAATGCTGTAAACATCACTGCTGTCTTGAAACATCCATTTTAAGCCTTATCAGAACTGCTTGTTCTTACCATCTCTGCCAAGAAGGTCATGTTTTAACTTGGACTGAACCTGTTTGAATCAAACTTTACTAAAAATGCTGTGTGGCCCTGGGACAGATCCTTCAAATTTTAGGGGAGATTGTTGGTGAGTTTACGGATCAAGTGGCGGATCTTGGAAAATTCTTTATTATCACGCGTTTTTTAACCTTCTTCACAAGAAAATGTTAGAAAGTTTCTACAGATAGAATGTAACCAAAGATGTGGAAATGATTCATGTCATTTGAAAATGGCTTCATTTGTCATAGTCTTTGTGTACATTTGTATATGGCCCCTTGTGTGGTTGGCTGGGCCATAAACGACTTGAATGTAATCAAAACCAAACATTTGTGCTCAGTCTTGGCAGAGGTCTGTGCTACCCCGAGTGCCTTTTTAGTTACGTATTCATTTCGTATGGTTTTGATTGTCTGATACATAAATGAATTGATAAACTTCAAAAAAGCTTTCTCCTTACTCATAGTGTTCTGCTGTGGTGCTGAGTCACATTGCTAAATATAATGGCTTAATAGGGTTTGGTATGTCCGGACAAGCTGCTTCCAATGAGCCAAGCTTTTGTATGGTGGTGGCCAGTTTTGACTCTATGAATGTGTGGTTTGAGGCCAGAATGGATCTGATTGCCAGTATGCCATTCCTTTGGAGTGGTTCAGTTAGAAGAATTTGGGAGCCTGTCTCTGTTTCTCTGATGTTTTTCTTTTTAATGAAGACTATGAATTTGATGCTGCCCAATGCTCTGCAAGATTAACCAACTAGCTTCGAGGAGGAAGGCAAAGGCAGACCTGCCAGCTTCTTTGATTTTTGTGTATGGTTTTTGTTATTATTTATGTAAAACTACAGAATTACTGTGGCTTGTTGAAAACTGCTATTGTGATCAAAATAACAGTGACGTTTGTGTTAGCAGTGCCATTGCTTCCTTTATTTGTTCGAGGCTTTGGTTACCAACACAGATGCGCTGAATCTAGGCTTTGCTTCATGTGCATGCATTTCTGAAAAGAATAAAATAACTACAGCTGCGTATCAAAAACTGCGATTTTTGTGCTGTCAAAACAATAGAATGATTTATTCAGGCTTTGGTTGCCAGCACAGGTGCACTGAGATGACCCTTTGCTTCATGTGCGTGTGTTTCTGGAGCTTTCTAGCTCGGCAAAGTTGGTGTAGGAGTGAAATGAACATATTAGTGACAGAAGTTGTTCATAAGAAAAAAAAAATACTGAAAAGCATTTTGTTTTAGAGGGGTTGGGGTGGGATGGGGAGTTGACAAGGGGTGGGTGGGTGGCAGATGTGCAAAAGGGGTGGTGAGGAGGTGAATGAAATTGGAAAGCCATGCAAAATTGGTGGCTTCAAGAAGAAAAAAAAATTAACAGAAAAAAGATTATACATGGCGTGGCGCAGTGGCTAGGGTTTTGGCGTTTGCTGGTGTTGGGTAGGGTGGAAGATTGGTAGGAAGAATTAATTTGTAGAATTTTTCAGCCCTGGCCAGCTTCTACCAAGAATTGAATGGCTCAAATCGACTGGAAACCAGCAGGTGACAATCACCCGCTTAATGTATGCATCTCTGAGAGGTTTACTTTTTTTAATAATTTTTTTTTTTAAGCTAACACTGCGGGTATCTGCATCTCTTGGACCGTGGTGTGGTTGGTGTCGGGAAGGCGTAGGATGGGAGTATAAGAGTTCAGTCGTCTCATTTGATTGAAAAATTAAACTAGACTCATGTAGAAAAGTAACGTTTAATTTGAATTATTTATCGCCTCTCTTCAGTCATACGGACTCAAGTGATTATCAGTGCGTGCACCAGCCAAGAATGGTCGGTTGGCGCCCAGGCAGACCAAGGATAGGACAGTGAACACGACGCACAACAAAATTATTAAAGATTTCTGACACAGTAATTATAAAATTGACAAACGGTTGATGATAACAATCAGTGAAGGTCATATACTTGTATATTTTTTGTTTATTTAACATAAAATAACCTAGTTGGAGGGGTAAGTACAACAGCCTTTTTCACCCTCACTCGTTCCCTGCTTGCTACGTGGTCGCCATCGTGCATGTGCATGCGAGGGCCTGGTACCTGATAGATTTAGCCCTGTTTTTAGGACAGAAACTCGCACACCAGTAGCCCCTAATTTGCCCAAATTTATACTCGACAACAGAGGCGTTATCCAGCAGAGACTGGTCAATCCCATTCCCTCGTGTAGTCAGCAAGCATCTTCTTCTTCATCATTTTCACCGATAATCATCAACTTTTAAAATCTGCGTCACAAAGTATAGAAGCAATGCTGTTGACAACCCTTGAATCCAGGTCACAACTTTAGGTTTGATGCTGTTGGCAAGCGTTGAGCATGTGTTGCATAAGTCAAAAAAAGAAAGAAAAAAAAAAAGAAAGAAAACTCGGCAACTTGCTCTGTGGTAGGTTCAAAGGGAAGAAGCCACTTTTAGTTGAACGTACAGACTTTTCTGCATTGTTGCCCTTAATTCTTGAAGATCGAGTGTTGTAATCTGTTGGTGCCTACATAAGGTGACATAGCAAATTTGTTGCAGTTGTGAAAATTTTGACATCTCATCAGCAAGATGCTGGTTTTGTGTTTGAGAAGCACTGGAAATGATCTACATCTGAGTACATCTATGTTTTTACACCTGTGAATTTCTCTACCCCTTTCAGTTACTTTTTTGGGGGGTGCTACCTATGAATACCGCAATTGTTTTCAGTCCTATTTATTTATGCATAGCTGGACATTTAAGATGTTGTTCTTTCCAATGATGTATAACACTTCACTTCTTGGATTCAAAGAAGACACCAAAACGCTGTATACAGCGAGAATGCAAGCGCTCTATAGAGTAGGGTTGTTGGGAAATATTAAAGCAAATTCACATTACTTGCTCAGAGAGTTGAAAGAAAGGTTCCAGACCTTGTGGCCCTTCATGCTTCATGGTGACCTCATCAACCAGTTCACTTTCCTCTCAAGTCAGTGTCCTTGGTGAGTTGTTTGAGTCAGAGTCGTCTGTATTGGCATATTCATGGGGACTGTCATCAGATGGATGTGGTCATGCCTTCTGGAGAACACTTGCTCACTGACATCTGACCAGACACTGAACACCCTATCAGTGATTTTGCAGCAGTATAGTGGTGACTCCTCAGCTGGACTGCCTGATGGTGACCTGACTTGGATTGCTGCCTGTGGACTGCGATGCTGGGACTTGTGAATGGGCAACCTGGGTGTAGTTTTGCATGGGGGAACCTGGATGAACAGCAAGGAATAGTGTCGCTGAGGGAGCATGGAAGATGGGGAGGGGAGAGGTGGTGGTAAGTAGTAGTTTCTTGTAGTAATTTGATGCATATTTCAATTATTATCAAAAAGAGATGTCTAGATGCTTTTGTTTTCTCCGTGTGTTCCCGCAGATCATGTCTATGTTTGGAGAACATTCCCACTGGAAACATTGCCAAATTTGTTTATGAGGCGCTATCTTTCTGATAGGAAAGTTGAAACCTGTTGTTTCAATTTGTTTTAATAACAAGTTATGATTGTTTTCCATAAGTGGCAGTTAAAATGATCTGTTTTAATAACAAATTATGATTAATGTTTTCCATAAGTGGCAGTTAAAATGATCTCTGAATTTATCTGCTGAGTTGGTGTATAATTAGATGTGGTGTGGTCGGTGTATGTGTAATAAGGTTTGGTGAGGGGGGGGGGGGGGGGGGGGGGGGGGGGATGGCAGTAAAGTGGAAAGCTGTGTTTTTCTTGCAGTTTGATTTCAGAGAGAACACAAGAGGTCTGGAAGAAAATCAGTATATATTGCTTGTCTTTCTAAATCAATACATATTGCTTGTCTTTCTGAAAAATGTAAATAAGTGGGTGGTGGTTTTGCCTATCATAAGGATTTGAATGAATGTAAATACATATATGAGAAAAGGCAACTGACAGATATGAGTTGAATTTCCTGTCTGGTAACTTGGTTCCAGATGCAGTAATCCTTGAAAAAATAGAAACTGGAAATAGTGGTACATGTTTGATTTTTGTGTGTGCGTGTGTGAGAGAGAGAGAGAGAGAGAGAGAGAGAGAGAGAGAGAGAGAGAGTGCATTTTGTGTTTTTTCAGGGATTACATACTGGGTATGTTCAGAGAGACAGTGTTGTGTGTGTGTGTGTGTGTGTGTGTGTGTGTGTGTTGTGTGAATTTGTAAAGGAGAGAGAGTGTATGTGTGTGTGTCTCTGTGTTTGTGCAACACTTTGTGATGGTGTTGCACATTTATCTTCTAGTTTTCTCCCACCAAAGTGGTTTGCTATGATTGTTTTTTTGAACTGAAGTTTGTTTTCTAAGTCTGTGTATTTCATGTATAATATAACCATTGATTTCCCATTCAAACCTACTATACAAGCCAGGACAGGATCAGTCCAGCATTGTTCTGACTTGTTGCACACATCCTCAAGAGAAGAAAGGTGTTTATTGTTAAGAGTGGGAGTGGGGGACAGATGGCTACCAGACCAGGTATTCAATGTACCACTTGAGTATGAATGTGTTGTTTGCATTCTTTTATTTTTTAATTAGAATTTGAATACATACCAGTTGATGTACTTTGTAAACCATTTGCTGTGAATGAAATGTTTGATACTGTTATGTTTTAGCACAAGAACCTTGCTCTTTTTTTCATTTTTTTTCATGTTAACTGATAAAAGTACTTGCTTGATGCAAGAGGCAGAAAGAAATCCGAAAGGTTGATGATGAATGCATGACTGACAAGAACAGATTTGTAATAGTTTGTTAGCAGGTGTCGAGAGGAAAGGAAAGATGAGTAGGAATGTGAACGCAAAGATCAGGATGTGTTGACAATGGAGATGTTTGTAATGAAACACTTGTGATGAAACAAAGCTGGTGATAAATTATCGCAAATAAACCCTGTCAGAAGAAATTTGCCTGAACATGTCTCAGCTTTGTGTTTACATGAACTTGCGCGTATTATTTGTGTAAGTGCTGTCTGTTTGACCACCTCATAGTGTGTGTATGGGGGGTGGTTGGGGGCCGGGGGGGGGGGGGGTGTCCAGATTCTTTCTGAACAATGTTGGTTTTTTTGGGTTTTTTTCTTCTTTTTTTTCCTGCGTATGTCACTCCCTTAAATCCTTACATAGGGGAAGAAAGATACTTCATCTGTAAGCCCTGTTTATTTATTCATTCATTCAATTATTTATCTATTTATGTATATATTTATTTCTTTATTTATTTTTCTGATTTGGCTTAGGTCTGGCTAAAGAATCTAAGCAAAACCCAAAAGGATTTTTCCGTTATGTTACGAGTAAAACCATACCAAAAGAATCGATAGCTAATTTACTAAAGGAAGATGGTACCTTAACACAAAAATGATTCTGAAAAAGCAAGTGTACTAAACAGCTTCTTTGCCAGTGTTTTTACTGAGGAAAGTAACATAAACGTTCCAGAGTTTTCATGTAAAAAAGAGGTTACAGAATTAACAAAAGTGGAGATCACAACCGACCAGATGGAAAAAACATTAAAGAATTTAAACCCATCGAAGTCCCCAGGACCTGACGAGATTCACCCAAGAGTACTGAAGGAGCTGGCTAACGTCATCGCTTACCCATTGAAGACATTATTCGATAGAACACAAGAAAAGGGTGTAATACCGAAAGATTGGAAAGAAGCAGAAGTACGTCCTATTTTTAAGAAAGGAAACAAGAACTCGGCAGGAAACTACCGTCCAGTCAGCCTAACATCTGTTGTCTGTAAAGTTTTCGAGGGTTTTATTCGAGACGCTCTTTGCCAGCACTTAACCAAACATGACCTGTTATCTAGAGAACAATTTGGATTTACCACGGGGCGTTCATGTGTTACACAACTACTTGTTACTTTACAAGATTGGTTAGTTACATTGGATGAGAAAATACCAGTTGACGCAGTCTACCTAGACTTGAGGAAAGCATTTGATACAGTTCCACACCAAAGACTGATAAATAAACTGGGAGGCTACGGTATAAAAGGCAAGTTACTATTGTGGATTAGAGATTTCTTAAATGGAAGATCACAGTTTGTAAGTGTAAACAGTAGTAAATCATCGAAGGTCAACGTGACTAGTGGAGTACCACAAGGTAGTGTTCTCGGACCGACCTTGTTCATATACTTTATAAATGATATGCCTGAGGAGGTAGATTGTAAAGTAAAAATCTTTGCAGACGACACCAAGGCTTACTCTGCCATCCAAAATATCGAAGACAGAGATCATTTACAATTGTGTATACACAATCTAGTGAAATGGACAATACTTGGCTATTGCAGTTTAATAGCGAGAAATGCAAAGTTCTGCACCTTGGAAAGAATAATCCACACTATCAGTACACAATACTGGAAAATGGGGTTAATAGAACACTGGAAAGTACTATTGCTGAGAAGGATTTAGGTGTCACCATGGACCCAGATTTGAACTTTGAGACTCATATAAACACCATTGTGAAAAAAGGTAATCAAATGGCTGGTCTTCTTGTAAGGACTATTACAAATAAATCTCCTGAAATTATGATTCCATTGTTCAAAGCTCTAGTGAGACCAATTATTGAATATGGAAACTCAGTATGGTGCCCCTATCTAAAAAAACATATAAATATGATTGAAGGTGTTCAACGAAGATTTACCAAGTGTATAACTAGAACGAGTACTCATGATCTTAGTTATAAGGAGCGCCTATCTCTGTTTAGGTTGCCTAGCCTAGAATTCAGAAGACTAAGAGGTGATCTCATCGAAGTATACAAAATTATGCACAATATTTATGATCCTTGCACCACCTCTTCCTTGTTCACTATGGCTAACTATGAAAAGACTCGAGGACATAACTTAAAAATAACCAAAACTAATTTTGCAACTAACCAGTTTCGCAAATTTTTTACTAATCGTATCATTAATCTGTGGAATAACCTTTCCGATGACATTATCAACGCGCCATCAGTAAACGCATTTAAAAATCAAATTGACAAAAAGTTTAAAGACCAGGTATTTTCCACTGAGTTGGATCTTTATTAAGATGATGATAAATGTAGTATACACTATGCCAGACTTAAGCCATGGGACTTTCACGAGAAAGTGATCTAAAAGCACATAAACGGATACTGATTATGAGGGCAAAAGGCTATTAGCCTATAGCCATACATTTCTGTGATTCTGTGATTCTGTGAAAATGTAAAGGGACCTAACTCGGTACTGTTTTCAAGTTTCGTGACACATTACCAATTATTTCCCTTACAGAATTGGCGCGGTATCTTCTCGACTTTTTTGTGATCGTTCCATATTAATGAAATTTGTGAATAATTCAGTTAATCTACAACAAGTCGGTCCGTTGTCAATACGTTTGTTTTCCTGATTCACCGACTGTATGGTGTGGTGGGTATTTACAAACATATTTTGTGACCAGATTAAAGACGGATAAGTGCCCAAAAGTAAACACTTGACTAGGCAGTGGGTAGAGAAGATATAAAATGTTGAGACGTTACTTTCATACAATATACATAGTGTTGCGACAGCTTTAACCCAGCCTTCGCCCTCCTCTCTCTCTCTCTCTCTGGTGGTGGTGGTTGTGATGTGGTGTGGTGGTGGTGTGTGTGTGTGCGTGCGTGCGTTTGTGTATTTGTGTATGTGTGATATGTATGCACGGGCCACAACGCCGATGCTCCTTCAAAATGGCTACGAGCGCGTTCCACCCCTGCTTCCCGGCATGTGCGGCATGTCAATAATATTGTGCATTCGTGCGTGTGTGTGTGTGTGGCGCGCGCGTGTGTACGATTTTGTCTTCTTAGGGTACTTTGTTTTTCAACAGTGTGTGAAGACAATACTGGGGGAAAAAAATTAGTTTGTTAGATCTAGTGACGAAACTGAATCAAAAGTCCGTGGAACTGTTGGTTTGCAAACGCGTGAAGTTGTGCTTTTCGCTTCGTTTATGTGAGGTGACTAGAGTTCTAACCGTATTATCGTTGTACAGCGAACGCGAAAAACACTCGGTAGTATTCAGAAGTACATTGTAAGCACTACAGTAGTGTTTTTGGCATGGCAGAATTTATAGTGTTACACCGCTTCCCGAAGCTGAAGCCATTACGAGCTGTATTTCAGAACCGCAGTCTGAGTTCACTCATTGCATTGCCAGCAGGCTGGAGACGATGTTTGAAAATATTGTGGCTAAATGCAGTGCTTGTTAGCCACTATGCGAACTACACGAACACTATCAGTGTTTTATTGGACTAATTTCGTAGCTTAACACAAACACCTACTCACATGCACTGTGCGCAAACACGCGCGCGCAACACACACACACACACACACACACACACACACCACACCACAATACACACACACACACACACACACACACACACACAAGCTGTAAAATTTTTAGGAGTCTATTTAACCCTAAGTTAAAGTGGCGATATCATATTGAACACATAATAAGTAAAGCTAGACAGAGATTTTAAATTTTCTCAAAATAATTAAAGCTCAGTCATGGGGATAAGATACTCAAAACACTTTTACACCTTGCTAACCAGTTTAATTCGATCGAAATTAACTTATGGTCAAGAGGTTTATTTCTCAGCTCCACGGACGCTGCTAAAAAAAATTACAAAGCATAGATAGTAAGGCTGTTAAGTTGTCACTTGGTGTGCCCGTACACACAAATACGCTCAAAACATACAGAGCAGCTAATCTGTTAACTCTTGAGGACCAACGGAAGTTGGCCACCGCAAAGTATGTGACTAGATGTCTTTCAGTTTCTAATTCAGTGACAAATGACATTTTCTTGACTCAAGACAGGATTTCCCGAAAAGAGCGCAAAACATTTCATATCTCAACCTATTAGAAACTATATGATGATCTTTTTAAGAGTTGTGATATTGATATTACATCAATTTCAAGTAGCCCCATAATACCATTATTCCTCAATGGGAGCATATTTCTGCTAGATTCGATACAGATTATACAACTCTAAAAAAAGAGGATAACATCAATCTTATATCCGTTGAAGCAAAAGAACATGTAGAAAATAAGTATCCGAATCATTTAAAGATTTTTACAGATGGTTCAGTTTTGGAATCATACACAGGGGCTGGATTTGCTATTCCTGCTTTCAAGATAAGAAAGTCATTTTGTCTAGGAAAAGGTTTTTCTGTATTTACTGCAGAACTATATGCAATTCTTATGGCCTTATCCTTCATAGCTGATATTGATACTGCGATTTATAGCATTTTACTTTGTGTTGACTCAAAATCTGTTCTTTACAGTCTGCAAACTGGAATGCAAAAGTTCGAAAAGATTTGATATTTGACGTAAAATACTTAATACATTCAATTATATGTAAGGTATTAATGTAGAATTTTGTTGGATTCCATCTCACTGTGGTATTTGGGGGAATGAAATGGCTGATAGATCAGCGAAAGAAGGAGCTATTAGAAAATACCCTGATAGTCCACTAAAATTAGAAAAACATGAAATAAATTCGATGTTAGAAAGTCGTATAATGACAGAAAGCTTCCTTCAAAGTCAAAAATATTACCGTGTTCGAGATCCTTGTCTAGTCTCATTTATAAAATTCGATTAAATTCATGGAAGACTAAATTTTCAAAAAATGTAGAATGTGCTTGTGGTCATCCAAATCAATTGAACATATTCTTTTTGATTGCCCATTGCTATCCCTGTTATACAACATATCTGGGATAGATGTAGCAAAATGGGATCTTTAAATGATATAATCTACAGCGAAGAAATGATACAAATTGCATCAGTTTTATCCAGCACTATACTTGCAAATTTATTGTAAACATTAATCATTTATAGTTATTGTATTAATGTTTATATGTAGCCTATCACACATAAGTGCATATTCACACTAACACACACACGCACACACTCGCACGCACACACCACACATACACACACACACACACACACACACCACACACACCACACACACACACACACACCACTCTACACACACATGCATACGCACAGTACACAAACACACGCACACACACACACTCACACACACTCACACACACACACACTCACACATACACACACAGACACGCGCGCGCGCGCGCAAACACAGGCACAAACTCTTACGCAGCCCGTTTTAATTTGTTGTTGTTGCTGTTGTTTTTTGTTTGTTTGTTTGTTTTTTTTTTTGTTTTTTTTTGGATTGGTTTATTTTTAGTCTAATATCACCATTGTTGTGAACAGACGTTAAATTAATCAATCAATCAAATCAAATCAACACACACACACGCACACGCACGCACACACACGTATGCAAAGCTATGTTTTTTTTGTACATTTCTGAAAATCAGAAATGACAGAAATTTGCTTGTTCCGCTCCCACCGGTATCTGGAACACGCCCATTGATGAATTATCAGCACCTTTTGCCACTTCCAAATTAGAACACACAGATTTCTGCTCTGTGGTATTCCCATCGCCATTCGCCGTTCAGATCTTGACTAGTGTAGAGTTGTTTTCTTCTTCTTCTCCTAAAATACTGGTTCACTCAAAAACGAGTAGGTCACCAGCGCGTTTCGTTTGAAACGGGCACAGTGTAACGAAAATTCACGCATAGAACAGTCAAGTGGTTTTGTGTCAGTTTTATTTCAGTCTTTCTCCCTCTGGAAATAAATTCGTTCGTCTGTTGAAAAGCCTCGGGTTTCTCACTCACACACTCTTCTCTGTCTGTCTGTCTGTCGTCTGTCTGTCTGTCTTCTCTCTCTCTCTCTCTCTCTCTCTCTCCTCTCTCTCTCTCTCCGGTTTTCTATTTTATGCATATATTTATTTCTTTATTTATTTTTCTGATTTGGCTTAGGTCTGAAACCCAGTGCAAGGAACGAAAGCATTCGAAAAAGAAATCGGTTGAAAATGTAAAGGGACCTAACTCGGTACTGTTTTCAAGTTTCGTGACACATATACCAATTATTTCCCTTACAACATTGTTGCGGCTCTGAGAAAACTAGGTCGTATCTTCTCGACTTTTTTGTGATCGTTCCATAAATGAAATGTGTGTGTGTGTGTGTGTGTGTGTGTGTGTGATTTCAACATTTTAAAATGCATTGTGCTCAAACACACGCGCGCGCGCCACACACACACCACAACACACACACACACACACACACACACAACCACACACACACACACACACACACATTTTCTCTCTCTCCTCTCTCTCTCTCTCTCTCTCGGAAATGAGTTCGTTCTGTGAACCAGTTATAGGTCCCTTTACATTTTCAACCGATTTCTTTTTCGAACGCGTTCGTTCTTGGCACTGGGTTTTCAGACCTAAGCCAAATCAAAAAACAAATAAAGAAATGAATATATACAAAATGTCGCTGTCGTGTTATCATCAGATGATGAACTTGTAATTAGATCAGTTGCGAAATTCATCGCGGAAGCATTGAAAATTAACAGATGAAGGATAGTGAAATTTAAGATAATACATTTATAGAGATATCTGAATGAATATTATCATTGGCATGTGGACGGATCAGTAAAATACAATGTCATCATTTGATTAGTGAGGTCGAGTCAGTCTTAAGGTTGTTTATTTATTTATTTTTAAAAACTCCTCATCAGTATGTACTCATCCACAATCTTTTCTTCTCCTTCCTCTTCTTCTGTGTGTTGTTTGTAAGAACACACACACACACACACACACGCACACACGCACGCACGCACGCACCACACACACACACACACACACACACACACACGCACGCACGCACGCACGCACGCACGCACGCACCACGCCGCACGCAACACACACACAACAACACACACACACCACGCACACATTAGAAACATAGTATATATAATATATATATATATATATATATATATATATATATATTATATATATATATATAGATCAGTATATTTTAAAATGCCTAAAACAATTTTTTTAAGTGCTCAACCCCTTGGGAGCAACAATAGCTAAAACAAGTTAAAAGAGGAATCTTAAAACTATCTACCAAATTTGTTTCAAGCGTGTTGCGCTGTCATCAGGATGGTTTTTGGTTTGCCCACCGCCGATGTTATATAGCGTGTGGGCTCCCGTTGCGGTTGTTTGCACGTGCGGGTTGGCTGCACGTGTTTTTTTGGGGCTTTCAGGTTTTTGTTTTGGGTGTGTTCACTAACAACGATTTCCATTTATGCCTGCAGTTGTTTACTATTTCTGTTTTGGTGTTTAAAGTTGCTAAGTGTGGTTTGCATAGTATTAACCATTTTTCAGTTAAACATAGGTTGCACCTTTTTGAAACATTGCTGTATGGTGATGCTCTTTTTATGATTTTCCAGGATATATTGTAGCTTGTTTTGCGTCTTTAAGTTTCCAGATATATTTGCTCAGTTCTGTTTGGTTTTTATATTTTTCTTTATTAAATGACTGTTTGTGGTTTGCATATCTGGTTTTAGAAGTGGTTTTCAGTGATCCCTATGTATGTTTCTTTTTCATTTTCTGATGTCACAGTAGCCTGGTATACAATGTTGTTGTGAAGACATTTATTGTTTAGTGGGCACTGCTCCTTTCTGGTGCAATTGCAAGATTTCCTTTCTTCACCCTTCTTGCTGTGTTGATTTTCATTTTGTTGGATGCGTCAATTAGGTTTTTGAGGTTGGCATACATGAGTACGATAGTTTGACAGTGTTTTGTTAAATATTTTGGACAGTTTGTGTTCTTTTGGAAATGAAGTTGTTAGGATTTTGAAGAATTCTTTCCCTATGTTTGTTTTGAGTTCCCGTCGTATGGGGGGTTATACCATATGATTTTCTTTTCCTATTTTTCTTGCTTTTATTGTGTTGTTGTCTGGGTTGTATTGTAATTTGTATTGTATCCACTTGTTTGTAGTGCCTCCTGGTATTCTACTGCTGCATTGTTGAACACTCTCTCACTGCATGACAGTTTATATCTCTTTTATCCATGGGGTATGTCTAATAAAGCGAATTACTTTCTGTGTTACAAAAGAGGGTATCGTTGGATTTCTTGTAATTAAATGATTGAGACCATTAAATTTAAAGTATTCACTACAACATTTTTCGCTTCATGTAAATAATTAAAGTGTATTGAAGATTTTGCATAGTCTTCTTCATTCCAGATGTCTGATGTTGTTATGAGAACATCGTCTCAAAATAGCAATTGTTTCAGTTTTTTTCTTGATTTGACAGCAAGAATATCCGAACCATTACATGTTTCGCAACCACATATGATCCCAAGGTACGTCGTTGTGAATTGTTTTATTCTATGCAACCACGTTTAGCATTTTAACACCAAACAGAAATAGTAACAACTGGGGAAAATGGAAATCCTTTTGACACTGTAACTGTGTAACTGAAACCTAAAAAAAACTCGTGAGCATCCCCACTATAACGGCAAAGGAGCCACTAGCTAATAGATCGGCGGTGGCAAACTTAAAACTCTTTATGCAACACGCTTTTTTGAAACAATTTGTAGATATTTAGGATTCCTCTATTCAACTTGTTTTAATATAATAAATATATATATAATATATATAATATAATGATACACACACTACACACCACACACAACACAAACAAATATATATATATATAATATATATATATATATAAATAATATATATTTATATATATATTAACTATCATCTTCCTGTCTATCTATATAAACATTATAAGTCACAAGACAATTGACCTAGTTCACGTTTCCGCCTATGACCAAGCCTATTATTGCAAGTTGACGTAATGAAGATTCCATGCGCACCGCCTGATAGACAGGAACATGCTTTGTCATGATGCATCTAGTACCCCCAGGCGACTGTCGCCCCCCCCCCCCTCCCCACCCCCCTCACCGTACCCCTTTGTCAC
Organism: Conus ventricosus; assembly: GCA_018398815.1. Classification (NCBI taxonomy): domain Eukaryota; kingdom Metazoa; phylum Mollusca; class Gastropoda; order Neogastropoda; family Conidae; genus Conus; species Conus ventricosus. The sequence continues at coordinate 54,786,104 of CM031603.1, forward strand.
AGCGCCCCTCACCTCCCCTATGCACGCATGGCACACACTCAAGCACGCACGCACGAACACACACACACACACACACACACACACACACACCTCTGTCTATCTCAAGCAAGCGTAACAACGGGACTAATGACATATTCGGTCCCCGTGCCAAAATGCTCTTCAACGATACGTGAAATTACACAGCCTGTTTGTCCTTCTAAAGCTTTCAAAGACCCCTCGGCTCTACCATGATGACATAGTCTGACTCGGGCTTAGATTATTGCCAAGATGTCAGTCATTGTGCTCCAGCAATAAATGGCCCCTGACGATCGTATGAGATCGTTCCATTCCTATCGGAGCGACCCAAGTAGCTGTAAAAAAAGCGCTCTGCTGTTCCCGCCAACATCTTGTTCCCCCCTCTCCCTTCCCCGTCCCTCCTCTTGTTTCTTTCTCCTTCTTCCCCATTCCAGCCTCTCCCCCCCCCCTCCCAAAAGCCTCAAACCCACACCCACCTCCACTCCCCTGTATGCATATATAGGTCAGTTATCAGAAGCACGAGAATTTGAATTTCAAACAAGACAACCGCTGGTTATTTTCTTTTCGATTAAGAAAAAAAAAGTAAATCAGATCAGTCCTTCTATTGCATGGCTGAAAGGAAACTCCCTCACCGAAAAGTATATGGGGAAGGAGGGGGGGGAGTGGGGCAAGGGGAGGGGGGAGACAAAAGAACTTCCCCCTCAACCATCCTGCCACCCTCCCCCTGCCCCATCCCTCAGCCATACTCTCCCCTTTGTTATGTCATGTCCCGCTTTTACACTCTTCTCCTCTCAACCCCCCCCCCCCCCCCACTCCCCCCCCTCCCCCCCCCCCCCAAAAAAAAAAAATTACTGGAATTACTGAAACAAAAAACAAAACAAAACAAACCTTATAATTTCAAGGAATGAAAGCCTGGGAGAAAAGATGAAAAAAAAAAAAAACAAGCCCGGAGGCGAAGCTCTATTTCATAAACTCCTGCAAGCCTCACATCATTATGCTCATAATTATTATCGTCATAACCATTAAGATAAGAAATCAGCATCAACGTTGTATGATGCAATAATGACAGATAATGATGCCATTTATGATTACAATAATAATAGTAGTAGTAATAGTAATAATGATAATGATAAATAATAATAATAACAGTGATGATGATGATGGTGATAAAAAGAAGAATGGTGAGGTAGTAGTATAGTAGTAGTAGTAGTAGTAGTACTACTACTACTACTACTAACGTGAATGCCACAAACAAAACAAGCAAAAACAAACAGACAAACAACAACAACAACAAAGAAACCCTGTTCATAGTGGTGATCCACTGTCTCTGGTATCATTGTCGTTCTCATCACCATTATAATGATGGTGATCATCACCATCGCCACCATCATCATCATCAAAATAACTAATATATTCAAGATTGGGACTGTAAACACTACTAAATAAATAGGACACACACACACAACACACATAACACACACACACACACACACACACACACACACACACACACACACACACGCACGCACGCACGCACGCACGCACGCCACACACACACACACACACACACACACCACACACACACACACACACACACACACACACACACACACCACACTCACACACATACGCGCGCGCGCGTGCACACACACTCAAAACACAGATCATTACTGTCATCAGCATTAGAACAGTTTGAACGTCATGACCATCTTCATCATCGTCATGATCATCATCATCATCGTCATGATCATCATTATCAGTTATCTGAATCATCATCAATCATCGCCATCTTCAACCATCATAATCGTAGTTTTATCGTCATCATTATCATGATCATGCACATCATCATGTACATCATGCACATGATGATCATCATCTGCTTCTTCTTCTTCTTCTTCTTCTTCTTCAAGTCAGTTATTTTTCCTCGTTGCCACCACATTTCAACATCTGACATAAACAAGCTGCACATCCCAAGAGCAGGTAGGCGAATGAGAACAAATACTACAAATAAACTAACATTGTGAATTGAGGCAAACTATCTCTAAATGGACCGACATAATCTATGCATCAAAGATAAAGGATGGAAATGCTTGACATAACAGATAATCGGCATCAAAGTAAGCAGAAGAAAACAAAGACAACCACCAACATCCTCGACGATCTAACAATTGAAAAGGTCAGAAGAAGGAGAAGAAAAACAAAATAAATATCCTAAACCAATCACCGATAGCAATGTGCTAATCAGAGGTAATTTAAACAGAAGAAAAATCTGAAATTGTCGAATGATTGATTCAGAACAAAACGAAATAAAACAAAACAATACAAAACGAAACATAAAACAAACAAATAAACGGCCCTCGGATTAACTGTACGATGTGTGTGTGTGTGTGTGTGTGTGTGTGTGTGTGTGTGTGTGTGTGTGTGTGTGGTGTGTGTGTGTGTGTGTGTGTGATCCATAACATTAGGAACGTAATGTAGCAACGGACAGAAAACAAGGACACCGCATATCCAGTTCCAAAAGAAATTGTATCCCTCTTGTGTCCACACGTAGACACAACGGTCTGTTTTTCAAACCTTAATGAAAGAGAGAGAGAGAGAGAGAGAGAGAGAGAGAGAGAGAGAGAGAGAGAGAGAGAGAGAGAGTTGCAATTTCCCGAAGTGAAACGCATTGTGACAGTTTCATTTTGCACCAGGTGGTGTATAATTTTTGCACGCCATTTCATGTGTGACAATCAGACTCCTTTTCCTCATTATGACATGGTGTTGTCGGCAATGCCGCTAAAACAGTTATGTGTCCTAAATAAGAATTCATTTGATGCAGTCATTACCTTGTCCAGTATGGTTTAGCATTAGAGGCCGCGTGTTCGCTGTTAGTCTGTTCACACGTTTGCATTTAAGAAATACACTGGAATAGATAATTATGAGAACAGCTGGTGATGCTGTCAAAGACGAAACGGACATATATACAGCAGCTAAATGCCCCTGGCCTGCTAGATATCTTGGCAATCGGCTCAAATCCCTGATGATCTGTTCCAGATAAAACTTGTAATATGCAGAATGATTTAATCGTCACAGAGAAAAAAAAGCCGGACGCCAAAAGTACGTATTTCATTTGTTTGAATGTGGTTTTGGTTTGGAGAAAGGAGTTGAAGGCGATACTGAATTTAATTAACAGATCTGATCTGCCAGCTGTGGAATGCATTGTGTGTTTCAGCTGTGAGAGAACATGTTAACAGCTTGAGTGTGGCTGTGTAAGTGATGGTCAGAATGAGCAGCGTGAGAGTGAGGTCACTGTGGGAGCACGTAAGGTGAGACATTAGATACGAAAGTGAATAAACAATTGAAATGAATTATGATTTTAAAAAAATCACCAGACACCGTTATACAATTTTCTTTCCCCATCCTTTAAGCCAAGGTAATGCAATTCGTCCTTTTTATGTGGTCGAATGCTCTTCAAACACTTTCGAATTCATGGATGTCCTCCACTATGTCTGAAGGTGTGGGGAACTTCTCATTGTTCAAGCACACAGGAAACAGTACGTTAGTTAGTAAAGTTATGCTGTTTTTTTTTTCTTCTTTCTTTCATTTGTTCTGTAATGCTTGCAAAGTCATATCTATTTTATGTGTATTACACAATGTTCACGCACGCACCCTTCGTAAGGGACCAAGGCCTGTGTGCAGCCAGGCGAATCTCCCACCTACTCTCCAGTACTTGAAGAACTGATCCAGTCCTCTTCGGCCAATCTGCTGTTGTTTCTTTCTGCTATTCTGTTCACCCCCCCCCCCCCCCCCCCCCCCCCGTGTGCATTTCGCTTACTGCGGACAGAAAGTTTCTTCCTGGTTCCTGGCTCACAGTCTATCCCCCCCCTCCCCCTCCCCCAACTCCTCCCTCCCTCCACCACTGGCCAGCCTTCTCCAAGCCTCCACCTCCTTCCTTCTCTCCACCCGCCGCCAACTTGTCCATATTCATCCCCATCGTCTGGCACTTTCAGTCCCTTTCTCTCCTCTCCCCACCCCCATTCCACCACCGTCACTCCCCACGTTCCTCTTCTTATTCTCCACCAAGACTGTACTTATTGCTGTTGCGTTGCGTGCTGGCGAGGTTTCAGAAACTGATGAACGGAACAATCTTTTGTTGTTTCGTGGGTTTGACTTTTGCCGTGTCTTTTTTTATTTTATTTTTTATTTTTTTTTATTTTAGTGTATCCTTCGTTTGTCCTTTCTTCCTTCACTCATTCCTGCCTTCTATTTTCCTTTTTTTCCCTCTCATTTAAAAAAAAAATCCTTCTCTTCCATTTTTTTTTTTCTCCTCGTCTCTGTCTGTCCGTCTGTTTGTCTGTCTGTCTGTCTCTCTGTCTCTGACTCTGTCTCTCTCTGTCTGTCTGTCTGTCTGTCTGTCTCTCTCTCTCTCTCTCTCTCTCTCTCTCTCTCTCTCTCTCTCTCTCTCTCTCTCCAGTGTGTGGTGTGGTGTGTGTGTGTGTGTGTGTGTGTGTTGTTTCACATTCCTCTTTTTTCATACACTTGTCCTGCCTCTTTCTTTGTTTTTTTTTTTTGTTGTTTTTTTTCGCCTAAAAAACAATTCTATGACTTTACTTCTGCCTGTCCACCCTCACTCTCTCTTTCGTTATCTTTTTTTTTCTTTCGTTCTTCTAAAGATCCCAGTCTTTGTTTGACCTCTCCCATCCAACAGTTCCATTTGAGAACAATACGCATTCATCTTCTCCCATTTACGATCAATTCCATTTCAGCCTGTCTTCCCCCCATGTGGTTCTCTGGCTCGCTGATCAAAAAAAGCCTCTTTGATCTTCTTGACGAGTCGGCGTCAACACCCTTTCTTCACTGCCCCTTCCCCCCCCCCCCCCCCCCCCCCACCCCTTCCCGTCCTCTGCTTTCTCACCTCGCTTTGCCCTGGCTCGTGCATTTACCCACCCCCATCCCGCTAACTAATTAAAGGTTCGTCTTGTTTCCTTTGCTTTCCCTTGAGGGTATTCAGGGCTTCGGGTCCAATCTTCCCTGATGTCCTTTGAGGCTGAACTGCATTAAAAAAAAATTTCAAACGTTTTTGGGTTTTCTATCTCATATTGTTTCTTTTTCATGTATTTGTCTGTTTAAATGTTTATTTATCCTTTCTTTCTTTCTTTCTTTTTCTTCCATTTCCCTGTGGTGCATTCTCCCCCTCTTCTTTCTTTCGTTCCATCATTTTCTAGTGTTTTTCTTGTTTGTGCACGGCTCAGAACCAATGGGTGATTGAGTGGCGTGTGTATTCCCTCGTATTCCATTGACTTCATGGCTCTGACTCCTCTTCTCACCTACTGTCATCCCCTCATCCCCACCCCTCCACCCTTCTTTTTACCACTGAAATCTACTCAGTCACAGTCTAATTGGTGGTTTCTTCCAAGTTTTGCCTCATTGCTCTATTTAGTTGTCTCACCGTGTGTGGGTATTTTGATAGCTGATCAAAACAGTTGTGGTGTGTGTGTGTGTGTGTGTTGCGTGCGTGCGTGCGTGCGTGCGTGCGCGTGTGTGTGTGTGTGTGTGTGTGTGTGTGTGTGTGTGTGTGTGTGTGTGTGCGCGCGCGTGCGTGCGTGTGCGTGTGTACTGTGTACGTGTGCGTGCGTGTGTGTGTGTGTGTGTGTGTTGTGTGTGTGTGTGGTGCGTGCGTGCGTGCGTGCGTGCGTGCGTGCGTGCGTGTGTGTGAGAGAACGGAGAAATGCAGGTTCTAGCTCACCCGGTCTCAACCAGTTTCGACCGGGCGACTCTAGAACCTGCATTTCTCCGTTCTCTGACAAGTAAGACTTTAATAACCAAAAATAACGACCCTACAAACAAACATACTGTGTAGGGTTATCCGTTTTCAATACTAATTTACTAAACTTTTCAGATTTCAGTTTTTGCTTAATCCTGTGTTTTTCTTGATCATTATCAATAACATCATTTTCACGCATACATTCATCAAATGCATCTCTGTCTTTCATGTGAAATAAAACTACAGTCTTTAACTGTTCTCTAAAGTCTTTTAAAACCGAGTTATATTTTTGACATAAAATCCACACACTTATCCCAGCATGTCTTCCACTGAAAGCCAGTTTTGACAAAGTGTTTCTCTTTTTAACTATGTCTCTTTCTGCTGAACAGTCATCTATAATAAATAGTGTCTGCGTTCCCTCAAACAATATAAAAAAGCGTTCTAGACACTCACTCAGTTTATTGCTAGGATTAACTAAAAATATGTTATCATCAGTCCATTATAAACCTTCTATCATGATATGCTTTGTTCCATTTAAGTGTTGGGCAGAAAATCACAATATGATCAAAATTATAACGATAAACTGTTTGTAACAGGTTGAGGATAAATATTGTTTTTCCACAACCAGTTTGTCCACAAATTAATGAACAATGAGGGGTTTTTGTCATAAAGTTTAACTGCTCCATAGTTTTATAACAGAATTTAATCTAATCCAGTTATTATGTTTATCATACTCTCTGTCAAAACTTGTTCAGTATAATAAAACCCTACAAGACCTAAATGTGTAAGATTAATCCAATTCAGTTCTGTAAGATTGTTTCTATTTAAGCCAACAGTGATTTTGTTGCTTGTTGTTATAACCTTAATATCCTCACCATTGTGAAGAACGACGATGGTAACTGTAAGGCGTTTAACGTCTAAGTTTTGCCAGCTAATATTAATTCCTTTTATAAGGTCATCACTAACGCCCACAACCCCATCCCTCTCTACATCTTTAAAGACAGAAATTTCAAATATCATTGTGAACGTGTCTCCTAATTTTCTGCTTGGAAAGAACTGTAATTTTGTAGAAGCTTTTTTTAAAACCGTTTTTTTCTGTGGAGGATGTACTGTTTTTTCCCATACGGTGTTATTTCAATTTCTTTCGGCTATTGTCGTCTGGCATAAGACTTACATGTAAAGGGCCGGAGTTGAATGCTTTTCTGAAACTTTTTTGACGGCTAAAAAATGTAATGGGCTTATGAATTCAAATTTTATGTCCCATTTAATATGGTTCTAAGTGCCATTTGAGGTCAGGTTTTCGAATATTTTATATTCATAGGGGCCAACATTATTTGCCTCTGATTGCGCAGTTGTTCTAGTTTAGGAAACTTTTTGCTGTCCCCAACCTCTTTGCTTTTTATAATCACCATCTTTAGTGTACTCAAACCCATACAAAGTGCCTATCTCACCGTTCTGTTCAAGTCCGAACGTCTGCAAGGTCTTTTAATTCTAAGGTTATACACCTTACAGGCGCTAATGTAACCCCCGATTCTTCTGGCCCACGCGACATTATTTTTTAGTACAGTTTATTTTTTTATTTCCAAAAAAATGTGCAGGTTTTTTCCATTTTACATTTTCCCCTGTTTTGTCTGCAATTTTTATATTAAATGATCCGACCCTCCCACAAACTAATCTTTTAAACTGTAAATTGGGAATTGTATAATTTCTAATCGCAATTATGCAGCTTTTCCTGTTTGGATAGAGCTCTTAAAACAGTTGGGGGGCCTTCCCATTATATAAGTTTTCATCAGTGCTAGCTCGTCCAAAATGAACATAAAGTAATGAATGTTATGCAAGATCGAGCGGATTTTCTCCTCATAAGTAGTTTTGGTTGGTGTAACTCTAAATCTATAATTGTCAGCTGCAAGCCTAACATTTTAGTTTAGCTCTTTATCAAAATAGTAACCCTTCTTCTTCAGGCTTAAATGTTAACTTGTTTTTAGATTTGCATTGTTAAGTTGGAGAGTAATGTCAAAGGTTACTCATTGCATTCTTTTAGTGAGCAAAACCCCGTAATAACCATCAGGTATTGTTAACTGGCTAAACTTTGGCCCCTGTTTTGTCAACTTTTAAAAACCTTATTATTCTCCTTGGCTTTGCTTATATTAAACCATACGACTTTGTAGAATATTTCATGGAGCGCGACCGTTTGGTTCCGCATTGTTTCAATAGCATGTTCTAAAAACGAAGGACGGTCTTGAGTTGTTATTGTTACAAACATTTTTTAAACGAAATAAAAATGAGTGCATTTAAATTTCTGATGCAAAATATTCTTTTGGGGCCGCACTACAATCTTAAAATATAACAACCGATACTCTTGACATTTCTGTGGCTCAGTCTGACCCCTTTCAAGCAAAGGTTAGTACTCCATTAAACAGATATCTTAACCCTCCTTTTTAAAAAGACTACATCGCAAAAGTGTGGTTCAGTCATCCGATGCAGTTTTATCAGAACCAGTTAAACTTGCTGTGTTTTGTGCATCAACTGGGTGTGGAGTTTTCGTATGTGATCATTTAAATATCCTGACCCTTTGGTGGGGGCGGTTGTAACAGATTTTCATTTCTATTACACCTTCGGGACGTATTTTGACTGAACTGCAAGCACCATTACCTAATGACAAACCGTTTAATCCATTCAGCAACAGAATAGACTAAAGGCTTTTGAAAGGATCTGTAACGAATTCAATATTAGACAAGACAGACTTTAGACAAAAGTCGGATCTTAATTATGGCTTAGGAAACCCCTTATTATTGGGGCGTGCACAGAAAGTATAAGTATGATTGGAATCCTCCTTACAATCTTTCTCTTCGGCCCACAGCTGTTCACCTCGGGTCCATAGAGCAAGAGCATAAAAACGCTGGAAAAAATTTTATCTTAGACACTTCTAAGGGCCAAACTAAAGCAGGAATAGAACGAAAAAATTTGACTCTTTTCGTACTTACTTTTGGTGTTTGCTAGGTTCAAAAGCACAGGCAAGTTTCGAGCATAACTGACCCTTTACTGGCTTTGATGCACAAAACATACTTAGCAAATTTAGAGGACGCCATTAATTTACAGTTGATTTACCTTAAAGTATAAAAAGGTACCAAGATGTTTTACAATACGCAAGATCAAAAGTGGACTTGCTGTTGGCACTGGTTTATACTGTTTCCCTTCTGACCTCAGACTCCAGGTAGGAACAATAATGAACTACAACAATGAAATTCTTGTTGCAGGAAATGAACAGAAGGTTGGACAAACGACATAAATTCTGACCCAGAAATATTGCAAGCAGTAAAAAAACAAGATGACCCCCAGAATAAGTCATCCAATCCCGTGGCCCAAAGCCAAAGGGACCGTTAAAGACGAGGACTCTGTTCTCGAGGGACCATGAATATGAAAAGACAGCGCTTGTTCTTGGATTAACTGGCCTGGGATTACTTGGCTTTATCTTACTAAAAATTAACCCAACTATTAAGGAACTAATGTCCATAAGTGCTCGGCCATAAAGCCAATACTTTGCTTGCAGTAGACAAAAGCCAGCTAACAATACCCCTAATATACCAGGTAAAGAGTCTATAGCTTTACCAGCTAATTTTTTTTATAAACTCGCAAGATGATAAAGCTGTTTTTTTACCACGATTTATCAGGGGGTGATGGAGGCGATGGTGGTGGAGGCACTGGACTTTGACCATGCCCCCTGTAATAGCCAAAACCGTGTACTTATTGCAAATCCTATAGGCTGTTTTTAACGCTTGCTAATGTGACTCCCTGCTCTCTAAACAGTGTTCTTATTCGTTCTGCTAGCGTTGTGTCTTCTATAAAATTCTTTGGATAGTTTCTTTTTCTGCTCACTTGAGTTCGTAATTGTTCTCGGTTAGTAGACAACGCTTCTGTCTTGCTGATCTTTCTTGTTAAAGATCTTTTAGTCTTTGGGGTTATTCTTTCTTTAATATCGCCCCTAAGTTGGCGTCATCACCCTCAACGAGTTTTTTTTTTTCTTTTTTTATATGCTCATCTATTTCCCCCAGTTTTGCTAAATTGTTTGTTAATTCGCCTCTAATGGTTCTTAAAGATGATCAAGGGCCGCTTTTCTCGCATGGGTAGCGGTGAGTCGTGTATAGTCTTTAATGCTGTTTCTTCTGAAAAAAATGGTTTCTGCCTCTATTGCATTTTTAATTCGTCTGCGATTGATTTAATTCTTTAAGTTCCCTGTTTTGCATTTGGGTTATCTGTCGGGAGTTCCTGCAGTGTGTTTTGAAGTTTAGCAACTGATCCCTATCTAATTTTGGTCTAACAAGACCAAGGCGATTTGATCTTTCACACTGAGTCTTTTGTATAATTGTATCTTGGCTAAAAACTTTGATGGGTCTGGTTTAGTTGTAAGCCCAACAAGTTGTCCTTGATCGTTTTTCACAGACAACGACCCATCTTTTAATTCAAAATCATTTGGGTCTATAAATTCGGGAGGTTCAAGTTCTAAACTTTTGTAAAATGCTCCAACCTTTCTTCTGTTAATTTTCCCCCGTAATGAGAGCGTTGAGCGATGTTGTATCCCAAAAGGGCCGTTTCACTCATGTCATCTCCAGGATCAAAATCATCATAATCTTCATCTTCAATGCCTGCCATGTTTCTTAATAATTAACTTTTTTATTTTGTTTTATTAAAAAATGTCACAAGCATATGGCTCGATTCTTGACCGCATAGAAGACTGAAAGAACCCTTTGGCGTGAAGGGAAATTAAAAAGGAATATTACTGTTCCAAATAATCCATCTACTATTGATGCAGATCAAATTCTTACTGTCAAATTTCCAGACCTAGGAGCAGATGAAGTGATTGTGCCCCGGCTCTGCGCGGGCTTACTTTCAAAATAGTACTCGCTTCAACAACAGACACAAACAGGACAGTTGTCCGAATTTGGGGCGGGCAATCGTTAAGAAAATTTCTATAAAACTTGAGGGGCAAGAAAATATTTTCTTTACACAATGCAGACATATTTTTAACCTATTCTGATCTATGGCTAACCGGGAATGAAAGGGTGATCTTGCGTTTCAGGAATCGAAAATGAAGAAGCACTAAAACATAGAATAGGCGCCGAGATATTAAAGACGGCAAAAGTATGTAGCCGTAAATTTTGCGTATGGAAATCGCTTTTCTATTCCTTAGATTTTGAGTTGTTAAAAGCGCATGCGCCATACTTTCAAGGGCATTAAAAGAAGATTGTCATATGAACTAACTTTTAATGAATACAAACGTGTTATCAGATCATCAGGATACCCAAGCAAAATACAGCATTTCTGACATCTCGTTAGAGTTTGACGTTGTTGCAACCCTAATTTAGCAAGGCTGTTTTAGCAACAATATCAGTCAAAATTAGCAATATTTTTACGAAAGGTGATTCATCATACAACATATCCCAGAAGCAGGGCAGACACTATATGGAATTTTAGTTTTAGTGCCGCAGCAAGATCGCTTAAAGGTATTTTATTGCTGTATGAAGAGGAAGACCGTTCAAAAGAGGAAGTGAAAAGTTTATTAATCCCAAAATAACGAAAGTACAATGTTCGATTGAGGGTAGGTCCTAACCAAACCCACGCTAGCGGGCTAAACCCTTATCAGCATTTTGATGAAATAAGAAAACTGTTTGGAGGCGGGAGGTGTAGAAATCCAACAGTTGACCCTTTTGTTAAAGATTTACATCTTCACAATGTTAGGCTTGATGATTAATTTAACAACGAAATCGGTTTATGGATTGAACCCAAGCAAAGAGGAAAATCAGTTGCATGGAAGCGGGAGACTGTGAGGACGTAATAAACATTTAATTGATAAGAAAAGAAGCCGATAACGCTTAATGTACATTGTTTTTAATTATGATGCGCAGCTGAATATTCAGAACAGATTAAAGATATACATTAAATAAAATTATTTTTTCATTTTTAAAAAGCATGTCGTTCAGGTTATCCAAATGTGCCCCACAGCGCAGAGTCGCCAAAAGAAGGGATAGTAGAAAGCCTACATAAAAACCTTAGATTTAAAAAACTTTACAAATGAACAAAATGAGAGACCTTTCAAATACAGCAAACCCAAACGAAGGTATTCTGATGCCTTTAATGCTGTTATTGTTAATACTGGAACATCAAACTATAATGCGCCTATCAGCGAAGGGTTGGTCTCTTAGCAACGGCATAGGCGCCACCGCGGGTTTACCCCTAGGTGTTTGTCTTTGCTCTTGCCTGTGTTCAATTTGCTGTAGGTGGCTAGCAAAAATTAAAACTAACTCCAAAGCACACAGCTATGGTTCACTAATAACGGCTTAAACTTAGTTCCTTAAGTGATAAAAATAAGCACTAGCTGACTCAAAAACATCACGGATGAAGAATTTAATCGTTTTTCAGGCGATTTTGTGACTCAAAAGACAAAGTTTGATCTTCAAAGAAGGCGAGGAAAGTTTTTCTCAAAGCCAGGACGCCGAGCGATAAAAAAGGGAAAGCTTTAAAAAAGTAAACGAAACATTTAAACTCTGTTCTTAAAACAGTTCACATTACAACAAAAGGGTAGTTATTCTTTAGTTTATGAAGTCCAAGCACAAAAAGAACCCTTGATATGTTTGATTAATTATTTTTTTTTAATTTAAATAAATATTTGGTTAGAAAAGAAACTCAACATGGCTAAGATATATGAAGGACCAGACGAATTGTGTTGGATGCTCGAGAAAGGGGCGTTTGTCAAGAGCTTTAAATGATATTGATTTAGAAGTCATTGATCAGCAAACGTGCGGGCAAGCGTGTCATGCTATTTCTAAGTTCCAAGTAAACTAACAATAGACCGCCAGTTAAAGTAATGGTTAGCTGTTTTAATCGACTATATAAATAAATGAAGAAAATCTAAGTCTGGGTCTCAACTAAACAAAGACTATTCTTTCATAACGTTAACCCGGTTGGGCAGGGCGAATGCTTACACAGTTTGATTGCGCGAAGAAACCCAAAAAGAGAGGCTCTGGTTGGTCAGAGGGCGAAGTTTTAGAGATCAGATTAAAACAGGCTAAGTATGCACCGATTGTAGGCAAGGATTACATTCCGCTACCCCCAGCATTAGTCGCAAAAAGAGCAGTTCTAAACATAGGAATTCAGACGACAAATGTTTTATGTGGTGTGTTCTGCAAGGCTGCATCACGCCCGCAAAAACGCAGAGAGAGTGTCTAACTATCACCCTTACATCAATGATCTTAACTTTAGTGGGGTGTCCTTTCCTGTTACTGTAGATCAAATTGATCAGTTTGAAGAACAAAACAAACCATAACTGTTAATGTCTACACATGGGATGAAGAAACAAATCTACAGCCGATTAAAGTGTCCAAGAACAGTCCAACGATTGGCGAGCCAGACAAAAATCATGTCGACTTACTTCTGATGTTTTCGCCAGCGGGCTACCACATTACACATTGATACGCACAATGAGTAGATTATTGCGGCATACTTCAAAGCAAGGACTTAAGCAAGAATTCTGCAGAAAATGTTTAACAAGAATTCCATCTGTGCAAGCCGCGAGTGAACATATAAAACATTGTATTAACCCAGTTGACTGTAATACGGAACTAATTACGCCCCCACCCGGATCTAAAGTTAGTTTTAAGAACTGGAAACGGATGCAAAATTCTCCATACGTAGTTTACGCAGACTTCGAGTCGCTTATTGTTCCTTATGAAGGGCCAGCTCCACAAAAACTTCGAAAAACAGTCTTAATGAGTAATCATCAGATTTGTTCATTTGCTTTCATCGTTGTCAGGTCAGATGGCGCTCATTCAGCACCAGAATTATACAGAGGACCAAATGCTGCAGAATACTTCTTAAAACGCATGCAGCAAGTGCGTAACGCCTGTTCTAATAATCTGAATTTATCTGAAATCATGTGACGCCTGAAGACAAGAACAGTATGACTCAGCCACACATTGTTGGATTTGTGGTTTAGAACTCAGTGAGGAAGCCAATCCAAAAGTAAGAGACCATGATCACATTAGTGGAAAGTTTAGAGGAGCAGCGCACAGAAAATGCAATCTTCAACTAAAGTTTGATCCTAAGACATGGAAGCTCCCTGTATTCTTTCACAACTTGCGAGGTTACGACTCTCACCCTTATAATGCGAGCAGTAAACGACGCCTTCAGGGTGTCATGCATTGCCCCAGTCATCGAAAAGTTACATGTGTTTCACTTTAAATAACATGTCTTTTTATGACTCTATGCAGCACATGAGGGGATCATTAGAGTCGGGGGGCTATGTCCTTAAAGTCCTCCCCAATAACGGAAGAATATTTGCCCCAACTCTCTTTAAAGAAAGGGCGTTTACCCTTATGAGTACATGAACAGTTGGGAAAGGTTTGATGAAGATACACTTCCCCCTAAAGGCGCTTTTCTTTTCTAGTCTTAGGGGAAAAGGGACATCAGCGATTCTGATTACCAGCATGCTCAAGATGCATGGCAGAAGTTAGAATGTAATACGATGGGGGACTATCATGACTCATATTTGATGGCTGATACATGTTTGTTGGCGGATATTTTGAAAATTACAGAAAGACCTGCATGAAACATTATAGGCTGGACCCCGCGCATTTACATTTCTGCGCCCGGGGAGCTGGGATGCTTTCTTAAAGTTTACTGGAGTACAGATTGATTTATTGTCGACCTACCAATGATTCAGAATTTGAAAACGGATTGCGCGGAGGAATTAGTATGGCGTCGCATCATTACTGTAAGCAAACAACAAATACTTAGACGACTATGATCCGAGTAAAAGGTCAAACTTTCTTATGTATTTAGATGAAAAACCAATCTGTAGGGTTTGGGGCTATGGCGCAATCACTTCCATTACGCAACTTTAAAATGTACACAGAAGACATCCAAAAAATATTCAAAAGGCATTAAAGTGGTTGAACAGTTTGACGCCGGGTCCAACAGCGTGGATACATTCTAGAAGTTGACTTAAAAATATCCTCATGAACTCCATGACCTGCATAATGACTATCCATTAGCAGCAAAAAGGGTCTAAAGATGGCGAAAACAGAACTCCCTAAACTTGTGCCTAATCTTCGAGGCAAAAAAATTATGTCTGTCATTACAGACTTCTGCAATTTTATTTAAGACTTGGGTTGAAGTTGACAGCATTCATCGCATAATTGCTTTTAAACAAAAAAGTTCATGAAACCATACATCATGAAGAAACATGATCTTAGAACTAAATCCGCAGATGCTTCAAAAAAAAGACTTTTTCAAGCTGATGAACAACAGCTGTTCGGAAAGACTATGGAGAATCCGCACAAGCGCAAAGATGTTAGATTGGTCACCAAAGAGAACGAAGCAATTAAGCTGACTTCAAAACCAATTATCAGGACTTCAGAAGATTTCATGATCAGCTTTTTGGCATAATGATGAAAAAAAAGAAAGTCAAATTGGACAAGCCTGTATTTATTGGGTTTCCCGTTTTAGAATTATCAAAGTTTTTAAATGTTAGGGGTTTCTTTATGACTACTTTAAACCCTCGTATCCAGAGTCCAGAGTACTTACACAGATACAGATAGTTTTGTTATAGATATCCCTACTGAAGACATCTATAAAGACATGGAAATGGAAGTGGCTAAGGGCATGCAGGATTTGGGATGATACATCTGATTACCCTAAAGATTCGCCTTTGCATTCAATTAAATAACAAGAAGGTTTTGGAAAGATGAAGGATGAATTATCCGGAGGTTGATTTAAGGAGTTTATTGGTTTAAGGTCGAAATGTACAGTAATTTCGAGCCAGGAGAAACCATTAAGAAAGCAAAGGGAATATCTCGCAGCGTTGTGCAGTCAAACATATCACATGACAACTATTAAAAAAGCATTGTTTAACATAAGACTTTTCATCATGACAACGTAAAACTGCGATCTAATCTACATGGATCAACACAAAAAGCTGTAACAAAGAAGTCATTAGATAGAACAAACACAAAAAGGGTGTTTGTTAATCCAATTTTCATATGCAATTGGGCACTGGAGGACCGCATAAACAGGGGGGTTATATTTTTCATCAACTTTTATTATAAGACAATCATAGCTTCATCCAATTCATTTAAAATCTTTTCTCATGTTTGCTTGATGCGTCGAATTTTTTTTATTATTCAAGATATTCTTTTTCCCATTTTTGGGGGTTTGAGTTGTAGGTGATCTGGATGATTTTGCATGCATTGATTAATCCCCGAAAATGTTTTCCTTAATAGCATTACACGCATGAAATGATTCCCGTATCATTTTCAAGGTCTCTTCCTTTACCATTCTTGTTTCGTTCTGGCGCTTCCTTCTGAGCTTCCAATTTAAACTCAAATATATTTACGTAAATTAACTAAGCAACTGGAACTGTGTCTGGTGGGAAATTTTCTGCAGTTCTTCCTTCACAAAGATCTTTGAGGAGCTGGTTGTTTTGTTGTGGGCAGTTTCTCGTAAATAATACACGGGCGGATTCATTTTTACAATTCTTTTTATTTCATATGGATCAACACTCCAAACTGGATCTGTTTCCCTGATGCGAGTGTCCCCTTCTGCTTTTCCCCCCGGGAAATAAAGGTACCTTACTTTCAAACCAAATGGTAATAGTTTGCCGGATGAAGGCTCCCTTCAACAACATTTATTGTTTTTCTTTTGATTGCTTGTATGGTTTTAACCCTTTAAATTCTTCATTATTCATTGCGCGCAAACTGAGGGCAATCTTCTAACCCATTCTGTGTTGCGAGAATTGTCAATAAGCTCTCTGTGATACTGGTAGGAGAAAAGTCTTTCAGCTAACTGTTTGTTAAAATTTTTTAAACAAAACCCTGTGATCTGTGAACCGGGAATCCCCCCCTTTTGTGGTAATTAGTTTCAACAAAAATTGATTCACTTGCCCTTTAAATTTTTTCCCAAATCATCGACTTGAACATGCGAGGATAAGAAAGGGCCCTGTTGGTAAATCGTTGTAGGCAACAGCAACAGCAGAAGCACTCTTTTGGTTATTTTCCCGCATCTTTGTATCTTGAACATGTCAATGATGTGATGCTACTTAAATCTTTTTCGTAAAATCTATCAGGGGGAAAATATAGAAGGTCCTTTTGGGTGTCGTTTGGATTTGTATTGACAAAGTCGGTCTCTGTATTCGCTGGGCCAGGTAGATAAATTTGCAATCGCTTTTTAGATAACCATTCTTTTGCGTTTGCAGACACCACCGTTTGGGGCTTAGTTTTTTAAATTGCCGTGTTTCCCTTCCAAACCTTTGGGCGAATAATAGATTTTGTTCAATTTTTTTATTCAGCCAAAATTATCGCAACAAAATACACAAGGGTCATCCAAACGCAAAAAACGCGATTTCTTGCATCTTTTTTTTTTCTGTGGATGAAAAATCGCAAAATTTTGGGGGGGGAAAAGTCTCGATTGGTTTGTTTTTACAGAAAATTGTTTTTTTTGCTTATCAACTCTTTAAATGTTAACTGCTTGGCCCTGTTTTTCAGTGAAAATTAAAAAATCAACTGCTAAATTTTCTTGCTTTTCAAGCGATTTGTGCTGCAGCTGTTGCTCCACAGCTTGTTTTTTTTTTCTCTGCCTTCATCCCTGTTTACTAAAGCGTATTCAAAACCCCTAAAAGCGAGCGCATTCACCCCAAACACGCCTATCATCATTAGAGTGAAGCCATTTTTTATAAATGTAATTTTTTTTACATATTTTCTGTCGGAATTTTTCCCTTTCTTCTAGAAAATCTTTTGGGCAACAACTGCAATGATAGCAATTACTTTGCTGAATCCCAAAGTCTGTTTGCCAAGATCGCTGGTTTTAAATTCTTAACAAACTTTTACCAAACTTGATATCCTACACTTTAAACCCCAATAACAGCAGAATGGTTTTAAAAAGGTTTGCAACTTTTTTCGGGGCTTTTTTGAAAAAAAAATAATTATAATTAAAAAAAAACATGAAAAGTGATATCTACTACAGCTACAAGGGACCTAACCTTCCGAACTTATAAAAGCCAAGTTGAGACCAAGCTATTATGCCCAAAAAGGAGAGGCGTATTTTTTGGCAGCAGTGGGAAAAAAAAACATTCCTCGGGAATTTTAATTCACATAGAACAGATTCAACAAATGTCCCCAAACATTATAAAAATATCTAACAGTATGAAACGCAGCTGGGGGCCCAAAAATGGGAAAAAGCGTTTGGGCAAAACGGGTTTTTGTTTTTACACTAAATATATAGATTTGCTCCCCTTGATTTGAACAAGATCTTTCTAGATTTTCGCAAGATCCGTTTTAACAGTCATTGAGTCTCTAGGGGGTGATCTATACTACAGATTTGGAACATTTTTATCGCCATTAATCAGGGGATTAATAACTTTTAATCATATAGATTTTATTTCCCTTCAAAATGACCGAGCCAGAAAAATCAGCAGAATCAGAAAACACTGAATCGGGTGAGAAAGTAACCAAGCCAGAAAATCAGCAGAAAACACTGAATCAGGTGGAGACCAGTGAAAAGCATCCTCATCCTGGGCGTGTTAAAGCAGGAAAAAAATTAGCAAGTGGAACAGACAAAAAAAATTAATGTTACAGAATATAACTCATCATGAAAACAAAAACGCCGCCAACGCCAGAACAAGTTGATTCAATGCCAGCTATAAAAACTCCATGTGATTCAAGACCTACAGCGCCAAAGTCTTCATGGAATATTGAACTTAAAACTGTTGCCATTTTTGGCGCCCTTGCTGCTGCTGGGGGCGGTTATTACTGTTATAAAATATATAAACAATGGCAGCCGAAACAAAAGCAATCAAAAAAATCTGAACCGCTAAATACAAAAAACAACAGCAACGCCAGCACCGCCAATAACAAAAGATCATTTTGATCCATTTCAGATGGAATAATATTTTAAGAACTTAAATTTAAATTTTTTTAATAAAAATAGAACATGGCGTATTATAAAATGATGGTGTCAATAAATAAAGACATGGAGTCTATAAAAGACATTTCCATAGACCAGAATTGTAATCAATGGGGTTTGCTTCGGATGTAAGAACTTCATTAAGATCTATGCTGACCGATCTCGCGCCCAAAGACACTGAGCAAACATCCTCAACGATGACGTGTTTTTTGAAGCGTGTGTGTACTATATTAGACATCTACTATTTAAGACAAAAACATAGAATGTATTGTTTTTTTGACAAGATAACTTGAATAAGAACTTGGTTGTACTTAGAGGATGACTTAGTTATGATCTTGGGTTAACTTGGGGATGACTTGAGGATGACTTCAGTTAAGAACTTAAAAGTGACTTGGGGTGACTTGGGGATGACTTAAGGATGACTTGAGGACAACTTGAGAATAACTTGAGTAAGAACTTGAGGATGACTTAGAAGTGACTTGGAGTAACTTCAGTTAAGAACTTGTGAAGACTTGAGTGTGCGTGCGTGGGGTGGGGGTGGGGGGACATGCGTGCGTGGGGGTGGGGTGGGGGGACGTGCGTGCGTGGGGTGGGGGTGGGGGGGGGGGGACGTGCGTGCGTAAGGTAGGACAAAACACACACACACAAAAAAACCCAACAAACAAACAAACAAACAACACACAATAGACAGACAGTGCTTGTGGGAAAAG
>CM031603.1:54810525-54813025 GCA_018398815.1 Conus ventricosus
ATACTTAGGTGTGTGTGTGTGTGTGTGTGTGTGTGTGTGTGCGTGTGCATGTGTGTGTGTATGTGCGTGCGTGCGGGTGCGGTGTGTGTGTGTGTGTGTGTGTGTTGCCCTAAACCCCCTCTCACTCCTCACTTTCTCTCGGATTTTCTCTGATCTTTTGATGTGTTCATATTTCTCGTTCTTTAGTGTCCACCAACCTGTCACAGTCATTGTTCAACCCGTTTACTCACAGCATACATGGTGGTTCCTCTCTATTCATGGTCTGTTTTCCTGTAGTTTCTCTCATTGTCAATCAGAACAGCTCTTGTGGTGAGCTGACGTGCTGTAATGTAATTAAGCTACTTCGCCTTCGAGTTTTTTTTTTAAACTACCACTCTCTAGGACGGCGTTTTCACCCACCTCTTTCCTTTAAGCTTACCTTCTCCTCTGCCCCTGAAAGAACTTCTTCTCTCCTCTCTCTTCTCTCCTCTCTCCTCTCTCTCTCTCTCTCTCTCTCATCTCTCTCCTCTCCTCTCTCCTCTCTCTCTCTCTCTGTGTGAGAGTGTGAGTGTGGTGTGTGTGTGTGTGTGTGTGTGGTGTGTGTGTGTGTGTGTGTGTGTTTGTGTGTGTGTGTGTGTGTTGTGTGTGTTGTGTGGTGTGTGTGTGTGTGTGTGTGTGTTCCAGAACTTTAAGAAAGTGAAGCAGGGAAGGATGAAAACAACAACCAAGCATATCCAGTTCAAACAGGAATTCTAATCCCTTGTGAGCCTGATGTTATATCACATGTGATGGGGAATATTGTTTGATCTGGAATGAGTCTCTCCATCTGTGGACACGACGATTTGGTCTTTTCGAAAGAACGTGTTGTCCTCCCTCTCAGCTGTCAGAATCAGAACGTGATCTTCATCATCCATGATGCTGACAATGCTGCTAACAGTCCGAAATGAGAAAGCCTTCATTATATCCATTGTATTGTCCAGCATAATTTAGCATTATGGCCTTAGACAAGGCAGCTGTTCACTTTTAGTCAGTTCAGCCTCTGCACCTGATATGTAATTATTGACGTAGCTGAATATATCCATCTATGGAAAAGCCCCGAAGGTAATCTTGACGTAACAACGATTCCGTACGTACTACCCGTTAGACGGAACAATCTTTGTCATGATGCATTGAGTATCCCTGTCAGCCTGTGTAGAACTCTTCACCCCACACTGTGCCGACAACTACCTCTCTCTCTCTCTCTCTCTCTCTCTCTCTCTCTCTCTCTCTCTGTAACACACAGACACACAGACACACACACACACACACACACACACACACACACACATGCACGCACACCTCTGCTTATTTCAAGCAAGTGTAACAATGGACTAACGTTATACTCCTGAGCTGAAGGCTTTTAACGATACCCGAAATTACACGGCTGGTTTGTCCTCCTAATGCTCTCGAAAACCCCTCGGCTCTACTATGATGAGACAGCCTGCCTTGGGCATAGGCTGCCAAGGTGACCGTCATTGTACTTTGTATAATAAATGGCGCCTGACACTCATATGAGATCATCCCATTCCTGCCAGAGCAACCGAAGTGGCTGTTAAAGCACTCTGCCGTTTCTGACGTTCTGTTCCCTTCTCCATCCCCTCCCTCTCTTTGTTCCTCCCCTCCACCATTCCAACCTCTCCTGTCCCCCTCTCTCAAGCCACAATCTCCACTCTCTGTTCCTTGAATGGAAGTCGTTCTTAAAAACACGAACATTTGAGATTGAAGAGTCGAATCCTGATTTTGAATGTAAGTTTTCTTTCGCATCAAGAAAGAAAAAAAAGTTAGATTGGGTCCATACTAAATCGCTGGAAAGAAACTCCCGTACAGGTCAGATGGGGTGGGGATTGGGGAGAAAAGTACCTCCATTCAACCACCCTATCCCCCCTCCCCCCCTCCCCAGTCCCTCTTTCCTTCAGTCACCATTTTGCCTTTGAGGCGTCGACGCGTCATCCTCTCCCCCCCCCCCTTCCCTGCCCCCGCCCCCCATCCCCTTCCTTCCTTTTCCCTCCTCGCAACCACCGTCCTGAATAAACAGGTCACTGAAACAAAATGCAAACCTCACAATTTAAAGCAGTTAAGCCTAAGGGAAGAAATTAGAAAGAAACTATGCACAGCTCAATTCCATGAATTCCTGCCAGACCCAGCATCATCATGCTCATGGTCATCATCGTCATTACTGTTAAGAAACCAAACCAAAATCATCGTAATTAGATGCTATAATGACGACGACGATAATAATGATGATGATGATTACGATACTACTACTACTACTACTACTACTACTACTACTACTACTACTACTACTAACTACTACTACTACTGTAACAATGCAAATGAAACAAGCATAACAAGCGAAGAACTGGTACATGGTTTTATCATGATAATGATCGTCACTGCCATTCTCATCACCATTATATAATGATGATCACCTTTACCATCACTGAACTAATTAAATGTATGCAAGTTGAGGACTCAAAATATG
>CM031603.1:54818025-54820525 GCA_018398815.1 Conus ventricosus
TGTCCTCCTTCTCCTCTCTCTCTCTCTCTCTCTCTCTCTCTCTCTCTCTCTCTCCTCTCTCTCTCTCCTCTCTCTCTCTCTCTCTCTCTCTCTCTCTCTCTCTCTCTTGGGTCGGCGCGCGCGTGCGTGCGCGCGCGTATGTGTGTGTTTATTGTGTGTGTGTGTGTGTGTGTGTGTGTGTGTGTGTGTGTGTGTGTGTGTGTGTGTGTGTGTGTGTGTGTGTGTGTGTGTGTGTGTGTGTTCCAGAATATTATATCAGAAGGTGATGCAGCAACGGGCAGGAAAAGAAAGAACAACACAACATCGCTGATCTAGAAAACACAAACAAACAAACAAACAAACAAACAACAACATATCCCTCACATGCCCTGTTGAAAATTGCATGTGAAGGAGAAAATCATGTGGTCTTGAATGAGTCTCTCAATATGTGGACACAATGATTTTGTTCTTTTGGGTCTCCTTTTTAACTGTAATGATGAGGCTACTTGTTCTCCTTCTTCATCCATGATGTCGACGACAATGCTGCCGATAGTTATGCATCCTAAATAAGAATTCATTGTACTGTTTAGTATTGTTAAGTTTTTGGGGGCTTAGATAAGGCAGCCGTTCACTGTAAGTCAGTTCAATCTCTGCACCTGATGATGTAATTTATGTCGGAACTTACGGATATTCAACATAGATGCATGACATGTGTGTGTGTGTATGTGTGTGTGTGGTGTGTGTGTGCGTGCGTGTGTGCGTGCGTGCGTGCGTGCGTGCGTGCGTGGTGTGTGTGTGTGTGTGTGTGTGTGTGGGGTGGCATATATGTTTGTGTTTCAGTGAGCGTGTGTTTGTGTAAGTCCAAGCATGTGCGCTCTATCCGCTGAGTACACATACATATATAGTGTGATCTGTTGCTGCATAGTCTGTGCGCTCTTATTCATGACTGACTATGTTCAGTTAAAGTTCAACTACTTCCTTTCTCCCAGAGACGAAGATATCTGACAATGTCCAACTCCGTGCTCTCCCAGCAAGCGAATTCCTCAACCTGACTTGGAAGTTAACAGAATTCAGTGAACCACGTCCCCTGACACATGTAAACAGGTTAATCTTTACAGATGTAAGAGCCAGAGATGAAAAACAAAGACAAGATTTAATTAGTCTAGTTTCTGATTCAACTTCTTTCTTTTTTAAGCGCATTTCATCTTCGAAACATTCACTATGAATTTTTAAGGGGCTACGGTCAAAAAGGATATCATCTTTACTTAATCACACACACCATTCCCCACCCCCTCCACACACACACACACACACACCTCTGTGCACAAAATACAGTAACATCTTGTGACTGGATGTGATAAGTGGAAAGAATCATGGTCTCCAATGACAATTTTTATTTTTCTGGTGTACTGGCTCAAACACGATGACTAAAAATATAAAACATTTTCTCTTTGACATCTGATCTTTTGAGACAGCATATGTTTTCGTTCACTTCAAAGATGATTTGTATTTTGAATTAAAAGAATAACTGAATTAGACTATAGATCTTTTAAACTAATTCGTCTCAGTTTTTCATATAGCTCAGTTTTTATTGCACGTGTTGAGTTAAGTGATTTTCCCAACTGGTTCTGTGAACTTTTCTCCAAGGGTGGGTGGGGGGGGGGGTGGGGGTGGGGTGGGGGTGGGGGTGGGGGGTGGGGTGGGGTGGGTGGGGGGGCTTGGGAGGAAGAGACCTTGGTGTTCACCTCTCACCACGCGATCTCTGTGTTGTGTAGAGGACTGGACTACACAGCGACTCTTGTAACAGAATCACTCCACAGAAGAAGAAGAAGTAACCATAGTCAATACAGCGTTCAGCATCTCACGCTTTGAAAAGTACCGCTGTGTCTCTGGCAGTAGCCATACACACGACTGTCACTACAGCATACGCATACACTAGTACTCCGGCACTTACAGATCACGCTGTCTTCCAACGACAAACACAATCCATTCACGCTGAAAATGCAATCACAGAAACCTATGATCAGTAGGGTTGGAAAAGCAGTGTGACATGACCCAACTTGTGCAAGTTGGAGGGGTCTTTTTGAGAATTGTTCTTGGAGTCCACCCACCCGCTCGACCGCTTCTCACAAAAACAAACAAACAAAAAAGAATAATGAAAAGAAAGAAAAGTTTGAAGATTTTCTGTATGCACAGATGTTGAAAAGGTATTATTAATTTGTAAAAAAATGAGATGAAGAGGTAAATCAAAGACCATGAAATGTGAGTTTGGAAAAGCAAGGTATAGTATTTTGCTGGGATAATTGATCGAATATGTTTGCTAGTGTTTTAACCATATAAAAGTAGCGCTTACAACATAGACGAAAAAACCACACACACACACACACACACACACACACACACACACACACACACACACACACACACACACACACACACACACACACACACACACACACGCACGCACACACACACACACGCACGCACGCACTCACGCAAGCACACACACACACACACACAC
>CM031603.1:54828025-54848025 GCA_018398815.1 Conus ventricosus
TGTGCATGTCTTTTAATGAGCTGTTGATTTGACGTTGGTTTCGGTATCTGTCTGTCTGTCTGTCTGACAGTCTATCTGTTTGGAACCCCCCCCCCCCACTCCTTCCCGTTCTCTCTTTCTTCTGTGTTTTCTTTCATCCTCCATGTATTTCATATCTCTCGTTCCTCAATGTCCTTTGTCCTGTCCCGGTCATCGCTTCAACCCATCCACTCAGAACACAAATGGTGGTTCCTCTCAGTTCACGCTCTGTTTATTTCTCATGACTTCTATCATTGTCCATCCAGACAGTTTGTGTAGAACTTTCTTGGTGAGTGGAGGTCCAGGAATGTAATGGAGTTAACCTGAGTTTCTCACCACCACCCTCATTGCTGGCGTTTTCACTCGCCTCTTTTCCAAAGAAACAGTTGAAAGCTTATTTCGTCTTCTCATCTCCACCAGAGATCTTTCAGGGCCTCTTTCTGTCTGTTTTTATCCGTCTGTCTGACCCCCCCCCCTCTCTCTCTGTCTGTCTGTCTGTCTCTCTCTCTCTCTCTCTACTCTCTCTCTCTCTCTCTCTCTCTGTCTTTTCTGCCCCCCCCCCTCGAGATCTTTCTCTTTCTAACTCTCCTGTTTGTTTTTGCTCATCATTTCATTTGCTGTTCCTATATCATTCATCCACCACACTCCTTCCCCATCCCAAGCTCACTATTACTTTAGTCAACTTTCTATTGTTCATTTTTCTTCCTTCCCCCGCTCTCTCTCTCTCTCTCTCTCTCTCTCGCTCTGTACAGGTTTTAACAAATGGTGACTGGCTATTTCTGTCTGTCCCTCTGTCTGCCCGTTTGTCTGTCTCTCCGGAATGTTGTTGCACCGTCTTTGTGCAGTTTAGCATGGTTGATTGAATTCAGTTGAAAGTCCAAGACCACAAGGGAAGATCTTTGACATTCTTAAACTCCGTGCTTTCCGGCGGGTCAGTATCGATGGCTTCCTTTACTAACCGTAACGAATCTAATATTTGAAGAATCATGTTTTCTGATATATATATTATATATATATATATATAAAATATATAAATATCATACACAAGAAACAAAACAACAACACTTTTCCGGACTGCAAATATTTCGGCGATTGCCTTTATCGATGCTTATTGACAGTGACGCATTGCAGAGATCATCATCAGTATAATGACGTTTTTCTATGAACCCTACAATGACGTCAAGCTCACAATGATAACCACGTTCGCAAATTTTTAATTTCTTTCTAAGACGGCTGGGAGGAGCGGAGGGGGGGGGGGGGGGGGGGATGCACTGCACAACTAGTTCGGTGAGGCATGTAGGTGCGTCTGCCATTGTGTATTTTCTTTTTGCTGTGTGCATGAATATTGTATGAATAAGTGCAAATGGTGGATGAAGCGCTTTGATGTACAACAAGAAATGCCTTAATAGTTTTTTTACTTATTTTATTATTTTTAAAATTTATTATTATTTTATTATTATTATTATTATTTTTATTTTATTATTGCAGAGATCATTACAGTAAATGAGTTTTTCTATAAACCCTACAATACGTCAAGCTCACAATGTAACCACGTTCGAAAATTTTTCATTTCTTTTAAAAAGGCGGGGAGGAGGGGAGGGGGGGGGGGTGGGGGGGGGGGGGGAATTCGGGGGGGTGTCAGGCCCCCCCCCATCACCCAACCCACCCCCCCCAGATCACCGATCCACCCCCCCATCCAATCCCCATTCCCCCCAACCCATTCATCTTCGCCCCCTCCCCCAAAAAACCCCCACCCCTCCTCCCCCCCAAGTCCCGCATCCCCATTCCCCCCCCCCCCCCCCCCCCCCCGGGGACCCCCTAATTATTTGTACCCCCCGATCCCTGGGACCCAAGACCTTAAACCCCCCCCCCCCTTCCACCCAGGGACCCCCACCTCCCTGCCCCCAAAGGGGTCCCAGCCCTTTCCCCCAGGCCCCACTTTTGGGCCCCGACCCCAGCCCTGGGCCATTTTTACCCCCCCTCAACATCTCCTCTTGACCCGGGGATGAGTTTGTCACTTGCAAGGGGGCCGTCGCCCAAACCTCCCCTTCCCCCCTACGCCGTCTCTGTCCTATTCCCCTCTCTTCCCCCTCCCATACCCCCCCCCCCCCCCCCCCCCCCCCCCCCCATTTCCCTGCCCTTTTCACCTCTCTCCCCCCCAAACCCGTTAGGAGAGTCAGAGAGTGTTGAGACCCCGAGGATAGAATGTTCGATTTTTGTTGATCCAGAATGCTCCCTGCGTGCCTGTGAGCAAGGTTGTCTGTAAGACCTGCTCTTGGGCATGCCCCTATGTCCTGCAGTAAATGGTCTTTCCTTTTGAAATGGCTAGTAAATGGGTGCCTGTGTTTGCATTTTGGGGGTTTCTGGGAGGTAGAAGGTGTTCTTAGGCATTCTTTGTTTCTCCTACATACTGCGCCCCATGACATTTTTGGCAGTAGAGCAAGAAATGAGGGTTAAAGACTTGCACGTATGCTGTGTCTGATGTTGAAGATTTCCCGGGGGGTTGTCGCTGGAAAAAATTTTGCTCTCCCCAGATTTCCCCTACAGATGAGACCTTTGTTGCTTTTTCATCACCCCGCCTGTTTGGCGTAGGTTTGACTTGGGGAAGGGGAGGGCATGCCATTTTCGGTGCCCCTGGAGTTTCTCCTCCCACAACAGGCATTCAGGCACAGCCTTTTTCATGCGTGCATTGTGTGGAGTATGCCTTTCCCCCTGAGCCAGTCACGTAGTGGGGGGTTGGGAAGGGTGATGATGATGACAAAGGGGGCCCCCGGGTGTTGACAGTTTTTCCCCTTACATTAACATCAGTTTGGGGGAGGCTTCGGCTTTTGTCAAACCCTGTTGTAGTTCCCGGGTCTGTAGCCACGGTGGGGAAATGCCATGTGGTATCACATGTTTATAAAAAGTCTTTGTTTTGGAGCAAAGACAGGGCCCTCAGGAACTGGCGTAGGGGATGTTGTTTTACAATGATGTGGATCAGACGATGGTGGGGGTAAGAGAGTGCTGTGGGTTTTGTGAACAGTTCTGTGATGAAACCTCATCAAATTTGTAGAAGTCGGGGAAAGGGGATGGACTGTCTGGATGACTGGCCCCGGGAAATTTTGAGGGTTTATGGAAAGTGTTGGGGGTTTGGCAAAAGGTCGCAGATTTCCCTCGGCCCCGCCCCAGCAAGAAGATTCATCGATGTAGCGTCTCCACATGGTTGTCGGTGGAAGGGGTTCTTCCGCATCCTCTTTTCCCGCAGCCCTGAAGAGATTTGGCAAGGTTGGCGCCCCGGGGGGCCTTTTCCGTCCCCGTTCCTGCTTTTACATGCGTCCTTTAAAAGGGGAAATAGTTGTTTTGAGGGCGTGAGAGACGTATCATAATGCAGAGTTCGGGGGGGGTTTGTCAGGGTGGTGGAGCGCAGAAAGAAAGGGGATGGCCCCCCCGCATGTCGTGTGGGGTTGTTTGGGGACAGCCCCATACGTCTTTGTTTCCAAAGTTCTTCAGGGCAAAAAGGACCCTCCCCCGCGTTAAGGTCTCAAGATCCTTAGCATTGCAGTGGAATCTTTTGGGTTGCGGGGGGGCCCAACGATAGATTTTGTAGCCAGGAGTCAATAGTGGGAATTTTTATGTAGGGCCTTCCACTCCGGGCACAATTGGGGCTTCCCGGGGGTTATTGAGCGTTTTGTGGGTCTTTGGTAGATGGTAGAAAACGCTGTGTAGTATTTTTTTTGGTTTGAGTAAGGCCCATCTGTATTGGTCATCAAGTATTGTTATCATAGTTTTTGAGAAGTTTATTGGACTTCTTGGGCCCCCTGCACTGTGGGGTCTTTGTCAACTTTGCTGTAAAGAGCTGGTTGTTCAGTTTTTCGATCGCTTCTTGGTGGGTTCTGAACGTCGAATAATAAGTTTCCCCTTTGCAGCCTGCTTGCGTATTTTCGGTTCAAACTTTCCCCGTAGTGGTTAAGTGCCTTTCTTTCATTCATTTAAGATTGTCCCTTTGGGCTCCCCGGGGATTGGGGGGTGGGGCCCCCTTCAAACTAGATTTTGGCAGAGGTGTCCCGACCGTCTCTGCCCTTTTCCTGGATTGTAGGTGTTTTCTTGTAAAAAAGTGGTGTAGGGTTTTGGGTAGGTCTTCAGCCCTTCCCCATAAAAAGTGCTCTTTTAGCCTTACTAGTCGGCATCCCTCTTTTATATCATCCCCCTAGTCTTCGGTTGAAGGTCATGGGGTGGGAACAAACTTGGGGCCCAGACGAGCCTTTTATTGGTCTTCAGTCAGCGTTGTGCTGGGAGATTGGGCCCAGGGGCTTACCATTGTAATTTCTGTGGTTTTTGGTTGGGTTTTGGGGTTTGCCTTTGAATCGTCTGCATTTAGCTTGTGTTGACTTTCTTGCGTGTGTCTTTTGGGTTTTTTCTCTTGTTTTTTCCAGGAATGATAAACTCCGGATTCTTTGTTAAATCGAAAAAGTTCCTGTATATTATATATACATTAGAACAAAATAAATGTGTCCTTAAAAAAAACTGAGGTGCTGAAAACCGGGGAGCAAATCTGTTTAAAAATTTTTTTAAAATAAGTGTTAAAATCTACAAGCTTTTTTCAAGCCTTGCTTCTCCGAAGATAGCAAGGCTTTAAAAAACTTGTAGATTTTAACACTTTTATTTAAAAAAAATTTTTAACATAATTTTTATATAAAATATATCTATACAAACATACTACGGTATTGCAACCCGCCTTTTCTGGGATTGCATTCTTCTTAAAACTGAAAAGGCAGAGGAGTCAAATTACCACTTTCCGCGGTCATGAGGAGAAACCACCAAGTTTCGAAATATCGGTATATGACCAGGAGTTATATGTTAGTGAGTTTCCTCCCTATTGGAGGATGTCTCTCCCCCTTGGAGAATATAAGCTTGCTGAAGGCTCATTTTGAGAAGCATTTATTTTATTTTTCCCCATCCACCCACTCAAGCACATACTGTTAGTTAGCAGAATCATTGCCTCTGCAGGTATGAATGCGTATCTCCCCTATTTCTCAATCTAAGACATAAGAGCAAGCTTTGTTTATAATTCAATATTTCTTGCAGTCATTGCAACACCAAGCGACTCTGTAAGTTGCTGGAACGGTGCTCGGTACTTATCCTTGAATTTATTAGTTTGTTATATATATATATATATATATATATTATATATATTATATATTAATTATATATATATATATATATATATATTATATATATATATATTAGACAGTGATGATGATAAACAAAGAAGTTTAAGTGGCCCAGTTTTTGTTTGTTAGTTTACTTGTTTGTTTAGTTCATTGTCTTTCCATTTGAAACGCGTTTAATTTTCAATGCGAACACGCTCTTGATGTTGTCTTTAAGGACAGCACATAAAAATGGACGTAGTCCTTATTCGTCCCCTCCCCTCCCCACCCTCCCCGACTCCCATACACCAAAATTAGTAACATCCAGTGCTAGTGACAGGTTGTGATTAGCAGGAACAGACGTCGTCGTCAATAGTTTCTAATGCCACTATTCCACAGAGGCTACGAATCCTACGAATGGCCAGGAATTGATAAACTCCGGGATTCTTAGTTAAATCGTAATAAGTTCCTGAAGTTCGTAATTGATTCACATTTGTTCTTAGTCAGTTCTTGCAATTCTTGAGCATTCTGGAATTCGGGGCAAAAGTTTTGTGCTGTTCAAATTTTTGGCCACGAACTCCCGAACAAAAATAATCTTAGTCAATTCTCAACAAAATCGTAGTGATTTCTTATGTATCGTAACTGAGTCCTAATCGATTCGTAGGCATTCCTATGTATTCTTAACTCATTCTGGGAATCGTGAAGCGGTTGTCATGACAACGAATCGGCTACGAATCTGTCAAGAATGCCACGAATGCACGCCGAAGCATCAAAGAAACAATTAAGAACTGTCTACGAATTTACGATAGGGTAAGAATCAGGTACGAATCTGCAGCAATGTCCATGAACTATGTAACCGCACTATTTAAGTCGTTGTTCCAGAGTGCCCAGGAAGCATCTGAATCTGTTGGCCAATATTCCGAAAGCATTCTCCACCACACGTCTGCCCGTGGAAATTCTGTAATTGGCCACCGTCATCTCATTGTCCAGAGCCCTCCTGTCATAGGGTTTCATGAGAAAAGTTCCGAGGGAAAAGCATCATCTCCCAGAATGAAGTAGGGTGTGTCTCTGTCATCGTGGGCATAGGATCACTGTCAGGAAAAGTTTATGGTGTTGTCGTCGATGCACTCCACCAGTTCTGAAGCACCAAACAGTTGTCCGTCGGACTGATGACCTTCTCCACCAGTGTCTATCCAGATGAACTTGTAGTCTGCATCCACTAAGGCAAGAAGGACCACAGAGAAGAAGCCTTTGCAATTGTAGAAGACACTGCCTGAGTTATGTGGCTTCCTGAAGCAATATGCTTGCCATCCAAGGCCCCAGGGCATGAGGAACATTCCACTGTCTTGGAACTGTGGGCAATGGCCCTCCAGTCCTCCTGGGTCCGTTGGCAGTGGCATGACTTCATCCTTCAGTTCCTGTATATGATGGCCTGACAGACTTCCTGCACACTGCATACCACAGTGCTGTAGCCACATCTGAAGTCATACTGAAGGGTATGGTACCGGTCTCCTGTAGCCAGATGCCTCTGGGTCATGGCCAGCTTCATTCCGGCATCAAGGGCTGGTCTCATGTGGGTATCTTTCCTCTGGGTGAATGGGCCGATCCTGTTGAGTAACTCATCAAACAGGTGGGGTGGCATTCTCACATAGCTGGCAAAGGCATTCTCATCTTCCACCCTCAGCTCCTGCATCAGTCTGCTATAGTGCCCATACTCTAGTCTTCTCGCTGGTGTCAGCCATGGTCTGACCCACCACCTGGGGGCCCTTCTCCTTCTTCGAACCAGTCTTCTTCTACTCATCACCAGCTGCTGTTCATACCCCGGTTCCAGGGCCAGAGCAATAGCAATAGCTACTCTACGTTGGCAATCCATTTTGGAACTGATGCCCCAGCAGGGATGAGGGCTTTTTATACTGTATTGAGGGAAACTTCCACGAATTTTCAAGAACAGTCACGATCTTAATTATAACCGTACCAGATTCGTGATGCGTTCGGAAGATTCGTAGCTTATTCTTGACTGAATCTTAACATTCCTTAAGTATTCCTAAGCGATTCTTGCAAATCGTAGTTATTTCTGGGCAATCTTTATATGGTTCCCGCCGATTTGAGCAGAAATCCCACGAATATTCCTAAGTCTATCTTACAAATTCGTAACCGATTCGTACAGCGTCAAAATTTTGTACAGAAATTTGCAAAAATCCACGATTTCTAAAATGTATCAATTCGTGGCGATTCGTTGGACTCGTAGTTTGTGTGGAATAGTGGTATAACTCCGCCCCCATCCAAGGGAGTGAGAATGCTGAGGGGTTCACGTGACCACCCAATCTGACGATGTCACCAGTGTTGGTGCATGGGGACAAAGATAATGGCCGAACATACACAGGAAAATGTTCCTCTTTGCCTCTAGCCGTTAAAACAACGTTTATATCTTGTTACATTGAAGACGAGGTGGATTTAAACGGAAAGAAGCTGTATCAGTTTTAGATTGTTGTTCAAAGCCAGCTGATTCCTCTTTGTTTTTCAACCCGGTCTGTGCTTCTTCTAAACGCCTGGCTATGTGAGTGGCCCAGGTCTGTTGATTGGTTCCAATTAGACGGAAGGGACCTCGTTATTCACCTGTAACTATCCTGTCTCTCTACACGGTAGCAGGCTTGATCACCTACTGACCAATGGGGACATGCAAGAATCATTCTACACTATTACACTATTACAGCTTTACTGTAGAGGCTGCGACGTATTCCAGAACCAGATGGGCAGCAAAGAACAAAAGTGGATCTCATTTTCTTGCGATTCTCTCTCTCTCTATCTCTCTCTCTCTCTCCTCTCTCTCTCTCTCTCTCTCTCTCTCTCTCTCTCTCTTCTCCACAGACATCTCTCACCTTCCTCATACACAGACAGACAGACAGACAGACAGACAGACAGACAGACAGACAGACAGACAGACAGACACACACACACACAACAACACACACACACACACACACACACACACACACACACACACACACACACACACACACACACTCACACACACACACGCACGCACGCACGCACGCACGCACGCGCGCATGGACGCGCACACACAGAGACACACACACACGCACGTACACACGCACGCACACACGCACGCATGCACGCACGCACGCACGCACGCACGCACAAAACACGACCTCGTGCCTCTAGAAGTAGGTTGTAACAATAAGCTAATGACATACTCCGTTCCCGCGCCAAATGCTTTTAACTGTACTGAAACTACACATTTTGTTTGTCTTCCTGAAACTCTTAAGGCTCCTTCATCTTTACTGTGATGATTAGTCTAACTCAGGCAAAGACTGTTAAGATGATAGTCATTGAACTCGAGCAATAAAGAGCACCTCGTGATCTGCAGAAGATCGTCTGCTCCTACCAGAGCGACCCACGTAGGTGGAAAAAGCGCACCAACATCCCGGACATCTCTTTTTCCCTCCCTCCATTCCCTCCCCATTTCCATCCAACCCCCTGTCCATATCACACACTCCTTCTTCTTTGCACTTTTCCCAAACGCAGTTAAGTGAATAATAGCTGAGATTCATACAAACCAAACCGGGTTTGAGATTCATTTTTTTTTTTAGACTTTTTGTTTATAGTTTTTAAAAAAAAAGAGCTAGATCTGCCTTCATATTTCATGGCTGGAAAAGAATCCTCTTTCTTAACAGAAGGGAGGGGGGGGGGGGGGGGAAGAAAACACTACCCCAGAGCACTTTTCCAAAAGAATTTACAACAGACCGCACATCATCATGCACATTGAAATCATCGTCATTATTATGGTAATAATCAAAATCATCTTTGTCAGCTCCATTTAATGGTATTGATAACAACAACAACAACAACAATAGTAATAATAATACTGATAATGATGATGAGATGATGATGATGATGATGATGATGATGATGATGATGATGTGATGATGAAACACATAAAGAAAGAAACAAACAAAGAAACAAAGAAACAAACAAAACAAAGACAGAAAGAAAGAAAAGAAGGAAAAAGAAAACAAACATGGCAATCAAAGAACTAATGATAATAGGAATCTACTGTCTTTGCTCGTATTGTAGTTCTCAATAACATAGTATGCATTGCAGTTCTCATTAGCATAATGATTATGGTGTTTCCCCATCATCACCATCACAGCTAAAAATGTAGGGAACGGAAAATGTTATAGTGCAAAGACTGCATAAAAAAAAAAATCATTATTGTCATCAGCATCGAACGATTTGAATGTTTTCAGATAAGAGATGGACAATGTTACAACGTAAAATGGTGTGATGATGATGATGATGATGATGATGATGTGATGATGATGATGATTGATGATGAATGATGATGATGAAGATTTATGATCATCTCATTTATCATCATCATCATCATCTTCTTCTTCTTCTTCTCTCTTCTTTTTCTTCTTCTTCTTCTTCTTCTTTCTTCTTCTTCTTCTTCTTCTTCTTCTTTTCTTCTTCTTTCCCCTTCTTCTTCTTCTTCAGCAACATCATCACAATTATCAATACTTATATCATCATCATCATTTATCATCTTCGTCGTCGTCATCATCATCATCATCATCATCATCATCATCATCATCATCATCATCATCATCATCATCATCATCATCCATCGTCGTCGTCATCATCATCATCACATCATCATCATCAAACATCTCTCATCATCATCATCCCTTTTTCTTCTTCTTCTTTTCTTTTTCTTCTTTTCTTCTTCTTCTTCTTCTTCTTCTTCTTCTTCTTCTTCTTCTTGCCCATCATGTTCAGTACCATTACACTCACCTCCGACACATCTTAATATCTCACAAAAGAAGTCGCACATCCTAAGAGTGAGCAGGAGAACACAGAATAAATCATGAAAAAATTTGAAAAAAAAAAAATCTTGCTAATTGAGGCAAACTATTCCTAAAACCCGTCCTTCAGAATTAAAGGCAACAACGTGCTTGACAGCGGATAATCGGAAACCCAAAATTTAAAAAGGCGGGAAAAAACCCACCGACCCGTGGCGTCGATGTAAACAGTGAAAGGTGAGAAGGAAGCAAAGAAAAACAAACAAAAAAACCCCACGAAAAACTAAATCACTGGAAGCAATTTGCTTTTCGGGGTAATTTCGGTAGAATTTTTTTTCGTAAATTGTCCCAAATTTATTTATAAAAGAAAAAATGAACTCCCGAAGGAACTGCAGTGTATGTGTGTGTGTGTGTGTGTGTGTGTGTGTGTGTGTGTGTGTGTGGTGTGGTGTGTGGTGTGTGTGGGGTGCGTGTGCGTGCGTGCGTGCGTGCGTGCGTGCGTGCGTGCGTGCGTGCGTGCGTGCGTGCGTGCGTGCGCTGTGTGTGTGTGTGTGTGTGTGTGTTCTAGAACTTCTGGATGCAGTAAGGGACAGAAAAAGACACAGCATATCCCGTTCCAAAGAAATCATATCCCTCGTGGCTGGTTCAGATTATATGTGATAGGAAAATATATGATATTTAAATTCGTACACCCACCGGGTTGTTTGTTTGGTTTTTTTTTTTTTTTCAAAGGCGAGAGAGAGAGAGAGAGAGAGAGAGAGAGAGATGAGAGAGGAGAGAGAGAAAAGAAAAGAGAGAGAGAAGATGATCTTTTCCCCCAAGGTGTTAACGTATCTTGCCGTATTATGACATTTTCATTTCATACCAGGTGTTTGATTAATTTTCGTACTCCATTTTATGTGTAAAAATCAGACTGTCTCCTTTTCCCCATGGTGTTAACAGCAATGCCGCTAACTGTTATTGATCCTAATTTTGAACCCCGTTGCTGTTTTTGGTACATTGTCTGATATGATTTAGAATTAGAGGGACAGCTGTTCTCTCTTAGTCACTTTAGACTTCTGCGGATAACACACTGGAATAGTGATCATGTTGTTTATCGTAAAACTAACATATATGCAGCAAATAAATGGCCCTGTTAGGTGTGTTCGTCATCGGTTCCAATTACTGAAAGTGAGAATTCTAGGGATTCCCCTCAAAGCTTGTAATACACTATGACTCACTAGCTATGAGTTCAGAACAAAAAAGACAACAACAAAAAAGGTGTCAAAAGAACATGCATGGTCATGGTAGAATCTAATTTTGGCATGTCTGGATGAGGAAAGGAATTGAAAGTGTTCAGGAGTTTTTTTTAAACGAATTCACCGGCGGAGGGATTCAGTGTGTGCTGGAGCTGTGACAGGACACCTGGGGTGTGGCTGTGCAATGGTCGGAATGAGCATCGTGAGAGTAAAGTCCCTGAGCAGCGCAGGTGATGAGACAGCACGTTAATACATGAATAAATAGATCGATGAATGAATAAAAAGGTAAACAACTTATGAATTAGCAAAATCACCAGACACCATCTACATAGGGAAACGTGAAGTGACTATATTGAGACATGTAGAAAATCTATAACGTGTGGACCTTTAAACAATACGCATTGATTAAAAACTTACTTGATGTTCATGTAACGACAGATGAAACACGTTACAAAAAGGTAAGGAATTTCAGATTTGATTTTACATCATTGTTACGCGTTAAGCCCTTAATAAGGACAATCAGACTGGTTAATTCTGCAGACAAGCGGCAGATGATAAAGTCAGTTTCTTTTTTACGTTGTCAAACACTTGTCAATTGCTCTTGAAATTTGTGTTATAGACATGCATTTTCGTTCACTTTGCGTTAATAGATAACTTTAATTGTTACTGAACTTGTAAAAAAATTTTCATCCATCTACCAGAATGGAAACTGCAAGTTAATGAAATCACACGCTTTTCTTCTCTCTCTCTCTTCTCTCTCTCCTCTCTCTCCTCTCTCTCTCTCTCTTCTCCTCTCCTCTCTCTCTCTCTCTCTCTCTTTTATTTTTTATTTTATTTTAAATCTTCCATCATTTTTACAGTCCGCTTGCATAGATATGTTCATCGCTTGTGTGTATAGCATGACGTTCACTTACCCTTCATAGCGTTCAGAGCCTGTAAATGGGACTAAATTTTCTGTATCTCTCGCCTGCTCTTCAGTACTTGGGCCGCCGTTCCACTGTTCCTTCCTAATAAGCCTACCACTTTTGTTTCACTTTCCCTCCTGATCAATGACAAAACACATTTTTTCCTGTTTCTTGTTTCTCATTCCCCTCCCTCTGCCTTTCTGTCCGTCTCCTCTCTCTCTCTCTCTCTCTCTTCTCCTCTCTCTCTCTCTCTCTCTCTCTCTCTCTCTTCTCTCTCTCTCCTCTCTCTCTCTACTCTCTCTCTCTCTCTCTCTCTCTCTCTCTCTCCCCTCTCTCTCTCTTCATCACCATCCACTCCTTTCATTCTCCCCTGCCCCTCCTCCCCACCTCCCACCACCACCACCTTTGGCATCTCTATCCATTGTCTGGCACATTCAGTCTCCTCCAGTTGCCCCACTCCCCACTCCGCCACCACCTCCACTTTTCACCTCGTAGTTTCCTCCCGCGAGCCTGTAATTATTGCTGCATGTTGGTGTGATGGTCAGTCTTCAGAAACTGATGTCCGAGAGTCTTTTATGGCTTCGTGCGTTCGCTTTTGCAGTGTCCTTTGAAGTGCATTCCTTCCGTCCTTCCTTCCCTCATTTCTGCCTTGTTTCTTCCTGTCTTTTCCGATTTTCTTTGTGTCTTCCTCTTTTACATTTGTTTTTTCTTTCTATCTGCTGTCACTGGCTTTTAAGATCTCTCTTTCTCCCTCTCTCTTTCTATGTGTGTGTGTGTGTGTGTGTGTGTGTGTGTGTGTGTGTGTGTGTGTGTTGTGTTGTGTGTGGGTGTGTGTGTGTGCGTGTGTGCGTGCGTGCGTGTGTTGTGTGTGTGTGTGTGTGTGTGTGTGTGTGTGTGTGTGTGTGTGTGTGTTGTGTGTGTGGTTGTGTGTGTGTGTGTGTGTGTGTGTGTGTGTGTGTGTGTGTGAAGTTGCTCTCTTGTTTGTATGCTTGCCTGTCACTTTTGTTTCCACTTTGCATATTTAGAAAACAAATTGTCACTTTACTACACATGCCCACTCTTCCCTATTCATCTTACCTTCTCTCATCTCTCTCTCTCTCTCTCTCTCTCTCTCTCTCTCTCTTCTCTCTCTCTCTCTCTCTCTCTCTCTCTCCTCTCTGTCTGTCATGTCTGTCTCCTCTCTCTCTCTCTCTCTCTCTCTCTCTCTCTCTCTCTCTCTATAATATTATATGTGTGTGTGTGTGTGTGGTGTGTTGTGTGTGTGTGTGTGTGTGTGTGTGTGTGTGTGTGTGTGTGTGTGTGTTGCGTGTGCGTCTGTGCGCGCGCGCGTGTGTGTGTATGTGTGTGGTGTGTGTGTGTGTGTGCGTGCGTGCGGACGTGCGGGCGGGCGGGCGGCGGGCGAGCGTGTGTGTGTGTGTGTGTGTGTGTTGTGTGTGTGTGTGTGTGTGTGTGTTGTGTGTGTGTGTGTGTGGTGTGTGCTCATTTTCATTTTCGAAAGGCTATGTCTCACTCCTCCTCTCACTCCTCTCACCAGCGCGAAAAATTCACTTTCAGTTCCTCCCAGTTTGCGATCAGTTTCCATTTCAGCCTCTCTTCATACCATGTGGTTCTCTGCATCACTGATCAAAACGGCTTTTTTGATCTTCCTAACGGGCTGGTGCCAACCTCTTTCTTCAGTACCCCCTCTCCCCCCCCCCCCCTCCTACCTCCACCATCCTCCATCTTCCTCCCCCCCCCCCCACCTCCTCTGATTTCTCACCTCGCTCTGCCCTGGCTCGTGCATTTATCCACCTCCATCCCGTGAAACTAATGAAAGGTTCGTCTTTTTTTTTCCCTCTCTCTTTCCCCACAGGGGTATTTAGACTTCGGTCCAATCTTCCCTGATTCCTTTGAGTGAACTGTAACCTTCTTATTTAATTTTTTTTTTGTGTTCGACTTCTCTGTTTTGCTCTCTCTTTCGTTCTTTTCAGTGGTTGTGTTTATTAGATCATATTCCTGTCACTTTCTTCCTTCCCTTTCTGAATTCCCCCCTTCTTCCCTGTCTTCCCTCTTTCCTTTGATATTTTTGTACTGTTCCTCGCTAACCTGGTGATTTCCGTCGTAAACAATCTTTTTTGCGGCGGTGCGCGCACCCCCCCCCCCCCCCCACTGTTCTCTTGTCTTATCCAACTCAACGCCTTCTCATCCCCACCTCTTCCTCCGTATGTGTGTGTGTGTGTGTGGTGTGTGTGTTGTGTGTGTGTGTGTGTGTGTGTGTGTGTGTGTGTTGTGGTGTGTGTGTTGTTGGGGTGTTGTCATGACGATCTTCTTGAAATAAAAACCACACTAACGTCAAAACGTTTCCTTAAAAGATGTCCCCAATCCCTTCCACCACCCTCCTCATTTGTCCAATCACCCCACATTCATTTCTGTATGTAATGAAAGGCTAGTCAGGATTTTTTTTTTTTTTTTTAGGTTTTAGCTTCAATTTAAATCCAAAATATTCGATCAAGAAAATTCTGCTCCGTCCTTTTCTCTTTTCTTTTCCCCTTCTTTCCAACATTTCTTGTTTCTTTCGTTTCTCTCTTCGCTCATGGTTCTTAATTCACCGGTGATGTAACGTTAGTCTGTGCATCTGTTTGTGTGTCTGTCTGTCTGTCCATCTGCTTGTCTGTCTACCTTTCTGTCTGTCTGTCGACTTTTCTTTTGTCTGTATCTGTCTGTCTGTCTGTCTGTCTCACTGTCTGTCTCTGTCTTGCTTCTTTGATTTCTTTCATCAATTGATTTCACTGCATGTTGCAGTCCCTACTCAGGGCGAGGACTGGATGTAAAAAAGCACGTTAGTGCTTATCTATTATCCTCGTAAATAAAGAATTTTGTCTTGTCTTGTCTTGTCTGTCTATGTCTTTCTGTCTCTCTGTCTTTCTGTCTCCCTGTCTGTGTCTGTCTGTCTATTTGTCGCTCTCTGTCTGTCTGTCTGTCTGTCTGTCTGTCTGTTCTCTTTCTCTCTCTCTCTCTCTCTCTCTCTCTCTCTCTCTCTCTCTCTTCTCTCTCTCTCTCTCTCTCCTTTCCTGTCCCTCTCTCATCCAAATACCCCCTCCTCACTCTCTTTCTTTCTTCTCTGTTTTCTCTCATCTTTCTATCTATTCATATTTCTCGTTCCTCAATGTCCTTCACCCTGTCATCACTGTAACCCACCTACTGACAACATTAATGGTAGTTCCTCTCCCATTTTGCTCTCTTTTTATGTCCAGTGAATTTTTGTCATTGCCCATCTAGACAGCTTCTTAGATCTTAATGAACTAGCACCCGGAAGCGTACTTCAGTTAGTTCTTCTGAGTTTTCTCCACCAGCCTTCCATGTTTGTGTTCTTACTCCCTTTTCTTTCCTTCAAACAATTCAAAGCTTACCTTCTCTGTTCCTTTACACAAGATAGCGTTTCCAGGGTCGGTCTGTCTGTCTGTTTTTTTTTGTCTGTCTGTCTGTCTGTCTCTGTCTCTGTCTGTCTGTCTGTCTGTCTGTCTGTCTGTCTGTCTGTCTCTCCTCTCTCTCTCTCTCTCTCTCTCTCTCTCTCTCTCTCTCTCTCTCTCTCTCTGGAGGTTGGCTATGGAACCATATTCCTCAAGAACTTAAAAATCAATCAAATGTTAAAAAACTCAAGTCTAATTTTCAAAAAATATCTTATGAATGTCTCAGATTTGACGGCACTATACCCGAAAATGTATTGATAATTCTCAATCAGATTCAATTTAACAAATATGTGATGTTCGAAGTTTACTCAATTCTACGCAAATTGTAGTGATCATCCTGTGCCATTAATGTGTTTTTTCAAAGTTTTTCGTAGGTATTTATCCAGGTCTGCTTCATTGTCTTTCTCTTCCTTTATCTCTGCCTTTCTTTCGCCAGTCAGTCGGTCGGTTGGTCAGTCGGTCGGTCGGTCGGTCTCTCTCTCTCTCTCTCTCTCTCTCTCTCTCTCTCTCTCCTCTCTCTCTCTCTCTCTCTCTCTCTCTCTCTCCATTCACACTCCCCGCCTCTTGCCCTGATCATTTTTTTCTCGTTGTTGTTGTTGTTGTTGTTGTTTGGTGGGTGGTGGTGGTGGTGGTGGTGGTGTTCATTGGTTTCTTTTCTTCTTTCTTCTTTTTGTCAAAGGTTCCCATGCAAGGAATTGTTGCATGTTTTCATGTATTTGTTTGATATGCTTTTTACTATATATCGATTTTTTTTCTTGCCCAGAGGGCTGGATGTAAAAATGTATTCATGCTTAACCCACTACCCTCTTAAAATAAAATTCGTTCGTTCGTTCGTTCGTTTTCTCTCTCTTCCTGTTTGTTGTTGTTGTTGTTGTTGTTGTTGTTGTCGTACCCTGGCTAAAAGACTCCAGGGGTCATCCGAACAGCCAAAGTACTTGAACACTATGGTACAAATGCATCAGCTGGGGGTGAGAACATTACGTGTGTGACTGTTTTTGATTACCCCCG
Organism: Conus ventricosus; assembly: GCA_018398815.1. Classification (NCBI taxonomy): domain Eukaryota; kingdom Metazoa; phylum Mollusca; class Gastropoda; order Neogastropoda; family Conidae; genus Conus; species Conus ventricosus. Next base: position 54,844,593 of record CM031603.1, read on the forward strand.
CCACGTGGGCAGCCACACTCCGACTTCGGGGGATTTTGGAGACTGATAATGTTATGCTAGGAGATTGTCACAACTGAAGACAATCCCCGCATAACTATGCAGAGCATAACAACATTTTGATGTAGCCTTGGTGTTCTAGCCTATGTCAACTGGCCTGACACAGCCTATAGTCAAGCGGTCTCTCCTGTTTGTCTTTGTTTATCTCTTTATTCGGTACTCCAATCAAGCTCTCTCCACACACACTTCATAGTTTCTTCTAATCTTCTTTATATTCTTTGGTTTTCTTCCTTCCTTCTTGTTTTTTTTTCTCCAGTTTTTTTCCTTTTGTGTACAATGTTAATAGAATAGTGCTTAAACCTCTCTCTCTCTCTCTCTTCCTCTCTCTCTCTCTCTCTCTCTTCTCTCTCTCTCTCTCTCTTCATGTCAAAGTTAAGGCCTGCATGCTAACAAATAAATCTTTTTGTCTTATCTCTCTCTCTCTCTCTCTCCTCTCTCTCTCTCTCTCTCTCTCTCTCTCTCTCCCTCCTCCTCTCTGTCTGTCTGTCTGTCTTGTCTGTCTGTCTTCTTCTTCTCTTCTCTCTCTCTCTCCTCTCTCTCTCTCTCTCTCTCTCTTCTCTCTTCTTAGTGCTGTCCCGATCCTCGCCACTGAAATCCGTTCACCCTCCAGTAGAAATCGTGGTTCATTGATGCTCTGTTTGGTGATTCCATCATCTCCAGTGGTTCCTGTGATCACTGATTGAAGCTGTCTCTTTCAACTGCTTGATGAGCTGACGGCAGCCTCTATCGTACGTACCCCTCAATTTCTCACGCTCGCTCCCTCCTTCGCTGGTGCATTGACTACATCCTTTGAGGGCATAAAACATTGAATTCCCTTTTTTTTTTCCATTCCTTTCACAGAGCACACAACCTCCGCCACCCTCTCCCCTCCTACTCAAATGCTAGTCTGGGGGAAAAAAGCCACTGCAAATTTCAACGTCCTCTTTTCTTTTTTTGCACTAAAATTCATGTAATACTACTCTCACACTAGAAGGTCACAAAAGAGCGGCTGCAGATAATGCTTAATACAGATTAAACTGCAATTGTTTCCCTTCATTTGACTTGAAAGTAGCAGGAGAGAACGGCTTCAGAGGGGATGAAGAGACTGACGGTCAAAGAGGCTGACAAAGGGAATTACCGCATCTCAATACACGTAGTAGCGAAAGGGTTAAATCAGATGCTGGCGAAGGTGGGTGTATTACTGACTGTTCAGATTCTGAGTTTAAATTTCTTCTGAGCCAGGACTGAAGGCTCAGTGTTCTGTTGTTTCCTTTTGAGGGTTCCTTGCTTTTCTCCTTCTTCTTCTTCTTCTTCTTCTTCTTCTTCTTCTTCTTCTTCTCTCATTTTCTTTCCTTTTGCTACTGTGTTTTTCTTCTTTGAGTTTCTTTGCTTCTTTTCTTTTTCCTATTCTTCATCATATTCTTTACTTTCTTTGTTCCTTGTGGTTTTATTTGTATCGTGTACTTTTCTCTCTTCTTCCCATGTTCCCTCTTATGTTCACTTTTCCTTTTCTTCTTTGTTACATATTTTCTCATTCATTCGTTTAAATTTCTTCTGTGCTAATACACGATTTTTCATCAATATATCTCTCTCTCCCTCCTTCCCTCCCTCTCCCCCCCTCTCTCTCTGTGCATGTGTACATGAGTGCGTGTGTGTGCGTGCATGTGCGATCATTTGTGTGTGTGTGTGTGTGTGTGTGTGTGTGCGTGTGCGTGCGTGCGTGCGTGCGTGCGTGCGTGCGTGTGCGCGCGCGCGCGCGTGTGTGTGTGCTTACACGAATATGCGCGCACTTGTGTGTGTGTGTGTGTGTGCGTGTGTGTGTGTGTGCATGTGTGTGTGTGTGTATGTGTGTGTGTGTGTGTGTGTGTGTGTGTGTGTGTGTGTGTGTGTGTGTGTGTTGTGTATGCGTGCGTGTGTGCCTGCTCATCTGTCTTTTCCTCTGTCCTTCCTCCTCTTTTCCCTCTGACCATAGACTGACTAGTAGGTAATTCGTGTAGATGTCGGTGTAAGGTTCCTTGCCATTTAAGATCACTTTTTTTCTCGTCTCTCGTCGTGGTTCGCTTAATCACTAGTCGAGACAGCCTCCCTCCAGCTTTGCTGATAAGCTGACGTCAACCCTACTCTTCTTCTCCCCACTCCCTGCAGCCCCCTCCCACCCCCTCCTCCGTCCTCTCGCTTTCTGAACTCGTCTTCCGGCTTCAGTATCCCCCCATTCCCATATGTAATTAAAGGCTCATCTCTTCTCCCATCCAATCTCCAAGGGGGGGTTATATGATCTCCTCCCTTGGTTTTTTATGGTCTCTTGCTCTGCTGTTCTTTCAAGACTGCCCGTTCTCCTTCTCTCTTGTCGGACTGTGCTTGATTGTTTATCTCTTTCTTCGGTTTTACCTTTTTTGCCTTCTTTTCTTCCTCCCTTCTGTCCGTAGCTATTATTTTTCGTTTTGTTTGCGCCAGGAATGCTAATCAAACGTCGATCTCTGTCTGTCTGTCTGTCTGTCTGTTTGTCTGTCTGTCTGTCTGTCTGTCTCTCTCTCTCTCTCTCTCTCTCTCTCTCTCTCTCTCTCTTCTCTCTCTCTCTCTCTCTCTCTCCTCCGTGTTCCGCCTACTCTCACTCTTGTCAGTCCTTTCATAAGCCCCAAATCAAGTTTTGTTACATACCTCTGACCGTTGCTTAGTGGTTAGCATCGCTGATTTACGATGACTGTAAGAACATGGGTTCAATATTCATGATAGCATCTATTTATTTGAGGGATGTTATGGCCCCGAACGGTTCGTATCCAGAGTTGAGTTTGCCATGGGCTCAGCAAGGAAGACTGGAACGACACAGTCAAGTTTCATCCATTTAATGTTCGCCTGTCTGAATGTCTTTTTTCCCCCTCAAGTTGCCTGACCAACACTACATGTGTCTGTATCTCTTCGGCTCGGTTGATCCGGGATATATCATGAAAGTAAGCGTAGAGAACATCCCTGTCATATACAGTCTCAGATCAGAATGGAACGCCACAGCATCACCTTCATCATCCTTATTCCCTCGACAAAGCAATCATTTTTGACAATGTTAGCATAGAAGGTGGTGGTTTGCGTATGTTGATTTGGAACAGGCACCACTGAAACTATCAAAGTGACTCAGCGGCAGGACAGTGTCTCCTCAGGCGGGTTTTGCCTCACGATGACCTGACTGTGATTGCTCCCTGTGGATTGCTGGTATTGGGGCTGCGATGGGGCGAGGCGGAGTACGGCTGTGGTCTGGAAGTTGGAATGAGTGGCGTGGGGGCAATGCTACTGAAGTGGAATGGAAGATAAGACAAAAAAAAAAGTTTGGTTTATCTCCCCTCGATCCCCCGCTCTTTCCCCCTCTCGCCCGCCTCCACCCCACCCCACCCCACCTCACCCACAC
>CM031603.1:54853025-54855525 GCA_018398815.1 Conus ventricosus
TTTACCATATCTTTCATCACCTTCTTTTCGACTGTTCTTTATGTATTTCTCCGTGACAGTAGATTGTAAGGGGACTCTAATGGACGTTTGTTCAACAGGTTAAAGGTATGTAACCAGTTCAGTTCTCAATGTTTTCCATCCAGGATTTCTTCAGTCTGTTTTTGGGATGCTCAATGCCCATTATAATCCGTAAAATGGCCTTGGATATCTTTGTTACTACAATTAAACAAAAAAACTTTATTCTTGTAGTCAATAAATGATTAGTTCCTTTCAAATTTTGCATGTCAACACTCAACTGCCATAGTGGAATTATTCCAGTTTTTGTACACACAGACACACACGCGAACGCTCTCGCGCACACACGCACACACACACACACACACACACAACACACACACACACACACACACCACACACACACACACACACACACACGCATACACACACACACACACACACACACACACACACACACACACACACACACACACACACACACACACACACACACACACACACTCACTCACCACTCACTCACGCATATATGTATGCCCCTGCCCCCTAAACACACACACACACACACACACACACACACACACACACACACACACACACACACACACACACACACACACACACACACACAGATTTCTGCACGTCGTCAGATGAGTCAAGCTAACAGTTAAGCGATATCCTTCACTAGTGTCAGAACCGCCGTTGAAAACTGTAGGCCTATATCAGAACATAGACCTTGATGGCTGGTCCTGATAATCCATGCAGCCTGTCATTGAACCAATCCACGGAAGAGATAACGAACAGATTGTTTTGCCAGCTTATTTACAGACAGGGGCAGCATAACAGCATCCTGACAGCCACACTACAACCTCACAGAAATGTCCTGGCATTTCAATGATCCCTGTAGCGTTACGGACGTATTATGCGGAACTGTGATCCCTCTTTTGCGCACCAGGTATGTCAGAACAATACTGATCAGGCTCTCTAGATCTCGATCATACGCATAGATGGTTCCACTGACTGTATCCATTCCAGGTAATCAAGGACCATTGTGAACTTCCTTACCTCGCCATCCCCGAAAGAATCCTGTCATTGTTCAAAGTTCCTCAAGTGATAGGCCTTGAGATCCGAAATGATAATAATGAATTTCAGAGTTTCATGTTCGAATCTTCTGTAATGTTATTTAAGGCTTACTCTTCCATTTATTTAAAAAAAAAATCCCCTCTTCCTCATCCCACCTCAAACATACTTTCGTTTATGGTTTTCTTTTACGTTTTCATCTCTTTCCTTGTTTCCGACGTATGTTTCCTTTTCCTCATTTGTTATAGTTTGCTTATTTACTTATTTTCGTTTATTTTTTTTGTCTTGTCAGGTCCCTTTTACACTGGTACTTTCGTTTTTTGTTATTACCCTGTACCTTTGCTCCTGCTGAAATATCTGTTTGTGCATCAGTGCGCCTCTCCTTTTTTTCCATTAATTTTAGTTTTTAACTTCACGCATCAATTTGCTTATAATTATGTCTCAATCGTTTCTATAATGGTTTAGGACATTAAAAACAGCAGCAAAGAAAACAGATTATAGACCCCACCCCCCCCCCTCTCTCTTCTCTCTCTCTCTCTCTTGTCCGCATCACATTCAACCAGTGCTATTATATCCAGTTTTGTGTGTGTGTTTTTTTCCCCCAATCTTATCATCAATACACTGCTGTTCATTTTCTTATGGGTTAAATTGCACAGCATGAAGGAAGTGTTCGACACAAGAAAGGGAGGAGGAGGAGGAGAAGAAGAGAGGAGGAGGGAGGAGGAGGAGGAGGAGGGGAGGAGGAGGAGGAGAGAGAGAGAGAGAGAGAGAGAGAGAGAGAGAGAGAGAGAGAGAGAGAGAGAGACAGAAGACAGAAGAGAGAGAGAGAGGGGAAGGGAGAGATGCAAGACCTAAAGTTTGTTTTTGTCGCTGCTGGGTTTTTTTTTTATGTCCTTAGACATTATAGAAAAGGTTGAGCCATGATTGTACGCAAATTGACACACGAACTTTGAAAAGAGGATATAGACACAGAGATGCAAGCAGATATGTCAAAAGAAGCAAAGATACAGATCAACAGCCAAAGAAGTGCCAGTATAAATGATCTGGCATGGCAAAAAAACAACAACCGGAGACAAGTAAATGAAACAAACAATGACAAACGAGGAGAGGAGACATACATAACAAACAAGGAAAGAGATGACGACATAAAAGAAGTTCATAAAAGAAAAGAAGTGTGGGGTTGAAAAGGGAAGGGGAAGAGGGAAGATTGTTTAAATAAACGGAAGTGTAAGCCTAAAAGAACATTACAAATAGATTTGAAAAATGAAACTCTGAAAGACATTAGTATAATTTCGGATCTCGAAGCCTGTCACCTCAGGAACTTTGAACAATAACAAGATTCTTTCTGGGGTGGCGAGGTAAGGAAGTCAACTTTTATCCTTAATTACCTGGATGAGATAAAGTC
>CM031603.1:54865525-54868025 GCA_018398815.1 Conus ventricosus
CAGCATAACTTTGCTTGGGTGGCTGATGAGGCTAATCGTGCGATAATTTTGGCATTGCTGTAGGTTGCCTTTCTTTGGTAACGTGATGATAAGTGACTGCGTCCAGGGAGTAGGCCATTCCCCGGTTTCCCAGATTCTGTTGCATATTGCAAGTAACATGTCCACCATTGGATCACCTCCTGCCTTGATCAATTCTGCCGGTATGTTGTCAACACCGGGCGATTTTCCTGCTTTCATTGATGATAAGGCTCTAATGATTTCATCACGTGTTATATTATCCTTGCTGTTATTTGTTGGTTCCGGCGCGACAAGGATTGATGAATTTCCCTCAGCGTTGTGCGAGTAAAGCTCAGAACAGTATTCTGTCCATCGTTGTAGTATCTTTTCATCATCGTTGAGACATTTACCGTTTTTGTCATGGATCGTTGTTGTCTTGGCTTGTTTCTTTCCCGTTAGGTCCTTGACAATTTTGTAGGCTGCTTTGCTGTTGTTGTTTTTCAGATTATTATCAATCTCTTGGCATTGGTTGTCAATCCAAGTTTCCATTGCTGCCTTCATCTCAGTTTTAACCTTCTTGTTAACATCATTGTACTCTCTTTTTCCTTCTGGGTTGTTCTTTTTGTTTTTCAATTCCCGACGTTTGTCACAAGTTCCAGAATTTCGTCGGTGACCCATGGATTCTTCTTCGGCCGATGTTTACCAAGCACTTCTGCTGCTGTTTCTGTGACAGCTTTGTTGAAGGAGTCGGTGAAGGATTCTATGTTGATGTCTTCGTTTGCCAGGACAAGTAGAGGTGCAAATTTTCCTCCAATATTTGGACTACTAGGAGCCAAATCAGGACCTCAGCTATCATATCTGCAGGAGATAGGAGAATTTAGCGACAATAATTGTGACACACTCCCAACCTCTCGTGTGAGCCCCTCCCTACTCCACGCTTCCTGCCTTTCCCCGTGCTGCTCACCCTGGTCAGTTTATCCCCTTTGGGCAGTTCCTTCCTGCCTCGCCCTCACACTCCTTCCCCTCCCCGCACCCCTTCCTCTCATCCCGCTCTTCCCACTACATCTCTCCGATAAACACGCGCTCTCAAGAACCTCCTTCAAGGTGCCCGAGGTCCGTTTTCTGGGAAGAGGCTGTTTTTAGAATTCTCGGGCCAAAACGAGACGATAATCACGTGACAGAGTGCCTGTCACGTGATCCTAACAGCTCGTGACATGCAGGGAGAAGGGAGCTCGAGAGGCTCTCAGAAAGCACGGTCGGAGTGGGTCCTCCCTTTCATTGCCGGCGAGGACTCCCTTTTGGCTCCCAGCCATTGCCTGCCTCTTTTGTGGAGTGCTGCCATAGGCTGCTAGCACACCAGAAGTGACACCATGGCAGATATGACCACCTCTCCTTCCCCCCCCCCTCTTCCCTCCTTAAACCCTCACCCTCTCCCTCCTCCTCCCATCCCTCCACCACCATCACAAACACACTTTTTTGTCATGTTTGTTTGCCCTTCTCTAAACAGCAACGCTGAATAAGATATATTTTTCGTTTATTCTCCAGTGAGAAGCTGGCACATCAGATAAACGTTCCCTGAAAACACTGAAGCAAAGTTGATGTAGAATGATATAATTTGGGGGGGGAGGGGGGGGGGGGGGAGGAAGGGAGGATTTATGTATTAAAACTTGGCATGAAATCAAGCAACATGCGATTTCCATATTGTGATTATTTTGCTCATAGCGCTTACCTTCTTTCTGAAGACAAAACACAAGAAACTGAACATGATCCGTTAACAACGTTTCCCCAGTTTGTTTAACCATAAAAGGACGAGCAAATAATTGCCACAGGATTGAGATCTTGTATTTGTCTTCATAAAGGTTTATTGCAGTCAAAACAAGGTGTGGGGTGGGGTGGGGGAACGGGGACGTGAGGGGGTCTACATTTTATCAAAATATTTTTAGTGAGCGAAGTTATATGATACAATTATTTTTCATTTATGTCCTGCTGAATGTAATTTCCTGAACAAAATCAATTTTGATGGCATTAAACATTGCTTTTAAATCTGGTCATCGAAGTCCATATTTTTATGTATTAATTTTCTGCTGTGTTATCTGTTTTCTTTCTCTCATAACTGTTCATAAGAAAGCAAAATATAAAACAGTTCCCTTCTGGTTTAATCAACAATATGAAAATTGAAGAAGAAAAAGAAACACCCGAAGGTGCTGGGGAGGACCCAGAGAAGCACTGTCTTCACCTGCCTTTAGAGCAGTCCTGTACCACCCTTGGAGGCCTGCGCTGTGTTGACGATAGACAATCACTGTGTTCTAGGCTTAAGAATTGATCACAAACTATCGTGGACTCTTCGCATTAAACACATATGCAAAACATTATCCAGATAGATATAAAAGTCATGCAGAATTAAGCACTTCTTTATCCTTCATGCCAAAAAGTTACTCTTGAATCTATACATACTCTTTTCAATCGTTTACTATTCAAATTTATTTGACTCGGCCAGTGCAAA
>CM031603.1:54873025-54915525 GCA_018398815.1 Conus ventricosus
TTTTGGCATCGCCTTTTAACAGTGGTGAACGGCAACGGCTATTAGATTAAGGTTTCCTGTGCACTCAGCCCACCACCCACCACCCAAATTTCGACTCCTTTCCCCTCCTGCTGCAGAAAATGTAAATGTGCCGATGATTTGAGAGAAATATGATTTTGAAAACGAACAAAACGAATAGTAAAAAGAACTTTTGTGGGATGATCAGTTTACACACACACACACACACACATACTATATATATATATATATATATATATAGAATGCTATATATATATATATATTATATATATATTATATATACAACAAACTAATAAATTCCAAGGATAAGTACCGCACCGTTCCAGCAACTTACAGAGCAGCTTGGTGTTGCAATGACTGCAAGAAATATTGAATAATAAACAAAGCTTGCTCTTATGTCTTAGATTGAAGAAATAGGGGGAGATAGCATTCATATCTGCAGTGGTAGATGATTCTGCCTAACTAACAGTATGTGCTTGAGTGGGTGAATGGGGAAAAAAAATAAATGCTTTCAAAATGAGCCTTCAGCAAGCTTATATTCTCCAAGGGGGAGACATCCTCCAATAGGGAGGGAAACTCACTAACATATAACTCCTGGTCATATACCGATATTTCGAAACTTGGTGGTTTCTCCTCAGTGACGCGGAAAAGTGGTAATTTGACTTCTCTGCCTTTTCAGTTTTAAAAGAATGCAATCCCAGAAAAGGTTGGTGTGCAATACCGTAGTATGTTTGTTGAGTTTTCAAAAAACCAACCAAGGTGCCATCTAAGAAGCAAAAGAAAATTATAAAAGAGCAAAACAAGCTACATTTTCTTGTGAAAAGTAGAAAATATAAAAAGATATCCTCTAAGACACAAGTGCTGAGGGCAAGTTCTTGGAATGAATCCGCAAGGGACTAAAATACAACAAACTAATAAATTCCAAGGATAAGTACCGCACCGTTCCAGCAACTTACAGAGCAGCTTGGTGTTGAAATTTGACTGCAAGAAATATTGAATAATAAACAAAGCTTGCTCTTATGTCTTAGATTGAAGAAATAGGGGGAGATTAGCATTCATATCTGCAGTGGTAGATGATTCTGCTAACTAACAGTATGTGTTGAGTGGGTGAATGGGGAAAAAATAAAATAAATGCTTCTCAAAATGAGCCTTCAGCAAGCTTATATTCTCCAAGGGGGAGACATCCTCCAATAGGGAGGGAAACTCACTAACATATAACTCCTGGTCATTTACCGATATTTCGAAACTTGGTGGTTTCTCCTCAGTGACGCGCGGAAAGTGGTAATTTGAGAGAGAGAGAGAGAGAGAGAGAGAGAAGAGAGAGAGAGATGAGGAGAGAGAGAGAGAGGGGACGAGATACATACATATATACATACATAAATACACAAAACAACACACACGCACGCACGCACGCACGACCACCACATCTCTCTCTCTCTCTCTCTCTCTCTCTCTCTCTCTTTTCTCTCGGCGTGTGTGTGTGTGTGTGTGTGTGTGTGTGTGTGTGTGTGTGTGTGTGCGTTATATAAATGTCGGGATCAAGGACAGGAAATAAAAACGAAAAAAAAAAAAACGAAGACTCGGCACAAAGCTGCTTTTGCATCGCTTTAAGGGATACATTCACAGGCCGGGGCAATGTCGCTATATTTGTTGCCCCACAGCAATGACGTCACCTGCCACTTTGTCGCCGCTTTCACTTGTGAGACAACACAGTCCTGCTTTTAACATCTTAATTTTTTTAGGGGGGGTGGGGGGGGGGGAAGGGGGGTTGGGGGTGGGTGGGTGCTGTATTGACTTTAACTGCATGCCTGAAAGCAAACATGGTATTATACGTAAATGTAAACTGACCTTTAGAAATTAAGATTTTCATCATTTTATTTCTTTGCGTAATTGTTTCTTCATCGTTTTTGTTTTGTTTTGTATTTGGTCTATGCTAACTTAAATGTAAAACCCCTTACGGTACCATTTTCTTTTTTGCACAAAATTTTTTTTTTAAACCTTTTCTTTGTTTTTTTCTCTGTAAAGGAGTGAATGTTAACCGCTCTTAAATTTTTTTTTTGTTTTCACACAGACGACACACAGACAGACAAACAGTCAGACAGACAGATGGAGCGGAGGAGCAGTGGCTATAAGTGTTGGAGTCATGAGAATTATCTCCACGAATTGCATCGTCTAATCGTACCATGGGCCAAGTGATAATCATGAACTGTCATCCCCAGTGATCAACTTATCGAAAATTGTCCATCTGGTTTGGTCATTACCACAGGAGTACTGGGCCAAAAATTTAGGAGATTCGGGTGGAGGATGGGAGGGGGGGGGGAGGGTTGAGAGGACAATCGAAAACATAATGAGATAACAAAAACCGTTATGAGAAAAACGGGAAAGGAAGGATAGTAGGCGAAAACTTGAAGGAAGAAAAAGGGAACTCAGATGGAAAAGAACTAAAAAAAGAAAGAAAAAAAAGGAATCGATTTTTTGTCTCTGATCTCCCAAACATGATGCAAGTACATCTTGGACCACTCGTCTTCGCGTTGTGGTTGATAAAACTCCAAACAGTCGACATTGAATAAGGGTTCGAAGGTAGGGTGGGGAGCAACGGGTCGAGGGAAAGGAGCTCAATGGTGGGGGGGGGGCGGGGAGGGGGTGCATAAAGGCGGGGTAACGAGAAAGTGCCCAAGGGGCAGTTTTAGTTAGTTTGTTGTTAGTTAGTATAGGGTCCAGCGGACTGACTGACTTGTCTGGTCCCTTTGGACGTCGGTCCGTGGGGGCACCCTGAAAGCAGTGAGACAACATCCCTTCTCCATTCCTCTCTGTTCTCTGCACTCCGCAATGTATCTTCTCAGCCGCAGGCCTGCCATTCCCGTGAATGTTATCCTCCACATCTTTTCTTTGTCGTCCATCTTCGCCTTTGTCTGGTACTGTGCCCTGCTTGATTGTCTTGGCAAGGCTGTTGATCGTGTGATGTGTCCATACCATTTCAGTTTGCATCTTTTTACTGAGGTTAGGAGATCGACATATGGACAATTCATTTGATGTCGCTTTTTAACTTTCCCCATTGCTGATGTGATCTCTGTATGGATGCCAAGGACTCGTCTGAAGGCACACCTCATTTCCCATTGTTTGGATCTTTTTCTCAGGTATGATTTCAACGTCCATGATCACAAGCATATAAGAATATCGCCATGACTAAGGATCGCATCAGTCTAATCACTTGAGCTGATGAGTGATGTTTTTATTTTCCAAAGAGGCACGTTAGTTAGTTAGCGTAGCCTGCTGGTTCTGAGCGACTCTTGATGATGTGATTCAGGTCTTGATTCCTTCATCTGAGATTTTGCCCCAAGTACTTAAATGTGTTGACTGGCTCAAGTTTTTGTTTGTTTGATGGTCTAAGTCTCTGGGTAAAGCCGATTGGTTTGGTAGTAAGACTTTGTCTTTTCCGCACTTCTATTTCCATCGCATTATCAGCAGAGGTGTTGTTGAGTCTGTTGAATCAGGTGCACTAGCTCGTGTTGGTTCCTGCTAGCTCCAATCTATGTCGTCGGCATAACGGAGGGTGGTGTTGGTCTCCATCCAATTGTTTACTGTTAATTCTATGGGCTTCTTGCGATTCGCGTCATATTTCTCTCAAGGACAACATGGGAAAAGTTGGGGGAGAGTTGACAGCCTGTCGCACTCCAACCCCCCCCCCCGGTATTCGGAACACTTTCGCCTAAGTTGTTACCGAAGAAAACTCACAAACCACCAACGGCACTGGTGGCTTTATTGTAGGCTTTCAATAGTTCTGATGAGGTGGCTGCGCATTGCATGTTGAAGTCGTTTCATTGTGCCCATTATGCTTCGTGCACTCTTCGGTCGCAGGCCTTCTTGAAGTCTATGAATAACGTGGTACAGTTGTTGTTGGTGTTGGTTGTATTCTCCACACAGTTTTCTTAGGTTGCAACTATCTTGCTATTTGGTACATTCGTCCTGCCTGAACCCCACGCTTGTCTTCCTGCGTATGATACTTTTTCTCGATTGCTGGGTTCAGGTCTATTCAGGATTACTTTCAGCAGAACTTTGCTGTGGGTGGCTGATGTGGCTTTAATCGTGCGATATTTTTGGCTTCTGCTGCTGGTTGCCTTTCGGTCCTAGGTAACGTGTATGGATAAGTGACTGGTCAGGAGTAGGCCAATTCCTGGTTTCCCAGATTCCTGTTGACATATTGCATGTTAACATGTCACCATTGGATTCTCATCCTGCCTGTTTCTTATTCATTTCTGCGGTATGTTGTCAACCACCGGGCGATTTTCCTGCTTTCATTGGATGATAAGGCTATAATGTGTTTTCATCCATCGTGTTATATGTATATCCTGGCTGTTATTTGTTGGTTCCGGCGCCGACAAGGATTGATGAATTTCCCCTCTCTGCGTTGTGCGAGTAAAGATCCAGAACAGTATTCTGGCCAGCGTCTGTAGCTATCTTTTCACTACATCGTTGAGACACATTTTACCGTTTTTGTCAGGATCTGTAGTCTTGGCTTGTTTCTTTCCCGTGAGGTCCTTGACAATTTTGTGGCTGCTTTTGCGTTGTTGTTTTTCAGATTATTAATCAATCTCTTGCAATTGGTTGTCATCAAAGTTTCACATTGCTGCCTTCATTCTCAGTTTTAACCTTCTTGTTAACATCACCTTGCTACTCCTTTTTTCATTCTGGTTGATTTTTTTTTGTTTTCCCCCATTCGACGTTTGTCACCAGTTCCGGAATTTCGTCGTGGACACATGGATTATTCTTCGGCCGATTGTTTATTCCATGACTCCTGCTGCTGTTTTCTCGTGACAGCTTTGTTGAAGGAGTCGGTGAAGGATTCTATGTTGATGTCTTCGCTTTGCCAGGACAAGTAGAGGTGCCCCCCCCCACAATTTTCCTCAATATTTGGACTACTAGGACAGCCAAATCAGGACCTCAGATTTCATATCTTGCAGGAGATAGGAGAATTTGCGATCTTTTATTGTGACACCACTCCCATCCTCTCGTGTGCAGACCCTCCCTTCTCCACGCTTCTGCCTTTACCCGTGCTGCTACCCTGGTAAGTTTATCCCCTTTGGGCAGGTCATTCCGGCCTCGCCCCCACACTCCCTTTCCCATCCCAGATACCCTCTTCCTCTCATCCCTGCTACTTCCCATACATCTCTCCGTAAAAACGCGCTCTCAAGAACATCCTTTCAAGGTGCCCGAGGTTCCGTTTTATGGGATTGAGGCTGTTTTTTAGAATTTCTCGGGCTATATACGAGTCGTTAATCCGGTGACAAGGTGCCTGTTATACGTGATTCACTAACAGCTCCGTGGTCATGCAGGGAGAGATGGGAGCTCGAGCGGCTCTCAGAAAGCACGGTCGGAGTGGGTCCTCATTTCATGCCGGCGAGGATCCCTTTTGGCTCCCAGCCATCCTGCCTGACTTCTTTTGTCGGAGTGCTGCCATAGGCTGCTAGCACACCACGAAGTGGGACACCCATGGCAGTTGCATGACCACCTCTCTTCCCCCCCCCCCTCTTCCTCCTTTAACCCTCACTCTCCCTCCTCCTCCCAACCTCCACCACATCACAAAACACACTTTTTTGTCATGTTTTGTTTGCCCTTCTCTAAACAGCAACGATGCATTAAGTTTTTATTTTTCGTTTATTCTCCAGTGAGAAGCTGCACATCTGATAATCGTTCCCTGAAAAAACTGAAGCAAAGTTGATTGTAGACTGGATATAATTTGGAGGACGGAGAGGGGGGGGGGGGGCGAGGTCAGGGATGTTTTATGTATTATACTTGGCATGCAATACAAGCAACATGCGATTTTCCATATTGTGATTATTTTGCTTTTAGCGCTACCCTTCTTTCTGAAGACAAAACACAAGAAACTGAACATGATCGTTAACATCGTTTCCCCAGTTTGTTTAACATAAAAGGTCAGCAAATAATTGCAACAGCGATTGCATGATCTTGTATTGTACTTATAAAGGTTTATTGCAGTCAAAACAAGGCTGTGGGGTGGGGTGGAGGGAAACGGGGGGACGTGAGGGGGTCCTTACATTTTAATCAAAATATTTTAGTGAGAGAGTATTATATGATACAATTATTTCTTCAATTATTGTCTGCTGAATGTAATTTCCGATCAAAATCAATTTTGTATTGGCGTTAAACATTGCTTTTATAACTCTGGTCATCCGAAGTCTCATTTTTTATGTATTACTTTTTGCTGTGTTATTGTTTTCTTTCTCTCATAACTGATCATAAGAAAGCAAATAGTAAACAGTTCCCTTTGGTTTAATCAACAATATGAAAATTGAAGATGAAAAACGAAAAAACACCCGACGGGCTGGGGAGGACCCAGAGATGCAACTGTCTTCCACCTCGCCTTCTAGAGCAGTCCTGTACCACAGTGGAGGCCGGAGCTGGTTGTTGACCCCGGATTGACCCCAATCACTGTGTTCTAGCTTAAGATTGATCTCAAACTATCGTGGACCTCTTAGTCATTAAAACCATATGTCATTATAAATTATCCAGATAGATATAAATGTCATGCAGGCTTTTAAGCACCTTCTTTATCCTTAATGCCAAAAAGTTAATCTATGAATCTATACATATCTCTTTCAATCGTTGACTATTCATATTTATTTGACTCGGCCGGTGCAATTATAATGGAACTTTCACAAATGTTGGAAAACTTCTAGGAATGTAACAGTCAGACCTACTAAAACACCATATTCACCATTAGACGATATACCGTAAAGAATTCTTGAAAAAATTGATTTGTTGACCATGGACGTGGATAAGATGATGATGTGCCCACTCCGTGGTGTTTGCAGGGTCTCTGGGAGATGAGGGCCGAGGGACAACGAGGAGATGACGCGGAGCTATGATCAAGGTCCCGACACCTCCCACTAACAGTCTGGTTCAGCTCTTACAGAGAGTCCTGCCAGTGATCACACACACACACATAACACACAACACACACTCACACACACACACCACACTCACCACACCACACGCGCGCGCGAGCAAGCACGCAACGCACGCACGCACGCACGCACGCACGCAGTCCACGCACCGCACGCACGCGCGCGCACGCACCGCACGCACCGCCGCACGCTCGCACGCACGCACTCACACACAACAACACACACACACCACACTCACACCACACACGCGCCTTGCATCAATTTTCAAATAGCTTTCCAGATTTACAAGAGGCGGGGCGAAATAGCCCAGTGGTAGAGCGCCGGATCGTAATTCTTGGTTATCCTGGGGTTGCGGGTTCGTATTCTCCACTGGCCGTATCTAGGCGTACAGGGGCGACTCCTTTTCCCTCGGAGTTAATGTTTGGTTCTGACTCTTTCCCATACAGTCCTTCGAATGAGACTATAAACCGAGGTTCTGTGTGTGAAACACAAGCCATAACATCTTGCACTACGCGTAACAAGCCCATCACCAACTTTCGGAGAGAAGGCCAGTTTGGCCGTTGGATATGGATGTCACGTTACACATAGCATGCTGCTTTCCCGAAGATGGAGGATGGCTGCCCTTTAATGCGGGATAAAAAACGGTCATTACCACAAAATCCACTTCAGCTTTGTTGGGTCACGATGTAATGTATCCTTGCTTGTCTATACAGGGAGTGTCCGTAGGAGTATTCAGCCTGCGTACGCAGAGAGATTCTACAAGGAAGCGGCGGTGCGCTGCCACTCACACACAAACTGATTTCCCACCCCCCCCCCCCATAACGAAGTGATCTTGACTGCCAATTATTTTTCCAAGGTTATGGGACAAACAGAAATGAAAACAGAAATAACATAATGCACCTATGTTTGAAACGTGCTTGTGTTTGGAATTTTGAGTATTCAAAGTTTCATTCTTTCAAGTTCACGTTGGCTGTCGTAACGAGGTGTGGGACTTGTCATTCTCTTTTCTCTGTAACTCAGTTATTATGTACTTTGGCGGTATACTTTCGCAGTATGTGCCTCAGTGATAGTGAAACAGGCTGGCGGTTGTCCTATACTGTGCTGTTAATTTGTGGTCGGATGCGTCTGATGATTATTTTTTTATTCTGGATCCTGCACTGACACATTGTTCGTGTCGTCCCGGTTCAAACCTATGGTACACGTATGTACGTTCGCTCTAATGCGCAGAGCATGCGCACCGTAACGGCTCGACGCAACATACACTGAATATAAACAAAACTAATAATTCCACTTGAAGATTAAAAAAGATATTCCTGTTTTTTATTTTTTCTTTGCTCATTTTCATGATGAAACTTCAACATGGACTTTTTACGCTGATCTTCTTCTATACATGGGCCTGTTGCTGAAAGGTGTTCAAAATAACTTGAACTGTGTCGGGTAAATAATCTTTTTGTGTACAATTGGGTAACTTTTATCGTGCATAAATTACTGGGAAAATCTTGTCGCTTGTGACCACGCTTGCTCGGTTGCATGCCCGTCGTTCGGCTGGCTGGAATGTAGCTTAGTGGGAATATAATATTACTACAGCGCTGTTTCTGATTTAGTATGATGCGTAAAATCGAACGGAACGGAAATAGGTACCGTATACACTTTTACTATGAAGGCCTAGGATAAAACTAGGTGGTGGGAAGGAGAGGCTGGATTAAGGGAGGCACGGAAAAGGTTGACCGACGAGAAAAAACTGTTGTCTTGAAGGCAAAGATCCGGATGCACAAACACACCACACACACACACACAAACACACACAACACACACACACATACTCACACACACACACCACCCACACAACCCAACACACACACACACACCACACAGCCTCAAACACACACACACAACCACAACATCTCTCTCTATCTCTCTCGCTCTCTCTCTCTCTCTCTCTCTTCTTCTTCTTCTACTTCTTCTTCTTCTTCTTCTTTTTCTTCGTCTTCTTTCTTTTTCTGTCTCTGTCTCTGTCTGCCCGTCCTGTCCGTCGCGTCTCTCCCTGTTCTGTCTGTCTTGTCTGTTGTCTCTCCTTCTTCTTATTCTTCTTTCTTCTCTATCTTCTCTCTCTCTTCTTTTGCTCTCGCTCTCTCTCTCTCTCTATCTCTTCCTTCTTCTTCTTCTTCTTCTTCTCCTTCTCTCCTTCTCTTACTTCTTCTTCTTATTCTTCTACTTCTTCTTCTTCTTCGTCTTCTTCTCTCTCTCTCTCTCTCTCTCTCTCTCTTCTCTACTCTCTCTTCTCCCTATTCTTCTTCTTCTTCTTTTTCTTCTTTCTTCTCTCTCCCTCTTCACTCTTAACGACACCGCAAACAACAGTCACCACTCCCTCTCTCTCTCTCTCTCTGCTCTCTCTCTTCTCTCTCTCTCTCTCTCTCTCTCCTCTCTCTTCCTCCTCCTCCTTCTTATTCTCTGCCTCTCTCTCTCTTCCCCATTTGCGTTCATTGCCAGTGGTGTAGATTGGTTGTGTTGCGTAATGTAGATGTTGTCATTTTTGTGTTTATATAAGATATTTATATATATAATATATATTATATATTATATATATACTATATCACTATTTTTATTTATTATATCAGGTAAAAAGAGGATCTTAAAATGTCTACAAATTTGCTTTCGAGCGCCGTTTGCGCTGGTCATCAGACGCAAACGCGCTCGCGAAACAATTTGTAGACAGTTTTTAGATTCCTCTTTTTTACTACGTTTTTTCACTAATGTTGCTCCCAAGGGTTGAGCACTTAAAAAAATTTGTTTTTAAGCACTTTACACTATATATATATCTATATATATATATTTATATATCTATTTTTATATATATATATATATTTATTTATATAACTTGTTTTCCCCACTACTTAATTGTCAGCTTTATATTATATATATATATATATATATTTAATATATATATACTTTATATATTTAGATATATATATATTTATTTATTTATTTATTTATATATTTACCTTGATTTGTTATCTTTTTCGCCTTTTGCCCAGGGCTGGTGTGGATAAAAGCACTAGTGTCTGCTTATATCATATCCAAGTAAATTAAAATTTCGTTTCGTTCGTCTCTCTACTCTCTCTCTCTCTCTCTCTCTCGCTCTCTCTCTCTCTCTCTCTCTCTTCGTTGTTGTTGCTGTTGTCGTTGTTGGTCTTCTTCTTCTTGTCCTCCTCCTATCTCCTTCCTCTTTCCCACAAACCCTCTTCCCGCTTCCGTCTCCTCTCTCTCCTTGAGGGGGGTTTGTGAGTAGAGTTAGAATCTGGTTTGACATCCACATTCTACCTTACATGATATGGTAAAGGACGATAAACCCATCCCTTAGGCCCAAGGAACGAATTTGTATCATAATTCCACGTAGGCCATTCACCCCCCCAACCCCTCCATTCCAACTCACCCCTCATCAACCCCTATGTCCACACGTCCTACCGACCAATCCCCGTACCCTATACCACTCACCATATGCCACCTCTTTCTTCTCCATCACCACCTTTTCCATCTCTCACATTCTCATGCAGTTTTTGCTTGCATGAATTTAGGAGACCCAAGTTGTCCAGTCTTGCGAGGCGAAATGACAGCTGAAAAAAGTGTGCGGTTCGTAAACATAAGATGTTTGTGTGGCTGGGGCTGTTTTTCGGTTGCATGGCTGATCTGGTTTAACTTATCAGCTGACAATGTAAGGCGGAGGCTACTGCGAAGGGGGAAGTTGACAAAGACCCGAGCTAAGGGCCGAGCAACGACTATTTACACGTGAGTGTTTGTGTGTGGGGGCTTGGGGGGGCCCTCCCCCGGTGGGGGGAGGTGGGATGTGGAGATAGCAGGGACTGGGAGAGGGGTTGGATGGATGGGAGTGATGATGCGGCTGGAAGAGAGCTGGGGAGGGCAGGATGGGAATCTCAGGGCTTCTTTCAATGTTTGTGAGTAAGGACATCAAAAATAGGAAATCGTTCTTTGTGCGTCTCTCTCTCTCTACTATCTCTCTTCTCTCTCTATCTCTCTCTCTCTCTCTCTCTCTCTCTCTCTCGGAGTGGTTGCATCAATAGATGCTGATTCATTATTCTTTGGATCTGTTTCCATGTCTTCTTATTGTTATTTCTGGAAAAAAAAAGACCTTGCTCACAAAAAACCCTTTCATGATGATAATGAATAAAACTCCTAATCCGTCCCTGTACTTCCGTTTCCCACACACACACTCACACACACACACACACGCACACGCACACGCACGCACGCACGCAGCAACGCCCGCACGCACGCACGGACGCACACACACACACACACACACACACTCACACCAATCGTTTGATATCACTTTTAGTGGGAGGGGACCGTTAACTGAAGAAGAAGAAGAAGACGAAGAAGAAGAAGAAAAAACAAACAAACAACAATCAACAACAACACAAACACACCACACACACCACACACATGGCATGTAAGTAACATAGCCCCCAAAACAACAACCAAATAGTGGTGCTGCGTGGTTTAGGGGGAGAGACCAGTGGTGAGGGTGTGTTTTAGACAGGATCGATAGGAGCGGGTCAGGATAAGAAGGGAGTCTATGCTGGGGTAAAGTAGGATGGAGGGCGGGGGGGGGGGGGCGTGAGGGGGATCAATCATACGGTGGATGCTCTCTATGGCTCTCAGTTGGATTGACGTGGCAGCGAGGTCGAAGACAAGCCGTTTAAAAAGGATGTGAAAATTAAGCCTATATCCAGCCAATATTGTCTGAGGTTTTAGGACTATATGATCTCAGCCTGGTCTTCTAGGGTTCCTGAGGATTTACAAGGAGTATGGCTCTTATTTGTACTTTACAGTGTGACGATGTAAGGGAAAGGACAGTGATGCCTCGTGACAAAGATTCTTCCCCACAGCCAAACCTTTTGGCATCGCCTTTTTACCCCAAAACAAAAACCCCCCCCCCCCCCCAAAAAAACCCAACCCCAACCCCCCCACCAAACCCCCCCAAAAAACTGTGTGATCACCCGGCAACGCCTATTAGATTAAGGTTTCTGTGCACTCCAGCCCACCACCCCCACACCACCAAGTTTCGGACTCACTTTCCCCTCCTGCTGCAGAAATGGTATATGTGCCGATGATGTGAGCGAAATATGATTTCTGAATAACGAACAAAACGAAATAGTAAAAGAACTTTGGTGGATGATCAGTTTACACAACACACACACTCACACCATATTTATATATATATAATATATTATATAGATGCTATATATATATATCTTATATATACTTTTAGATATATACAACAAACTAATCAACCATTCCAAGATAAGTACCGCCACCGTTCCCAGCTACGTAAAGATAGCAGCTTGGTGTTGCAATGACTGACACGAAAATATGATAATAAACAAAGCTTGCTTCTTATGTCTTTGATTGAAGACAATTAGGGGGAGATAGCACTCATATTGCAGTGGGTAGATCGATTTTGGCCTCTCAAATTACGTGTATGTGCTTGAGTGGGTGTATGGGAACAAATAAAATAAATGCTGCTCAAAATGAAGCTATTAGCAAGCTTATATTCTCAAGGGGGAGACATCCTCCAATGGGAGGGAAAATCAATTAAATATATCTCATGGTCTATACCCGATATTTCGAACCTTTGGGGTTCTGGGGGGTTTCTCTCAGTGACCGCGGAAAGTGGTAATTTGACTTCTCTGCCTTTCAGTTTTAATAAAGAATGCAATCCAGAAAAGGTTGGTGTGCAATACCGTCAGTATGTTTGTTGAGTTTTCAATAACCAAACATAGTGCCATCTTAGAAGCAAAAGAAAATTATAAAAGAGCAAATAAGCCTACATTTTCTTTGTTGAAAAGTAGAGAAATATAAAAGATATCCTCTAAGACACAGCTGCTGAGGGCAAGTTCTTGGAAATGAATCGTCGCAAGGACTAAAATACAACTCAACTAATAAAATTCCAAGGATAAGTACCGCTCCGTTCAGCAACTTACAGAGCAGCTTGGGTGTTGCAATGACTGCAGGAAATATTGAATAATAACACAAGCTTGCGCTTATGTCTTAGATTGAAGAAATAGGGGGAGATAGCATTCATATCTGCTGTGGTCTGATGTTCTGCCTAACTAATACCAGTATGTGCTTGAGTGGCGTGATGGGGAAAAAATAAAATAAATGCTTCTCAAAATGAGCCTTCCAGCAAGCTTATATTCTCCAAGGGGCGAGGAAATCCTCCAATCGGGAGGGAAACTCACTAATTATTACTCACTGGTAATTAACCGATATTTCGAAAACTTGGTGGTTTTCCTCAGGGTCCGCGGTAAGGCTGGTATTTTGAGAGAGAGTGAGAGAGAGAGAGAGAGTGTGAAGAGAGAGAGAGAGAGAGAGTGATGAGAGAGGACAGAGATACATACATATATTATACATTAAGACACACACAAACAACTAGAAAGCACGCACGCACGCACGCACACACATTCTCTCTCTCTATCTCGCTACTCTCTCATCTCTCTCTCTCTCTCGGCGTCGTGTTCTGGTGTGTGGTGTGTGTGTGTGTGTGTGTGTGTGTGTGTGCGTTTATATAAATGTCGGGATCAAGGACAGGAAATAAATAATCGAAAAAAAAAAAAAATATCGAAAGATCGGCACAAAGGGCTTTTGGGACATCGCTTTTATAGGCGATACCATTTCACAGGCCGGGCAATGATCGCTAAATTTGTTGCCCATCAGCAATGGACGTTCACCTGCACTTTGTGCCGCTTTCACTTGTGCGACACCACCAGTCCTGCCTTTTAACATATTAATTTTTTTAGGGGGTGTGTGGGGGGGGGGGGGGAGCAAGGGGGTTGTGGGTGGGTTGGCGGTGCCTGTATTGACTTTAACAGCATGCCTGAAAGCATAACATCGGTATTATAAGTAAATGTAAATAATGACCTTTAGAAATTAAGGGGGGGGGATATTTTTTTTTTCATCATTTTATTTCTTTTGCGTAATGGTTCTTCATCGTTTTCGTTTTGTTTTGTATTTGGTCCTATGATAACTTATAAATGTTACCTCTTTACCGGTTACATTTTATTATTCCCCCCCCCCTTGCCCCCCCCCCCACATTTGCTTTTTAAACCTTTTCTTTGTATTTTTCTCTGCTATAAGGAGGTGAAGGGTTAACCCGCATCTGTAATTTGTTTGTCTGTCTGTCAGTCTCCTCTGTTAGCACGCTCAGACATAAACGACATGAATTGTTTTAAGGATAATTTGGTGTACTTTGAGTGTGGCAAAGGGCGTAGGGGCATGCTACAATTTGGTAGTGTCAGCAATACGGGCAGATTGTGATTTTTCTCCTCTCTTACCTTTCTGTTATGTTGTACGATAAGTTTTCAATATATTTTTTTGTATTCAAAATGATACAGAAAAGAAAAAAGCACTGGAATTTGGTTAGAAAAAGCTGGTCATGATTTTTAAATGCTTTGCAGTACATACGAACTCTGAAGGATCTAGTCGGGATATGGGATTGCAAGGATCCATGTGCAATATCACATTCAAAAAGAAAAGCAGGGTGTGTATATATTCATGTCATGCCTCAATAAACAGCTGAGCTAGAAACCTACAATGTCAGGTATATGTAGCTGCAACAACCCGGAATGTCTAGTGAAGAAACAGTGTGGATCGTACTCTCGTGATTAATTTCGGATGAGTCACTCTATTGACAGACCAATTACACTTCTGGCTGGGGGTGTGATCTGAACTCAAAGAATTGTCTGACCTTATTTCATTTTATTCCCCATTACAGATTTACTCTGTGTGACAATCGGGATGTGTTCTACGGCGCAGGCGGAGGGGGGGGGGGGGGGGGGGTGGACGGAAGGGGGGGGGGTGCAGCCCTTAACCTAGCAAGGCGCCTCTTTTTTTTCTCTTGTATTTGCTGCCTGACATTATAACAGAGGATTATAGGAAACAGAATATTTACTAGGACGTATCCCATGTGGTTGCGGAAAATATTGGCGGGCTGTGGATGATTGCTATGCACCATAGTCATATTGTTTTCACAGGAGTGTCTTACACCACTGACCAACATACACTGTCATTCAATGACCGAATGACAGGATAATTGTTAGTTCTACTTTACTCTTATTTCTTCATCCGGAACATGATTGTGTGCCCCATTTGGTAAGGTCACTGGACAACCAATATCAGCTTGCTGGATATTGCCAGAAAACCATTGAAAATGAAAGCTCAAGGTTAGTTTTGACATGATGAACAAAAGTGACCTTTAAAAACAGTGAGCGTCTTTAATTGCTTTCATCTTTCATCAAGAATGCAGACTGTAATGATCCACTCAACTTTGCTTGCATTTAGTATTCACTTGCAGGATTTGACCACACGAGTCTGGAAACTGGAAGCCGGTGGATATGGAAGATCGGCTACAAACAGGGTTCTTGTGGCACGTCAGCAAAATATTACCTTCGACTTCAACGAGAATGGTTCCCAGCTTTTTTTTGCGTTTTTTGATAATCAGATTCTGTATTGTTCTGATAGTTTGCTCAACAATCAGGCTGCTGGGTGAGGTAGCTGTGGGCAGATTTCTCCTTCCATTCTCTTTGCCCCTCCTGTCCCTTTCAATACTTACCACCACCTCCAATCACCTCCACCACACCACAATCCAAAGTTCCTCCATCCCGTCTCGATTCGTGGGTGGCATGAAGTAAAATAAAATAATCAATGACTGCTGTTTGTTCCATTTTGGCGCCGGGGTGTCGGGTAGCTTTGTACATGGTAATCAATGCGCGATAACTGATAGTGTGGTCTCAACATCATCGGAGTTTGTGTGTAGTGTCGGTCAACATGACGAGTTTGGGTGTGAGAGAACGGGACGACGGCACGTACTTGGATGACGTGATCGGCAAAAAACACGATGTCGTCAACCTGGGTGTTGCAGCGATGGCGTGGGTGAATTGAAAGGTCATAGTGCAGTCTAGGTTTGTTTAACCGCACAAGGATGAGCAAACAATTGTCAGGATTTGACCCCACTCTCTAATTTTCACTGCGGCACAACGACGAAAAGCATTCAGTATTGGGGGAGATGTGAGTGTGAGGATGGAGGTGTGTGTGTGGGGGTGGCGGGGGGGGGGGGGAGGCTTTCGTGCCTTTGGCAAGTGTTTTAGAGTACGCTGGTTGATTATGTATGGTCGTTAGTGTATTGCGTCAATGGCTGCACTGTAGATTAGGGTGTGCGTCAGCTTTTTATTGTTATCTTTTAGCCTTTTCTGTTTCCTTTTGTCTTTTGGAAACAGCATGGGTTGATGATGATCGATGATGATAATGTGATGATGATGATGATGATGAGTGTTGGTCTTCATCGCTTCATTATAATTCTCATTATCATTCTTTTTATGATGATGATGACCTATTATCGTTTATATGTTGTTGCAGTGGTTACTAACATTGTATATTTATTCTCATCATCATCATTAGTCATTTTTATTATATTAGCTTCATTACTATTTCACTGGCTTTGTTTTTTGATTGTTGTTGGTTGTTGTTGTCTGTTGTGTTCTTTTTCTTCTTCTTCGTCTCTCTGTTAATGTTCAAGATACATTCACGGCTTCCATCCCTTACTAACCACTCAACCTTTCCTCCTCTTCATTTTACCCCATCCATTTTTACTTCAGAGTAAAAGCCATGGGAATAGTGAGCTGATACTCCGGCAAAACAGAGGACGGTTCTCTGCCTGAGTAGTTGAGAGTTTTTTTTTGTTCCGGGGGGTTTTTTGGGTTTGACCAAACATGGGGGCAAAAAACTCCCAAAACTAAACTGCAAACTATATCAAACAGCCCAACGACAAAAGGACACAAACGCCAGTCCTTCCTAATCAGGTGCTTTGCTGACTGTATCTTCATGCTAGCGACCTCGCTTGGAGTGGTCTGCAAGTTAGTACAGCAGAAACCAAGGTCCTGAAGTTCAGTCACAAAAAACTGAACAATGCACACATTCATTTTCTGTTCGGCATCAGTCGTCACCTTGAACGATTTCTCAGTGAGGTTTAAGTGCATGGGGATGAGGAGAAAAAAGCTATTTAGTCATTCCTCTTGTCTACAATAATATTTAGATCTCTGCAACTCCTCTCATCTCTCTCTCTCTCTATCTCTCTAACTATATCTCACTCTCTCTGATGTGGACCTTGCGGTCGGCTGGGCTATAAGCAACATTATCGTACTATCTCTCTCTCTCTCTCTCTCATCTCTCTGTCTCTCTCTCTCTCGCTCTCTCTCTCTCTCTCTTCTCTGTCCAACCTCGGGTGATGTCGATGGCAGGAAGGACTTGCGAACAGCCAAACACACCTCACAGCTTGCTTACGAATCTCATTCATATATCATGCCATTTATACCTCCACCCCCCACCACCCACTTGTAAAGTCTTAACTTTACTACCCACATGGTCATAGAACGAAACATCATTGCATATGGATATCCAACACAAATGCAAAACTTTCTATCTTTCCGTGGAACTTCACAAAATCATTATCTAAAACATCATTAACTAACCAGCGGTAACTCAAACTTGATGTTTACTTTACCTGGCCACGGTGATCTTAACTATTCACGATTCACTGTCTTTTCTTTTCTTTTTTTTTCTTTTCACTGTCACTGTCACAAGCTCGACACAACTGATGGCACTGTTCTTGGTCTGCTGGCGGCCTGGTAGGTGAGGACTGGTGGCACTGGCGTTGGTCTGTGGTTATGCTTGGACGTAAGTGACGCCGCCAGGTATGCAGTCGACACCCGGTTAGGTGGAAACCAGTGACTATCAAACATCATTGTTCTCTTTTCTTCCGTCCTGCATTAACGGCATGCACTCTCTCTCTCTTCCAGTCTGCCATATCAAACTGGGACATGGTTGCTTTTCTTTTCTTTTTTTTTCTTTTCTTTCGTTCTCTTCATTAGTTAGCAACTCTCTTTCACTCATCTCCCCTAGTACATTCTCTGCAGGACTATCTCATGCTAATTCTCTCAACTTGGTTCTCTGCTCTCCATACATCATCTCTCTGCTGTCTCTCTCGTCAGAGCTTACACAGAGCCCTTCCTCTGTTCTCTCTCTCGCCTCGTTCCTCTACCCTCTGCACTCACACTTTACTTTTATTCCCTCTAATATGTGTCCAAGGGCGGAGTACCATTGGTCAGTATTTTTACCGCACTCGTACCGTAGTTATCTCCTCTAATTCCATTGGGCTTATTCAAATCATGGACAGTCACGACCTACACGCCTTACTCTCTGTGGTGGTCAAATGGTCATTAATTGATTAGCTTGATTTTCACACCCACACTACACTACCTTCCCCCCATCATATTCAACTGGCGACGTATCCCGACTTAACTTGTGGCGCTTTAGTCCTACAAATTGGCTAGAATGAGTATGGCCAGGCACTGAGATCCGTCCCCCAATCAGGGGCCTGACTTCGAAGGGGCTGGCCCCCCCCCACCCCCCCCCCCCCGGGGGGGGTCTGTCGGTTTTCAAACGGCTTAGTCTGTTCTGGCTGGGACCGTACCGGTCTCCGTTTGATCTAAGTCTCCGCTTAAGCTTAATTGGCTGGACCCCGACATTATGGGCCCATCTACCTTTGGGGCGCCTTGACTAGTTTGAGTTGAAGCTTATGCGAACAACATTTGGCTGGCGACGGGACCACTCTTTGGTTGTGTTTTTTTTGACCGCCCCCCCCCCCCCCCCCCTGACAATTTCCCCCTTGCAAAAGACTATGCACCGTATCTGTCTCAAAAACATCCGGTACAATAAAAAAGACAACAACGAATTTGCTTTGATTCCACAGCTACAGTGATAGTTTGAAAAATACTTTAAACCACGGTTTATAAAAATTATTTAGAAATATAATTAGTGAATTACCACGCCTAGGAGTTCTATTTGACGTGAGCTCATTGCGTTATCTTCAACTCATTTTATAACTACCTCTGTGGCGCACTTATGCGAGTCCCCTACACTGAGGTGCTGCCACATCTTCTCTTCACAATTCTTATGAAACGCGCACAATATTAATATGATCACGATCCCTGAACACTTCAGGAGGATTCTCCATCCTCACTTATTGCTAAATAATGCATCACTAAACAAGAGACTGTATGCTCAAGCTTAATTACATTTTCACGTACAAAATCTCACACAGTCATTATGTACCTAGAGACCAACTGGGTATGACACCCTCATATCCATCAACATAACTGTAATAAACACCATCATTATCAATACCTATAGCACCTGGATATGACTGACGTCCTCTGAGTTGCTGCTTGCTTGAATACACGGATTTAAAAGTCAGCTCGACATTCTGTCGACACGGGGAATGTATCTGCACTCGATACCTGTTGGGCTGCAATGCATTGCCAACGCAGCACTCTGCTGTTTTCTTTAAACTGCCGCCTCCTGCTGGATATTTGAGTGGTTGATGATCAGTCTCTATCTCCGAACTCTTTCCCGTTACCAAGTATTTGTGGAATTTCTGCACGGCCCACTCTCGAGCGCTAAAACACTCCTTCTCCACCGTTTGCGTACCTCCTTCTTCACGCTTTGTTCATACTTCCGATAGCATATCTCACAGGCGGACTCGACCCCTTCATGCTCTCCTGCAACAAATACTGCACCTATCCCTCTAGCTGATTGATCTGTCCGCAACAACAACTGTTTGGAATTTTCTTCGGTTGCTCACGGACTGGGACGGGAACTAGCTCTTTTCCACACGTCTGCAGTAGCTTGCTCTGGGAAGCGTCTGGACCACTCGACCACTGCCGGTTTCCCTGCTTGACAAATCACTGAGTGGAACTCCGTTGATTGCTGCGAAATCTGAAATACTCCCTATAGTATACCATAAAACCTAGAGACTAATGACTTCTGTTTTGGTCTTTGGGTCTTCTCTGGATAACTTTCCTTTCATCTTCTCATCTACTTTCCCTCTTTCCGGCTGCTTTGTGTCGCCATCGTCACAAAACCTTGGAACTCCAGGCTTGGTAAACCAACCTGGCACTTTGTAGGGTCTGGCTGTGAGATGGCTTGTCTCTACCTCTCTAAAACTGATTCTAGCTGCCTCCATATGCTCCTCCCATGTCTCGGATGCTACAGAATGTCATCCATGAATTCTCATCGCCTTCCAATACCCCCGCTCAATAACTTCATATCATACGAGTGAGACGCCAGGTGCGTTGACTCTTCCAAAAGGAAGTACTCGCCACTGGATTATAGCCCCATAGGAGTGGAGAATGCTGTGACTTCCTTTGTGTCTCACTCAAGGCTATCGCCAGAAACCCTTGCTCAGATCTATCCTGTGAAATACTGGACTCTTGCTTGTGGCAGATCTGAGCGAACAGGTCTTCCAGTGTTCTGGCCCTCTATGACCTCTGCATCGTCCTTGGTGACACTGTTCAGACGTCTTTATTAGTCAAAAAGAATCGATGCTCACCTGACTTTTTCCTCACTAAGACGCGGGTTGCATCTTACGATGATTTGGACGGTTCAATCCACCCACAAGGTTCCCAACTCATTTCTCCCTCACCTTCGATCCAGACTTGCTTGGTGGCATAGGGCTTGGTTAGGCTTTCACATGTACGGGTTTTTTGCGATGTTTAAACCTCCACGTACATGTCTCTAGAGTGTCCTGCCTGTTTATCAGTCAGGGTCGACCTTTTAACTGTCTCTAGGAGCCCTAACTTCCTCCTGTCTCCCTACTGTTTAGCCTCTTCAATACTGTGACACTTCCTGATGACTCTTTCTTGGGAATCAGCAACATATCTCCCATTCTTCTGAAGCGGTCTCCTTCACCTACTTCATGATTGCTGCTGCACTTGGTGCTGAGTCTCAGCTGAAATATATTTGCGGAGCAAATTTGCATGGAAAAGTTTGATTTCCCATTCACATCGATTCGTAGTCTGATACCCTTTTCACTGATGGTGGAAATGGTCCATTCCAATGACATCAAGCAGCTAGTTGTGATTGCTCCGTGGGAAGCAGTAACAGGACTTGATCTCCACCTTGAGGGATTGCATTCCCTCCCTTCCTGTCATATTGCTTCTTCTAGAACGACCCTAGCCTCCTGCAACTCTCCCTTGCACGAACCATTACATGTCTCCTCGAGACGTTTGCGTAGCGTCCACCACATACTGATAAGTGGTTTTGACCTACTTCTGTTCTGTTCTCGGACCAAGACTATTGTGATTGCACACTGGTCCTCGAATGTCTGCCTCCATACAGCTGCTCAAATGGCGAAAAGCCTGTGCTTTCCTGTGGGAGCTCTCCTGTGGCGAACAGTGCCGCTGGAATGTAGCGCTCCCAATCGATGGCCTTTCTCACAGAGCTCTTTAAGCTGCCCTTCAGGCACTCCATTGAATCTCTCCACCACGCCATTGATTGTGGGTGGTATGGGGTAGTGAGCAAGATGCCACTGTGATCCATAGTGCCTGTTGACCTCTTCGCTTCACGCCCTGAGGTGAACTGTGAACCCCCTGTCACTGAGATTTTGTGTGGCTCAACCACGCGAGAAAAGATGTCTACCAGCCTTCAGCGACCTGTTGCGTATCGACGCCTTTCAATGCAACTGCTTATGGGTATTTGGTCGCGTAGTCCCACGAGCGTCTAAGCACTTACCTGTGCCCCCTTTGTGAACAGGAGGATTGGGGCCTCCGATCAGGTCAACAGCCACCTCCTCCTGCAACTGGTGTGTCAATTAAAAGGGGCTGTTTAAGAGTGCCTTCCATCTTCACCCTCTTGTGGTGACTTTGGACACACGTCACATGACATGCAGAAACGCTGACGTTCTGCCATTAGCCGGGCCAGAATGAAAATCATCGAAGATTCGAGTAGGCTGTTTTTGGTGTGCCGTGATGACCCGTCCATGAGCGACTCGTGACCCACAATGACCTGACTCAGTGTCCGCTAACATGCTGCGGTCATCCTCTACTGAGTGGTCACCTTGACTGTCTTCCCTTGGAGAACATCGGTACAACAGCCCGCTTTCACATGAAATTCTGTCTCACCCCCTTAACCTCAACGGTGTTTCTCCTCACCTCGTGCCAACTCCCAAGTCTTCCACGGAGGCGAAGGGTCTTGTTCACTGCGCTGCCCTAAATCATCAAGGCAGATAAAATCTTAGCGCTGACTTCACATCGCTGGACAGGACTATACTGCGCTTATCAACCATTTCTTCTCTTCGTGCTCCTGTGTTGGGAATGCTGCCTCGTAGCATGTCAACAACTCAGGATCCACTGGATCCTTAGCACTCTGAATATTCAAGGCTTTCAAAATCATGAAGGGGGTTTATCATTCACCAGCGCAGTCAATCGCTGAGAAGTAAGGGTACGTACTTCTTTCTTGCAACTGCGAAATTCCCTCCCACAGTGCAATGATTTAGATTACGGTCTGATTTGCCGGTCAAATCCCCTTTATCGGACCGCGTTTGTTCGTACTACCCCGCAATAGAACAACAGGCTCTAGTTAACAACACTTTCACCCTCATGCTGGCCTAATCCACCTTCTTCAATCAGGTCACGATCCACTCAGACCTTGTGCCTCCAGACTGACACTGGTCATGCTGTCCTGTGCTAGTCCATAGGCTGCACTACACCTAATCTTCAGAATGAATCCTTTTGGTTCCACTGTCAGGTTCGTTTTCCTTGACGACCTTTATCACCTCATGCAAGGCTGCGCGCCTTCTGAAAACTAACCTCTGCGACATCCCTCGCCAATGTCCCTTCTTGTGACAATTGAAAACACCTATTGTCCCTATGCCCTTCCTCTGACCCACCAATGGAGTTGACAGGACTGGGCTGGGAAACTGCCCTGGTATCCTTGCCACTCTTCTCAACCTGTTGCCTGGCAACCTGGTTCTCATCGCAACCTCTACGTGCCCCAAACGTGCCTCTCTAACTCCTATGCGAACTTCACACAACCTCCCCTGATGTCTCTGGCTGTCTTTCTTTCATAATGTATGGTTAACTCAGGGCCTCGCATACCTGACAAAATCTGTTCCTTCAGAACTAGCTCTTTAAACTCTGCGAACTCCTTCTTGTACCGCCTCAACTACTAACCCACTCCTCCCCTGAAAATAGTGATCTAAACGTGCACAAACTGAGTGTTCACGTCTCACCTGTTGTATTTTTGCTGAACGATATTTCTTCCTGATAATTACCATCTCTGTGAGGCTTCATAATCCTTTCACATCAGCGATTCCGTCACAGGCCGAAATCAGACTGTTGTTCTGCTGCGTAATGCAGTTAAAAATTTGTTAATGCATTTACCCGTCAGTTAACGCCGTCTTAAATATGACTGCCCACTCTCTGGATGGCCCAACCTGACTGGTCGCAATCGTTTTCGAAAAAGACTGATGTAAGCATCTATCGAATCGGTTCCTTCGAGGAATTTTGGCAACTTGGGTCGGCGGGGGCATAGCTGCGCACAGGTTGTCATTGGAAACTGATACTCCCATCCTCGGTGGTCTCCTTTGTATTCTCCACTTTCTCTAACCTTAATTGAACCTTTTAATCTTTCCGTTTCCTGCTTCATTCTTTCTGTCTACTGTCTTCCCTTAGTCTTTATGTACTCCTGCGCTTCCTTAGTCTTTCTGTTTCCTGCTTTCATTCTTTCTGTTCCTGCGATTCCATTATTCGTTTCTGTCTCTGCTTCTTTCTTTTTGTCTTCCTGCGTTTCCTTATCTTTTTACTGTTTTTATTCCTGCGGCTGTCCTGATTAGCCTGTATCCTTAACCTTTAGTTTCTTCCTTTTTTACCGCGACAACGTCGTTCTTTTACGTCTCGCTCATCCTTTCCATCTTTTGCTGGTTTTCAACGGATCATATGCTCGCAACTTCCTTCTCCTCGAATAGCCCTATATTCAAGACGCGACGCTCACCTAGTTGTGCTCAATAGGTGGTGTCTCTTTTCTTCCCGTCCATTATACTCTTTTTTTGTGACCACAAGGAATTTTTTTTCTACGACAAGCCAAAATGGTGGTCCTACCACACGAAGTGACGTTATTGCCACAATCTATGAATGATAATATTGAGCTTGGGACAACGTAATTAGTTTTTATAGACGACCCAGCGCCTGACCCAAATATGAGAGCGTATTATAGGCAATCTGTGCGAAATAAGTACGCTGGGGTGAAATGCAAGGCCTTGTATTAACTATCTTGGAAGCAATGGCACAAGCCTAGTGTTTAACCTATTTAGGGAACATACAGTAAGTACAACCCTTGTCTTAGGATTTAAATACTTGAATCCACCCAGGTTCCTCTATGAGAAAGTTGAAAATTTATAATCAATATGGGCCAGAATATCCTGGCAAGAGCTCGCCTAAAATTGTCAACCTCGGTGATTGTCGATGGTGGTAGGACTAGCGCACAGCCCCAAACACAATCACAGCTTGTTACGATCTCATCATATATCATTTGCATTAGTCACAACCACTTGTAAAGTCTATATCTTTTACTACACAATCGGTCATAAGAACGCTAACATCAATGCATATGGAATTCAAACAAAATATAAACATTCTCTCTTTCCTGAACTTCACAATACATCTTTTATCTAATACATCATTAATAAACCGGGGTATATTCTGATTTCTACTTTACCTGGACAGGTGATTCTTAACTATTCCAGAATCCCATGTCTTTTCTTTTCTTTTGTGTTATTTTCACGGTTCACTTTCACTAGCACGAAACAACTGCTGGCACTGGTCTTGGTACTGCTGGCACATGGTCAGGTTTTGACGGTTGCACTGGCGTTGGTCTGTGTTCTGCTTGTCCGAATGTGACGCGCTGCGTATGAGGTGGGTCGAACCCCAAGGTTTATGTGGAACAGTGATTTCAACATTCAATCTGTTCTCTTTATTCATTCCTGCATCAACGCATGCTCTCTCATCTCTCTCTCCAGTCTTCCCTATCACAAATGGACATGGTTGCCTTTTCTTTTCCTTTTTTTTTTCTTTTCTTTCTTTTCCTCTTACATTAGTTAGTACTATCTCTATCCACATCTCCCCTGGTCCTTCCGCTTGAAGGACTATTAATGCTACATCTCTCAAATTGGTTTTCTTTCTTCTCTCCTCCCCTCATCTCTCTGCTTCTCTCTCGTCAGAGCTTACACCAGACAGCCCCTTCCCTCTGTTACCTTTCTCTCTCCCTCGTTCCTTCTCCCCCTCTCGCACTCACACATTACTTTATGACCTTCTATCGTGTTCCAAGGCGCGAGTAACATTGGTCAGTATTTGACCGCTCGTCCCGAAGTTATCTCCTCTAATTCCTTGGTATTCATATCATGACCAGTACGGCCTTACAAGCCTTTACTCTCTGTGGTGGTCAACTGGTGATCTAACTTGATTAGCTTGATTTTCACCCCCCCCACACCACACTACTTCCCCCCTCCTTCTTCAATGGCGGACGTACCGACTTAAATTGTGGCGAGTTAGTCATACAATATTGGCTTAGATGAGTCTGGCTCCAGGCACACCTGAGACCGTACCTCCGCGGCAGACATCGACCGGCGTCGGTCTCAAACGGCCTTAGTCTGTCTGGCTGGACAGTACCGTCTCCGTGAAGGCCTCTCCGCTAAGCTTATTTGGATGGACTCCGACATATGCCGTGCCGTCTTCTACCCTGGCGCACTAGAATGTTTGAGTTGAAGCTTAGTTCCGAATCAAATGGCTGCAACGGACCACCTGTGTGTGTATATTTTTGTCCGTGACACTCTCTCTCGCAACGCCTTGGCCCCCATGTTCTCATCCAAACCCCATACTCTCCCGCCTCTTATGATTTTATGGTTCTTTTCGTGTATATCATATATTCATTTATTCATTTAGTCTTCTTCGCTCTGCTTCTTGTTTATTTACGTGTTTACTTTGTTGATTTTCGTCTTGGCCAGTTCCTTCTTGTATTGATTAGTAACCTTTCGTGTATTCTTCTGTATCTTTGATTCTGTTGACCTGTTGACATGGCATCTTGTGTTCCTACTTTTTCTTTTTTGCTTTATTTTGTTTTTTGTTTTACATTTCTTGTTTCCGTTTCCGGGTAATCCATGTCTCAACCTTTCTAGTCGGCTTAAGATGTCATCAGAAACCAGAAGGCCCAACAAAAACAAACTCTAGAGTCTTGATTCGCTGGCTTAGGTCTGTTTATATCTGTCTGTCTCTCTCTCGTCTCTGTCTCTGTCTGTCTGTCTGTCTGTCCTCTTTATCTCTCTCTCTCGCTCTCATCTCTCTCTCTCTTCTCTCTCCTCTCTCTGTCTCCCTCACTGAGTACCAACTTCAGCTCAGTGCAATTTACCCCTTTGTGTTGTGCGTGTGTATGTTTTTCGTCACACGATAATCATTGCACTGCGTTCTTTCTCGCTGCGCGTGCTTTTTCTTCCCACTTCCACTTCAAACTCATCATATGTTCCCACCCCTCATCCTTCAATTACTCTCCTTTTTTACAATTCCACGCATCCTCCTCCCTCATTTTCCACCCTAAAATCGCCCACAGCTATCCAATCTAAACAAGTCCCCTCCACTCTATACCAATATTCATCTGCTGACCTTAATGTGTCATTTCCATTCCACAACCACCTTCCCACCTTTACCCCCTCCTTCGTCAGTTCCGTGTTCTACCCTCCATCACCCTTGTTTTCCACTTTCTGGGGGTGACGATGAGAGGTGGGGACAACAGGGGAGTCGGGGCGTGAGGGCGGGGAAGGGAAGCTAGGGCCTTGCAATTGGCAATTCCTTAGGGGTTCTTCGTGAAGGTGGATACCCCCGTCACAGCAGACAAAGAAAATTGAAAACAAAATGCAGGCAGGGGAAACAGTAAACAATAAACATAAAAAATAGCGAGTTACCCTACTTTGGTCATGGTTTGTAGCAGACAAAGAGTTTTTATTTAGCTGTGTGTTTTGTCGTCCTGAGTGTCGTTGGAGGGTTTTCTGTTGTACCTTGATCTTGTTCTTAGCCTTAGCTGTTCTCCTCTTCTTTCCTTTCTGCCTTCTTCCTTGGCTGCTCTCTGTTCATTCAGGTTCCCATCTTTTTTTTAAAAAAAAAACAAACATTTCCCCCCCATGTGAAAGAAATGCTATGGCGAAATCATCAGTCCCGCTTTGTGGTTGATCTACATTTCCTTCCCTTCAAATTTACCCCCAACCGCCTCCGTCATCTAGTCCTCTGTCATCTCTCTATCCTTACCTGCCCTCTTCTTTCTTTCTATCTACGATTATGCGGGGCGCGCACACACACAACACCCACCCCCACCCCCCACACACACACACACACACAACAACAACCACGCACGTCACGCACACACACACACACACCATACACACACATATGCACGCCACACACACACACACACCACACACACACAACTACCACACACCAAAAAACACACACACACACACACACACACGCACGCACTACACACACACACACACCACACACACACACCTACCTCTCACACAGGTAGCACGCACACACACACACAACACACACATCACACACACCACACAACACACAACAACACACACACACACTCAAACAACTCCACAGCCGCAAACACGCATCAACCCACACACACACACACCACCATCACACCACTCATCATATATTCACACCACAACACTGTCCAGGAGACGGGGGGAAATCGTGATGGTATTGCTTAAGCTGCACTAAGTTGATTTATTATTAGTCTGGCTTAACACCCCAACCGTTATTCTCTGCACTCATACACGGAATATGCACACACTCATGCACGCACCCGACATTTACCTCTCTCTGGCATGGTTGTCACGATCTCGATTTCTCTCAACACGAACTGAGAACAAGAAATACAATTTCTATGCACTTATAATTAATCATGAACAATCAATCACAAACAATATAATTATCAAACTTAAAGGACAATCATCATATACCGCGGTTTTTAATTAAAATGACTTCTTACATGGCCAGTTTTCACACACCCACAACCACGCTTTCACACACTCCACCAGTTCTTGAAAAAAGTCTCGTCACGTCTTTTCTGCACTGCTTGATGGTTGATGCTGGGCTGACTGCGCCAGGCTCAGGACTGGTCTTCGTGCTCGTCACTCTGGGATTCGACGTCGAAACTCCTCTTCTTGTTTCTTACCCACTCTGGTCAAATCCCGTTTGTCTGTCTTCTCCCACCTCTGGGCTCATACACTCTTAGTTTTAATTCTCTTCAGCTTGTCTTTAAATCCTCAAGACTTGCTTTCTCTTCTATCTCCCCAGACCACGTTGGATCTCGACCCACTTTCTCGGTACTGCTCATCTCTTCCTCTCTCTATTCTCCTCTGCCTTTCTCTCTCTTCTTTTTTTTTTTTTACTGGGTGTTGTTCTCTCGACACGTTGTTCTCACCACTCAGTTTTTCTAGGGAGGGACAACAATGGCAGTTCCCACTTCTGCGCCATGCCCTTTGTCCCACGGCTGATTTTCAAGCCCCTAGCTTCACAAGTACCACCTTGAATTATCCCTACCACTCGTGACATTTCCACCCACATCAGCATTTTACACACCACCCATACCTAATTGATTAGCAAACACAATCTTAGCCAAGATGGACATCGCAAAATTCCCGCCGTCTTCGGTGTCCGTTAATACTGACAAATTATCGTATGGGAGGGTTATACAAGTCCACACGCAGTCAGCTAGCTGACCAATAGTACAACACAGTGACCCACGGCATTAACCCAATTGAAAACCAATCCATGGCCCCCCCTGCTCTTCACTGATGTTTACTAAAGAACCTCAGCTGTCGTGGCATTTAGCGGTCTACTTGGGGCATACGTAGGTGTAGTGGTTACATTCCCTTCCCCCTTTCGCCACTAGAGGCAGGATCCCGGGAACTCTCTCTAGGTGTCATGCTTTGTCATCTGACCATCCCGGCTCCTTCACATACAGTTCGGCGTGTGCGGTGGGTAGGATACCCTGGTGAATTGAGTCAATTACTATTTGTATACTCGTACAATGTCCCTTGTCTCCAAGCGTCTAATTGCCTTTTGTGAGCAGGTGTGAACGATCCTGGTCATATCAAATTCCCCCCACACGAAGACAATGCCTGCATTGGACCTATACACTTAATATTCAGGAGATGAAACTACATAATTTTCCCATTTAACCAGTAGCTAATATCGGCCTCTCATAAGCCTATTACACTGAGACGAACGCAAGATTGGTCTTGCAACAAAATAGTCTAGGAAAAATCAATACATACACACTATCAAAGCAACAATATCAACATAATTCTAGAATTCTCACCTGCTCAAAGTCGCTTCCGTGGCCATCTTATACCATTTTGTTTTACGGAAATTCTCTCCCCTTATCTTCCTACAGGGGCCCGCAACCAGCCACGTTCACGCTTACGCGACAAGCAAAAGACTTCACGCACCACTACCTGACTTCTAGACAATCACGCACCATTTTATTGTGAGCAACTTTTTGGTAAGACCTAGTCTGATCCCCCCCTTTCTGTCACACACCTTGCTTCCCGCGGCATGTGCTGCATTGTGACAACTGAACTCCCGCCTAGACATCGCCCAGGTTACGGGCCAGTAGTACCTCTTGCGTCTATGCCTTTTGTGAAGGCCTTCATCGCCCGAGATGGCCCGAGCGATCGACGTCACTCATGTTTTCGCAGACCTCACAGTCCTTTCTGCGCTTTTATAGGCACATACGTCTCGGTCGTTTTGTCTTACCCGAAACTCGGTAGAGTGAACGATTCGTGTACAATACCCCATCCTATTATTCAAACCGATTGTTCCCTTCCTTAACACGTTCTTCTGTTGTTTGAGCCTTAAAACCGAACCAGCTTCTGAGCGAGTGATCGCCTGTTGTATGCCCATACCGTGAGTGCGGTCGGTAGGTCTCACTGACACGCTTTTCCTCACGTGATTCCTTTCCTGATTCTACCACAGATTTTCCAGGTTTGGGTCTCCGTACCACGTGCTCCTGGGATGTTTCGTTTACCAAATCATACGGGGCTTCGGAACAGCCAAGCATGTACACTTCCACTATAAAAATGGTTATAATGAACACCTGTGACCGTTTTGAATGCTGCTACTGTTCCATCTATTTGTCTACCCTGTGTTATTCTGTGGAATTTGTTCCCTTCGTATCAGGGACTCTTCAACCATGCCACCAGTGAACCCCAAGTCTCTAATGATCTTTAACCACATTTTCCCCCACTATGCTTTGTGCACATCCATGTTATCGCCTGAATCCGGTGAAACACTAGACAACAATCCAGACAAAATAAAAACACTGTCATCTTGTTCATCTTTTTCTAACTGCCTCTCTCTTGGCTGATCCTCATTGATGCTGCCTTCTGTGTCTTGAATATACAATCCTAGCCAAGTGCACTGTTCTCTATTGCACAGAAACAGGTTACGCTCATTCCTAGCCACGTGGCTATTGTTTTTCAACCTTGTTTGTCACGTGACGCTGTGTGCTTCGGCGTGTGTTACTCACTGACTCTTTGACGTGCGTATGTGCTGGCCGGCTTTCCTATGAATATACTTCAGGCTTTAGTCTTGTTGGTGAGGCAAGTGCGCGCCTCGCTTTCTCGGTAATACCTTTGTGCTTCAAGTACTTCAGCTGATTGTCACGACTACCATCTCCTTGAGGTGTATTGTGGAGGCCCGGCCCACAACCCGTCACGTATCTGTTCTTTCCTCTCAGTGTCTTCGAGGCCTTCAAAATACAGTCCACTTATCTCCAGTTCTATCCACATGTTTATATGTAATGATCTAGTTAACTCACCGAACTGTGTGTATGTTCACACTGTTCGATTCTCGCTTCGCGAAATTACGCCTAAAACCTTCTTCGTCATATCATTTGCCTTTGTATGCTTGTTTCACCTTGATCAAAATCTCTCTGATCCACCTATTGGTAGGTGGAAACTGTGCGTATACGCACGACCTGTCCAACAAGGCAGACAGGTTTATTGCCACAGTCATCTTCGGGCGCCCTCGAGTCGGCTAAACGATTCAAACGACTAGATATAGGCAATCGACTCGAATCGTTTCTTCTTCACGACCAGTGGTGTTTATTGTCTAGGTGGCAGCCAACTTTTGTTCTGCGTCCTATGACTATGATCTGGGGTCTTTTTACTGCGATTTTCAGTTTTTATTCTTTCCAACTCAATGTTGTTTGGCTAAATTATCCGATTTACTGCTTCTGCTCTCGACCTTTGCAGCCGCTCCACGCTCGCATAGGACTCTTGCCTCTGGCAGTGCATCTCTGCATCTGCTTTTTGCTATGGCAGCTTGCACTTCTGCATCTGCCTCTCCGCTTTGACAGCTTCTACACGATGCATCCTGCTTTAGCCTTCGACAGCAGCAGTTTCAAGTCTAAGTCTCTCAGCCTCAGCATCTGAGTTTCTTTCTGACAGCGTCGAGCTGTTCCTTTTCATAATTCCTTCTTTCAGCCTAATCATCTCTTTCAGTATTCTGCTGAGGTTTCAGAATCTACGCAGTTTTCATCTCCCTGCTATATCCCATTTCTTTCCCCACAAACGTACTAGTTTTCTACTTGGGGTTATCAAACTTTTCCTCAGCATCTTCTTTTCTGATATGTTTTGCACCACTAAAACAGTTCCGCTTATAAACCGGAAAAGTCAGTTAACAGTTTACTAAACGTTACTCGAGTACATCTAACAGTGGTGTTTGTTCCTAACACAAATGGAGCCTTAATCTTAATCCACAGCTTCAGTGTGTCGTTATGCCTAGAACTCTCGTTTCTTCGTTTCTCTAAAACGACCTTTGTTAATAACCACCCTAGACACAAGTAAACACGCAACACTCTAAGATCTAAAAGGAAATATTTAGAAGAGCTAATTAAAACTTGCCTTTATGGCACGCTTCGCCCCTGTTCTACTTAGTATTCATTTGTTTCCCTCCTGATTACTAATTTGGGCCATGCAATCCTGGAAGGCTCGCCACTTTCGTCTTGGAGGGGGGAAATCGTGTGGATGCGGTATTGCTTATGTGCACTAACGTTGATGTATATTAGTCCAGGCTTTAACCACCAAGGTTATCTCTGCACTCATAACGCATATGACCTAACTCAGCACGCACCTGCCATTCCACCTCTCTATGGGAATGGGTGTCTCGCCTTTCGTTTCTTCAAATCTCTCTCTCGAGATCAAGAAATACAATTTTTTGCTACTTATATTATCCATGAAACACTCAATGCACACACAATAAAATTTCCAAACATAACGGATCCTAATACAATCCTATTCCCGGTTATTAAATAAATGAACTTCTTACTGGCCAGGTTTTACTACACTCAACCAACGCTTGCACACCACTCCACCGTTCTTGCAAATAAGTCTCTTCAGTCTTCTTCGCACCTGCTTGATGGTGATTGCCTTGGTTGACTGGCGCCTGGCTTCAGGATCTGGAGTCTTCGTGGTCGTTCTCTGGTGATCTGACGTCGAACTATTCTTCTTCGTTCTTCTTCACCACCGCTGGGTATTTCAATTCAGTTTGTCTGTCTTCACCCACCTCTGGGCTTCAAACTTAGTTTCCTTCTCTTCCCGCTTGTCTTTAAATCTATGACTTGCTTGTCTCTTCTATCTCCCCAGACCACGATATCTCTCGACCTTTCTTTTCCTGCTCACTCACTCTCCTCGTCTTCTCCTCATGCCATTACTATCTCTATCTCCTGGTGTTGTTCTCTCGAACCGTTGTCTCCTCCGTTTATATAGGGAGGAAACAAGGATTCTTCGAGGCTAATGCCTTTGGTCACGTCTGTTCTCAAGCCCTAGTTACAAGTACCCTGATTTTCTCCATCTCGTGGACATTCCTCACACATCAGCATTAATACCAAACACCCAATACCTTATGATTAGCAATCTCAATACCTTAGCCACCAGATGGACATCGAAAATTTCCGCCGACTTCGGTGGTCAGTTAACCAACTGTAATTATTTTAAGGAGGGATACTACAACCTCTCACGCTTCACGGCTAGCCTGATACATAGAACCATCACAGTGAACCACGGCAATACCATTGAACTAATCCAGGCCCCTGCCCCTTCTTTTTTTTTTTCAAAAAAATGACTGTTTACACAAGAACCTCAGCTGACCGAGTCATTTAGCGGTCACTTGGGGCACGAGTCGTAGTGGTTACATTCCTTCCCCCTTTCGCCACGGGCAGGTCCGAACTCTCTCTAGGTGTTGTCTGGTCCTCTGACCACTCCCCTCCTTCCCACTCCCCAACCCCCCCCCCCCCCTCCTTCACCCCCACCCCCCCAATCCCCCCACCCCTCCCCCCCCCCATGGCCTCTTCACACAGTTCGGCCGCTGTGCGGTGGTAATGGTACCTTGGGTAATTGGTCAATTTACCTATTGAATACCACGGTACAAAGTCCCTTTGTCTCCAAGCGGCTAATGCCTCTTTTGTGAGGAGGTTTCACGGCTCCTATCGACACACACACACACGTTGTGCGCATCTTTGCATTGCACACATTTCTTTCATATATACACTCATCTCATCCTCTTGCATGCTTGCACGCACATGTACACACACAAGCACACACACAAATCACACACACACACACCACACACCACAACACACACAATCCACACCGCACGCACACCACACACACTCACACAAACCCACACAATACCACGCAGCACACACATGCCACACACACACATATTCACAGGTTAAAGGCTGGGCTGGTCTTACTATAAAGAGCATGAGTGAGTAGAGAGAGAGAGAGTGAGAGAGAGGGAGAGAAAAGGGCCTACTGATTACAGTGTTCTTGCCCTTGCTGCACGGAACTTGTGGTGTGTATGTCAACTGTCGGCCCGTTTATCGATGTGTCTGTGGAGGCCCTCATTTCCATGCCTGCTGATTGCCTCTCTGGGGAAGAGCTGCATAGTGGTGAAAGAGGAAAGGTCAAGGAAGGGTGGAGATGGAGTGGGGTAGGGGCAGAGGGCCGAAGGAGGGGTGGGGAAAAGGGGGGGGGGGGAGGTGGGAGGAATGCAACGGAATGGTGGTGTAAGAGGAGGGGGATTGTAGAAGATGGAGACTGTGTGAAGAAGTGGTGTCTTCCGACTTCTTGTCTCTGCTCTTTCCTTTACAATTCTCTTGTCTGGCATGCTCACTGTTATCTGTCTGTCTCTTTCCTTTGCCTCACACGCACGTGCATGGTGCATGCCTCAACACACACACACACACTACAACACACTCACAACACACACACACAGCACGCACGCACGCACGCGCGCACGCGCGCCGTCAAACAAACCCACACACAATCCACACACACACACTCACACACTCCCACACACACACACCACACACACACTGCACAACCACATTACATGTAACACCCATTTTCTCTCCATTCATCTCATGCATTCGCTTGAGAACAATAAGCATGGAGAAGACATGGAGGCACCACACCATAAACAAGTTAAAAATACATTCCCCTTTCTCTATTTACCTTCTCCTAGCACACCCTCCCGCCCAACATAACAAACCACATGCCTACTGATGGTGTCTTGCTTGTTTGTACTCATACCATGCAACAGTACACACACACACACACACACACACACACACCACACACAAACACACCCCACACATACACTATAAGTACACACATATATATAGCACATACACACACACACCACTCACACACACACAAACCACACACACACCCACACACTACACACACACAAATCGAACCAATGCACTTCTCTCTGGTTTCTCTCTCTCTCCTTACTCTTCCTCTCTCTCATGATATTGCACACAGACCACACACACACACCAAAACACGCCGCTTTACACATACCAACACACACACAACACACACACACCACACACACACACACCAAAAGGGAAAATGAGGAGGAGAGAGGGGGGGGATTAAGTGTTATAGTTCAGAGTATCATCCCACCAAGCCATCATAAACTTAAATAAATTCAAGTGATAATTCACTGGACTGTTATCACAAGCTGATCCACTTGTCGCATATGAGCCATCCAGGTTCGGGTATTATACCCCACTTGTTTTGGCTTGATAATTGGAGGGGGGGGGGGGGGGGGCAAGTGAAACGGGATGGGGGGGGGGGGGGGAGGGGTTGTAGAAGAAATGAAAACATAACGAAACGAACCCAGACAAAAAATGAGAAATGAAAATGGAAGAAGATGATGAGGGAACAGTGATGGAAAGAATGGGAAAAGCACAGGAATCAGGGGGTTTTTCTACAATCTCAAGAAAGAATGCAAGTATATCCTGACAGATATATTCCCTCTCCTTGTTAAAAAAAACCTCCAGACAAGCAACATGATGAGGGGAGAGAATAAGTTTGGAAGGGGGGAGCGGGCAAGAAGGAAAGGGAGGAGGGGAGTGGGCGTGAGGGAGGAGATGTGGCAGGGGTAGGAGATAGGAGAAGGTTGCTACAATAATTGTGACACACTCCCAACCTCTCGTGTGACCCCCTCCCTACTCCCACACTTCCCGCCTTCGCTGCTCACCCTCGTCAGTTTATCCCCTTTGGGCAGTTCCTTCCTGCCTTCCCCCTCTCTCCCTTACCTTTCTCACACCCCTTCCCTTCTCCCTTCCTTTCCACTACATCTCTCCCATCAGCATGCGCTCTCCAAGAACCTCCTTCAAGGTGTCCGGGTCCTTTTGGGGGGGAGAGGCTGTTGAGAATTCTCGGGCCCAGACGAGACGATAATCACGTGGACAGAGTGCATGTCACGTGATCCTAACAGCTCGTGACATGCAGGGTGAAGGGTGCTCGAGGGGCTCTCAGAAAGCACGGGCGAAGTAGTCCTCCCTTTCACTGCCGGCAAGGACACTCTTTTGGCTCCAAGCCATTGCTGCCTCTTTTGTGGAGTGCCATAGGCTGCTGCACACCAGAAGTGACCACCACGG
Organism: Conus ventricosus; assembly: GCA_018398815.1. Classification (NCBI taxonomy): domain Eukaryota; kingdom Metazoa; phylum Mollusca; class Gastropoda; order Neogastropoda; family Conidae; genus Conus; species Conus ventricosus. Next base: position 54,908,899 of record CM031603.1, read on the forward strand.
CAAATATGACCGCGCTCTCTCCCCCCCCCCCCCCCCCCCCCCCCCGTCCTTCTCCTCAAACCCTCCTCCTTCCCCCTCTTCCCCAGTCCCCTATTCCTCACCACCGCCCACACATACAGTTTGTTATATTTTTCCTTATCTAAACAACAACGCATGTAGTCTGCCCTCAGACCATTTCATTTATTCTCTAACGAGAAACTGGCAATCAGATAAACATTCTCTGACAACATCAAAGCAAAGCTAATGAGGATTGAAGCAAACGAGGGGGCAGGGTGTTGATATATCAGCAATTAACATGGCATCACACTACACGTGTTTTCCATATTGTGAATTATATTGCCCACGGTGCTTGCTTCCTTCCCAAAGGAAAAACACAAGAAACAGAACATGCTCCATAAATGACTGCAACATCCCCATTGGTTCACGCTCGAACAGTTAACTGTATTTGATATTCCATGGGCGACCTCACACACACATACACAGACATTGCACGCGCGTGTGCATGCACACCCCACACACACACACACACACACACACACCACACACCCCACACACGCGCGCGCGCGCGCGCGCGCACACGACACACAACAACAACACACACACACACACACACACACACACACACACACACACACACACACACACACACACACAAACACATTATCCACGCCTCATGGCCAGTTGGGAAAGAAAACACCCGGATTGTGCAATTCTCAAAAAACTCAAAGATCACACTTTGCAACAGCATGATGAAAGACACTCTCTTCATTTCGCAGTCTTTGTGCACAGTGTTCTTTGTCGAAACTAAAGATGGAGCTGAGGCTTAGTGCCAGTTTCAGAAACATTTCATGCTACCACAGAACAGAAAAAATTCGGATGTTTTTGACACACGCCTTTTCAGCTGTGCAGAACAATTCCCCGCTTCCAAACAGTAAGGTCTTCATTCCCCTTCACCCTTTCACCCACGAATCAAATGTCAGGGTCTTCATGCTTTGCTTGCAACTGGAATTTAAATCAGTGTTTGATCACTCTCTCTGGAAAATGGACGCAAGATCAGGCTATGAAACAGGGTCCTATCGGGCAGCAAATATTAACCTTCGACTTCAAAGAATGGTTACAGCTTGCTTTTTTTTTTTCTCTTTATAAACGATTCTATTTGATTTGATGAGTTTGCACCCCATCACGCTGCAAGGTGAGCTAGCTGTGTGCAGAATTTCCCATCCTTCTCCTCGCCTTCATCCCCTTCCACCACCATCACTATCACCCCCATCACTACCACCCATCATACCACACCATCGCTACACCACCATCCCCTCCACCACCCTCACTACCCCCCACCATCACTACCACCACATCGCTACCACCACCATCTACCACCACCATCACTACCACCACCCTCACTACCACCACCATCGTACCACCACCCTCACTACCACCACCATCACTACCACCACCATCGCTGCCAGCACAATCACTACCACCACCATCACTACCACCAACATCCTTACCACCACCATCGTACCCCCACCATCGCTACCACCACCATCACTACCACCACCATCGCTACCACCACCATCGCTACACCACCATCACTACCACCACCATCCATACCACCACCATCGCTACCACCACCATCACTCCACCACCATCACTACCACCACCCTCGTACCCCCACCATCACTACCACACCAACACTACCCCACCACCTACACCCATCGCTACCACCACCATCCTACCCCCACCATCACTTCCACCCCCATCACTACCACCACCTTCACTACCCCCACCAACCCTACCACCATCGCTACCACCCCTCACACCACCCATCGCTACCACCACCATCACTACCACCACCATCGCTACCACCACCATCGCTACCACCACCATCACTACCACCACCATCGCTACCACCCCCATCACTACCACCCCATCACTACCACCACCATCACTACCACACCATCGCTGCCAGCACCATCACTACCCCACCATCACTACCACCACCATCGCTACCACCACCATCACTACCACCACCATCACTGCCAGCACCATCGTACCACCACCATCACTACACCACCATCACTACCACCACCATCCTCCCCACCATCACAACCACCACCATCGCTACACCACCATCACTACCACCACCATCACTACCACCACCATCGTACCACCACCTCACTACCCCACCATCACTACCACCACCATCACTACCACCACCCTCACTTACCACCACCATCGCTACCACCACCATCAAATACCACCACCATCACTACCACCACCCTCACTACCACCACCATCGCTACACCACCATCACTACCACCACCATCACTACCACCACCATCGCTACCACCACCATCACTACCACCACCATCACTACCACCACCATCACTACCACCACCATCGCTACACCCCATCACTACACCCCATCGCTACCACCACCATCGCTACCACCACCATCGCTACCACCACCATCCTACCAGCACTATCGCTGCCACACCATCGCTACCACCACCATCACTACCACCACCATCGCTACCACCACCATCACACCACACCATCGCTACCGCCACCCTCACTACCACCACCATCGCTGCCACCCCCATCGTACCACACCCCTCACTACCACCACCATCACTACCACCACCATCACTACCACCACCATCACTGCCACCACCATCGCTACCACCCCCATCGCTACCCACCACATACCCCCACCATCACTGCTACCACCATCGCTACCCCACCATCGCTACCACACCATCGCTACCACCACCATCGTTCCACCACCATCACTACCACCACCATCACTACCACCACCATCGCTACCCCCACCATCACTGCTACCACCATCGCTACCACACCCTCGCTACCACCACCATCATACACCACCATCGCTACCCCCACCATCACTACCACACCATCGCTACCACCACCATCGCTGCCACCACCATCACAAACCACCACCATCACTACCACCACCATCGCTACCACCACCTTCACTACCACCACCATCACTACCACCACCATCACTACCAGCACATCACACCAGCACCATCACTACCAGCACCATCACTACCACCACCATCGCTACCACACCATCACTACCACCACCATCACTACCACCACCATAAATACCCACCATCATACCAGCACCATCACTACCAGCACCATCAATACCCGCACCATCACTACCACCCCCATCGCTACCACCCCATAACTACCACCACCATCACTACCACCACCATCGCTACCGCACCATCATACCACCACCATCACTACCACCACCATCGCTGCCACCACCCTCGCTACCACCCCCATCACTACCCCCACCATCACTACCACCACCATCACTACCACCACCATCATGCCACCACCTCGCTACCACCACCAAACGCTACCACCACCATCACTACACCACCATCACTGCTACCACCATCGCTACCACCACCCTCGCTACCACCACCCTCGCTACCAACACCATCGCTACCACCACCACACTACCACCACCATCACTCCACCACCCTCGCTACCACCACCATCCTGCTACCACCATCGCTACCACCACCATCGCTACCCCCACCATCACTACCACCACCATCGCTACCACCCCATCACTACCACCACCATCGCTACCACCACCATCGCTGCCACCACCATCACTACCACCACCATCACTACCACCCCATCGCTACCACCACCACACTACCACCACCATCACTACCCACCATCACTACCAGCACCATCATACCAGCCCATCACTACCAGCACCATCACTACCACCACCATCGCTACCACCACCATCAAATACCACCACCATCACTACCACCACCATCACTACCACCACCATCACTACCAGCACCTCACTTCCAGCACCATCACTACCAGCACCCCACTACCACCACCATCGCTACCACCACCATCACTACACCACCACAATACCACCCCCATCACTACCACCACCATCACTACCACCCCCATCAAATACCCACCATCGCTAACCACCACCATCACTACCACCACCATCATACCACCACCATCACTACCACCACCATCACTACCACCCCCATCACTACCACCACCATCACTACCACCACCATCATACCACCACCATCGCTACCCCAACATCCCCCTACCACCACCATCACTACCACCACCATCACTACCACCACCCTCGCTACAGCACAATCCCCAGTTTCTTATCCTGTTGCACTCACGTGTGTGGCATGAAAAAAAATCAATGACTGCTGTTTGTCTCATTTTGGCACGGGCATGTCGGGTAGCTTTGACATGGTAATCAATGCCGCGAACTGATAGTGTTGGTCAACACAGCCGAGTTTGTGTGTTGTGTCGGTCAATTATGCGAGTTTGGGTGTGAGAGACACGGGACGACGGCACGACTTGATGACGTGATCGGCAAATGCGATGTGTCATCCTGGGAGTGCAGTGACTGGCATGGGAGAAAGGTCAAAGTGCGGGTCAGGGTTTGTTTAACCACCGAGGGTGAGCAACAATTGTCGAAAGATTGAAACCTGCACATATTTGTCTTAAATAAAGATTCACTGCAGAGAAAACAATAGAAAAGGTTTAAGTATTGGGGGGCTTTCATCTTAGTTGATTCTGTATGGTCGTAATGAAACGGCTCAAAATAGGCTGCAGGGTAGATTTGGGGTTTAGCTTTTCTATTCTATTGACACCCATCGTTCTCTTTTTCTCTTCCATAGTTGACTTCTGGAAGTAGATGGTTGATGATGATGAGATAATGATGATGACGACGACGACGATCATCATCATTTCATGATCTTCATTATTACTATTATTATTATCATTATTATTATTGTTAATATTATTATAATTATTGTCATATTATTATTGTTGCTGTTGTTGTTCCTTTTCTTCTTCTCCAGTTAACGTTCACGAACTTCCCTATCTCCACCCCATTTCTAACCTCATCTCTCTTTCTCTCTCTCTCTCTCTCTCTCTCTCTCTCTCTCTCTCTCTCTCTCTCTCTCTCTGTCTGTCTGTCTGTCTCTCTGTCTGTCTGTCTGTCTGTCTGTCTCTCTCTCTCTCTCTCTCTCTCTCTCTCTCTCTCTCTCTCTCTCTCTCTCTCTCTCGTCGATCCCCAACTTCAGCCGGTGCAATACTATCCATTTTTGGTGTGTGTGTGTTTTCCCCACATTATCATCAATGCACTGCTGTTCATTTTTTTTTTTGTTCCCCTGCTTTTCTTGCACTTCACTTCAACTGCCATGCGTCCCCGCTCCCCCCCCCCCCCCCCCCCTCCCCTCATCCCTCTCGCACCCCTCCCCTGTTCTATTTTTGTTCACACGTCATCCTCCCTCCATTTCCCTTCTAAAATCGCCCTCGCTATCCAATCACAGACCCTCCCTCCACCCCACCACACCTGTGCCCTTGCCCTCAATCTGTCCTTTTCGTTCCCACCACCCACTCACCTTACCCCTTCCACCATCCATTTTATTGGTTACCTCAACCATCCCTTACTGTCAGACATTCTGGGGATGAAGATGGGAGGAGGGGAGAACAGGGAAACTGCAGTTGGGGGTGGGGAAGGGGTTGGAGCAAAGACTGTACGCCCTACGGATGGAGTCTGCAAAATCCTGAGGGGTATGTGAAGATGGATAGCTGTGTCAGAGCAGACAGAGTTTTAATTTATGCATTGTGTTTTGTCATCTGAGCGTCCTTGGAGTGTTTCAGTGTACCTTATCTGTCCTTTCCCCAGCTCTACCTCTCCTTCTTTTCTTGCTCTCTTTCTGTTCCTTTTTTTTTTAATCCTTCTTACCAGTTTATTCTGCTTACCTTCTTTTTTCCAATGTGAAAAGAAATGTATGGCGAACGCATCTGCCTGCTTTGTGGTTGATCTACATTTCCATCCCCTCCGCCATTCCCCCCCCCCCCCCCCCAACCCACCTCCGTCCTCCTCCTGTCATCTCTCTTTCCTTACCATCCCTTTCATTTCTATCGACTATTACGCATGCACGCACATACACAAGCACACACACGCACACACGCACACACACACACTCACACACACGTGCACACACATACATACACAAATGTACGCATGCATGCACACAATGCTAAGGCCTGCACGTGCACATGCACAGAGACACAAACACAGACACACACAGACAATCACATTCACTCACACACACACACACACACACACACACACCACACACACACACACACACACACACACACACACACACACACGCACGCATGCGCACGCGCGCCACACACACACACACACACACACACACACACACACACACACACACACACACATACACTTGCACACGCATTGGAGAGAGAGAGAGAGAGAGAGAGAGAGGAGAAGAGAGAGAGAGAGAGAGGAGAGAGAGAGAGAGAGAGAGAGACATGACCATCTCAAGGTCCTGGGGGTCTTCCTTGAAGAGCATCATTTTGGGGGAAGGAGGGGGAGGGTTGGGATAGGATAGTGGTGTAGCAGGGGCCGTGGATGTGGGAAAGAGGGAGGGGGTTCAGGCTGGGAGAGCTGAGGAGACAAATCTTGGTGAACGGACCAAATCTCATTACCGCTTTCTCCCCCACTCTTTCCATTGAAAATCTGCTCAACTTCGTATGGTAAGA
>CM031603.1:54920525-54925525 GCA_018398815.1 Conus ventricosus
ACTATTCATCAATGAATTAACTAAAGATATTAACACTTTTGGTAGACATGGTATTCAGCTTTCTCCAGACCTCATTGAACTTTTGATTCTGTTAATTGCTGATGATGTTGCATTATTTTCTGATACTGTCATTGGTTTGCAAACCCAACTGAATGTCTTGTATAATACTTCAAAACGTTTAGATTTACTTGTGAATCTGGAAAAGTCAAATATTGTTGTATTCAGGAATGGGGGTTACCTTGCTTCGAATGAAAATTGGACTTTTGGTGGTGCTCAGCTTTCCGCTGTTAACATGTATAAGTATCTTGGTATAACACTGACTACAAGATTATCTTTCCAAGCAACTATGTGTGACCTAGCAAACAGAGAAAGAAAGGATTAACTGCTATCAACAGAATGCTATGGTCAATAGGTGAACATTCTCCTGGTATTTTCTTTAAGCTATTCGATTGCCAAATACAGCCTATCTTAACTTATGGAGCAGAGATTTGGGGACTGTCATCTAACCAGGAACAAATTGAAAGGGTGCACTTAGCTGCTATTAAAAGATTTCTTGGTGTAAGTTCAAAGGCTCCTAGGCACTTAGTGTATGGCGAATCTGGAAGACACCCTCTTTATGTTAATACTTATGCAAAATGCATCAGATTTTGGCTTCGTGTTGCTTGTATGGATAATAACAGACTCCCGAAAAAAGCTTATGATATGTTGCTGCATCTGCAGAATCAAAATTATATTACCTGGACAACTAATGTTTGCTATGTTCTTTATAGATTCGGGTTTGGAATTGTATGGGAAATGCAAAGTGTTGGCAATGTGAAAGCTTTCATTGTAGAATTTAAGAAACGTTTAAGTGATTGTTACATCCAAGACTGGCATTCAGCTATTGAATCGCATGAATTGTACGATGTTTATCGGTCATATAACCAGTCTCTTGTTCGAAGTTCCTACCTCTGTGTAATTAAACATGTTAACATCCGCAGGTTACTTTCAAGGTTTCGGTTAGGAATGTCGCCTTTACGGTGCCACTTTTTACAATATACTAATCGCAATAGAAACCATGAGATTTTCTGTCCCACTGTAAGGAAGCACCGGAAACTGAGCTTCATTTTCTACTGATTTGTCCATTGTACGAGAAGTTGCGCTTTGAGTTGATTCCAGCTAAATATTATAAACACCCTTCTCTATTCAAAATGTCCATGTTGCTAGCCTGTTCTATTAAGACTACTATTACGAGTGTTGGTGATTTCATTTATAGAGCAATGGCTGTTAGGAACGGAGTACTTAATGCTGCAGTTGCTTCATGAATGTTTCTTTGTTAACTTTCAACACAATTCAGCTGCGTTTTCGTTAGAGTGGCTTGTACCGATTTATTTTGACCTTGTTCACTCACTTTGATATGGGCCTGTGGCCTGTCAAATAAAATGTTCTAAGTTCTGAGTTCTCTCTCTCTCTCTCTCTCTCTCTCTCTCTGCCCTCAATAACAACATTATCTCCTGTTCCTCACAGATTTGAAAAACCAATCTTGCATGAATAAGAATGTTGAATATCTTGAATATGACTGCCTAATGAATCCCTGCTCATTCATCCACAGCTTGTGCTGATGATACTACTGATAGGAGAAGGTAGCGACAATAATTGTGACACACTCCCAACTTCTCTTGTAACCCCCCTCCCTACTCCACACTTTCCACCTTCCCTCGCTGCTCACCCTTGTCAGTTTATCCCCTTTGGGCAGTTCCTTCCTGCCTTCCCCCCCTCCCCTCTACCTTTCGCACACCCCTTCCCCTTCCTCTTCCTTCCCACTACATCTCTCCCTCCCATCAGCACGCGCTCTCAAGAACCTCCTTCAAGGTGCCTGGGTCCTTTTTTCTGAGAAGAGGACTATTGAGAATTCTCGGGCCAAAACGAGACGATAATCACGTGACAGAGTGCCTGTCACGTGATCCTAACAGCTCGTGACATGCAGAGAGAAGGGAGCTCGAGAGGCTCTCAGAAAGCACGGTCGGAGTGGGTCCTCTCTTTCATTGCCGGCGAGGACTCCCTTTTGGCTCCAAACCATTGCCTGCCTCTTTTGTGGAGTGCCGCCATAGGCTGCTGCACACCAGAAGTGACACCATGGCAAATATGACCACCTCTCCTCCCCCCTCCTCCCTCTCAAACCCTCCTCCTTCCCCGTCTTTCCCCGCCCCTCTGTCCTCATTACCACTACACATACAGTTTCTTCTTTGTTTGTTTGCCTTCTCTAAACAACAACGCTTGTAGTCTGCCTCAAACATTTTTCGTTTATTCTCTGGTGAGAAGCTGGCATAGCAGATAAACATTCTCTGACAACATCAAAGCGAAGCTAATGAGGACTGAAGCAAACGAGGGGGCAGGGTGTTGATACATCAACAATTAACATGGCATCACACTACACGTGATTTCCATATTGTGATTATATTGCTCACGGTGTTTGCTTCCTTCCCAAAGGAAAAACACAAGAAGCAGAACATGCTCTGTAAATGACTGCAACATTCCCATTGATTCACGCTCGAACGAGTTAACCATATTTGACATTCCATGGGCAGTTAACTTCACAACACACACACACCACACACACACACACACACATGCGCGCACGCGTAGCCCCCCCGCAACACACAACACACACACACACACACCACAACACACACACACACAACACACACCACACCACACACACACACAACACACCAACCACACAAATGCGCGCGTGAACTCGCGCGCACACACGCACTTCACGCTACATGATCAGTTGGGAAAGGAAAATGCCAGGATTACGCAGTTCTCGAAAACTTAAAGATTGCACTTTGGAACAGCAGGAGCAAACGCATTCTCTTCATTCCACGATCTTTGTGCGTGGCTCTTCTTTGTCAAAGCTCATTAGGAACCTGTGGCTTCCTGCTCAGTTTCAGAAACACTTCATGCTACCATACAGCAGAAATATTACTAATGTTTTTGACACCACCTTCTCAGCTGCTCAGAACATTTTCCAAATTTGAAACAGTAAGATCCTCATTAATTCCCTTCACCCTTACACCCACGGATCAAACCGTCACGGTCTACTTTGCTTTGCTTGCAACTACTCTGTAAATGCAGTGTTTGGTCACTGTATCTGTAAACTGGAAGCAGTCCATGGAAGATCAGGCTATGAAGCAGGGTCCTATCGGGCAGCACATTTAACCATCAGCTTCAACGAATGGTTCCCGCTTTTTTTTTTTTTTTAATGTAATCGATTCTATTTGGTCTTGATGAGTTTGCTCAACTATCAGGCTAGCTGCAGGGCAAGCCCGCTGTGTGCAGAATTTCCCATCCATCTCCTTGCCCTACATCTCCTTCCAACACCACCACCATCACTACCACCACCATCGCTACCAGCACAATCCCCAGTTCTCTTCATCCTGTTGCACTTACGTGTGTGGCATGAGAAAAATCAATGACTGCTGTTTGTCTCATTTTGGCGCGGGCATGTCGGGTAGCTTTGAACATGGTAATCAATGCCGCGAACTGATAGTGTTGGTCAACACAGCCGAGTTTGTGTGTAGTGTCGGTCAACATGCTGAGTTTGGGTGTGGGAGACACGGGACGACGGCACGACTTGATGACGTGATCGACAAACACGATGTGTCATCCTGGGAGTGCAGTGACTGGGAGAAAGGTCGAAAGAGCGGGTCAAGGCTTGTTAAACCTCGCGAGGATGAGCAAATACTTGCCACAGGATTGTCTTCATATAGATTCGCTGCAGACAAAACAATTGACAAGCTTTAACGACTGGAGGGCTTTCATCTTTGGCAATGCGTTTTAGATTATGCTGGTTGATACTGTGTGGTCGTGATAAAACGATTCAAAACAGGCCTCAGCTTTCCTGTTTGATTTACACTCCTTCCTTTTCTGTCTGTTACTGTTGTCTTCAAGAAATAGACGCTTTATTATTATTGTTATTATTATTATTAGTAGTAGTAGTAGTGTAGTTAGTAGTAGTAGTAGTAGTAGTAGTAGTAGTAGTAGTAGTAATCATAATCAGTATAATTACTATCATTATTGATATAATCACCGTTATAATTGCTGTTGCTGTTGTCGCTGTTGTTATTGTTATTGTTGTTTTGTTGTTATGTTATTCCTTACACAGAAAAAGCAAACTCTATTAGTGTTTTAGAACTCCCCCCCCCCCTCCATCCCCATAGTAACCTCACCCTTACCTACTATTCATTCTGATTCCATCGACGTTTATCTTTGGATTAAAGCCATAGCGCTGAGGACCTCACACCCCAGAGCCATCAAGACGAGCAGGGAGAACAGAGTATTGTTTTCCTGCGCTGAGTGGCTGAGGATTCGGTGCCGGCAAAGCCAAACCAATGGCTTCTTCAAACAGCAATGAGAAAAACAACGCCCAGTCCATCCCATATAAGCCACTTCACTGCCTGCACTTCAAAGATGTCGTGGAGAGGTCTGCAAGCTACAACAGCAGAACCCAAGGTCCTGGAGCTTCAGCCGACAAAACAGAACAATGCAGACATTCATTTCTGTCAGGAGAGTTGTCAACATATGCACACCATATCATGGCAATATATGCACTCCTTCACCCTCTCTCTCTCTCTCTCTCTACTCCTCTCTCTCTTCCTCTCTCTCTCTCTCTCTCTCTCTCTCTCTCTCTCTGCCATTGTACTTCTAATCAGCTTTGAGCTAGTACAACCTCCTAAAACCAGAACCAGAACCAGTGATAAATTTGTCATAGCCGCCATAAATACTACTAGGAATAAATCTAGATTTACCCATCCCTTTTAATGGATTTACCAGCACCCTTCTCCAGTGAGTGAATCTAGATTGCTTTCTCTCCTCCATACCGTCCCCTGCACTAGATTTATTTCCCATCAACGTTATACAACCACACCAATGGCTGAATGCACAGGAAAACTGTAAGTGTGTATTGGGAATGGGGGTGATGAGATGGGGCCGAGAGTGTCGACCCTCACCTAACAGAA
>CM031603.1:54930525-54945525 GCA_018398815.1 Conus ventricosus
AATCCCGAGCACGTTCTTTTCAGCTGTCGGCTTTGCTGGGATTGGGATTGTAAACGTTTAGCTTCTCTCTCTCTCTCTCTCTCTCTCTCTCTCTCTCTCTCTCTCTCTCTCTCTCTCTCTCTCCTCTCACACACACACACACACACACACACACACACACACACACACACACACACACCACACTCCTCTCACCCCTTCCCTTACTTACCCTTCCCTTTTTCTCTCCCCCGCCCCCGCTCCCTCCCCCCTCCCATCCACACACACACACACACACACACACACACACACACACACACACAACACACACACACACACACAGCGCTATACAAGCATTCATCTATTATAATCAACACGCCAGTCCATGGAAGTCACAGATCTTTTCCACACTTTTATCATTAGAAATCGGCAATGTGTTTTATTCCCTTTTCTTCCTGGTTCAATGTGACGCTAATTTCGAGCACTTCAAGCAAACGTTTTACCTGAAATGACTTGGCCATTACAAATTCAAGTTTGGTCTACAGCAGCTTTTGATTCGAGCAATGAAATGGATACACAAATATACACGTTGCTCTAAAAAATGGATACACAAATATACACGTTGCTCTAAAAAATGGATACACAAATATACACGTTGCTCTAAAAAATGGATACACAAATATACACGTTGCTCTAAAAAAAATGGATACACAAATATACACGTTGTTCTAAAAAATGGATACACAAATATACACGTTCTAAAAAATGGATACACAAATATACACGTTGCTCTTAAAAAAAAAAAAATCCCCATGCTTCCCATCCCCACCCCACCCACCAAAAGTCAAGAAGAAAACGGAAAAAGTGGAAGAAGAAGAAAAGAAACAACCGTTTTACTGAACTAATATCCATGCACCCACTGACTCCCTCCTGTTTTAAGTTCAGTGGTAAGACAACGAACTGTTCAAAGTCAGTTACTCCAGAGTGAAGAATCAATGTTCAGGCCTCATGGCTGGTCAAAGAGTCACACATTCTTTCATTTTAACATATTTTCTATGACGTTTAGACACATAAACGAAAACGGAAACAATGCTTTCGTCGACGGGTTTATATCTATCTACTATCTATCTGTCGATGGGTCGGTCGGTCGGTCTTTTTGTCTTTCTGTCTGTCTGTCGTCCGTCGATCCTCGTCCATCCTCTCTCTCTCTCGTCTCTCCTCTCTCCTCTCTCTCTCTCTCTCTCTCTCTCTCTCTCTCTCTCAATGTGTCTGTCTGTCTGTCTATCAATGCATTATTTTACACAAAAGTGGCACTCCCACTCGACTTCTCCCTTTCCCTCCCCCGCCCTCCCCTTCCCTTTAAAATAAAAAAAGACCACCTGAAAAAAAAAATCCTGCGCGCGCTCACACACACGCACACACACACACACACACACACACACACCACACACACACACACACACACACACACACACAGAGGACGGGTGAGTGTGCTGAAATATCATTACATTACCATATATTTCTACTCATGACAGGATAATTAAAACTGGGACCTCAACAAATCAAATACAGAATACATTATCCAAGTAAAGGACAGGAAATATAATTCAGCTGTGGTACGAGCTTATGTTACTACGCAAAAAAAATTAAAACTGTCTAAATGTATCTGCAACAGGTTTTACTCCCTCATCAGAATCCTGTCCCCTAGCGGTTTCGTTTTGCGCCATAAATCACATCTAGGGTCTAAATAGCAAAGTCTGTGTGCGCACGACTTATAAAATTAATGGAGGGTGAGAAGGAGGGTATGTGTGTGTGTGTGTGTGTGTGTGTGTGTGTGTGTGAGCGGGGAGAGGGGGGAGGTAGGACTGGGAGGTGTCAACAGGGAGGCGGAGGGAGGAGGGAGGGACTTGGCAAGTCCCTTTAGCGGTTTTGGCTGTTCTATTTTGCGCTGGGTTGGTGAGTTTGCACAAACATTATGCTGCAAGCGAATTTGTGCAAACCGATACTTCTTCCTCTCCAACCATCTTCCTCCCTCCTCTAGATCACCCTCCCCCCCCCCCCACCATGCCCTTCCCCTAACACCCCCTCCCCTACCTCACCGCCCTTCCATTTGAACCCAACCGCCCCCACCCCCCCAAGTTTCCCCTCCTCCTTCCTTCTGCATCTGTTTTCCAAATTTTGTCATCAGAAAACTGATTACTCTCCCCATCTCCCTCCCTCTCCCCTCTCCTATTTGCCTCCAACCCCCCCCCCCCCCCCCCACCTCCCCCCTCCCTCTCTCTCTCCCACCGTCGTCCCCCGTCATGTAAGGGAGAGCAGAATGAAGTGACTTGAAAACGGCGATCCGTGTTGTGAGAGAATAGCGTGGACCAACATGTGGGAGTTGGGAGCCAGAAGCACTGGGCGACAGCACGCAGCTCGACCCGCTGTATTGATCAGCAAACAAGCACCTTTATTTTCCATGCCCCCTGTGACTGGCACAGGGAAAGCCCCCCCCCCCCCCCCCCCCCTCCCTTCCTCCTCCCCCCCTCTCCCCCCCCCCCCCCCCATCCCCTCCGCTCCAGCAGATCGAAGACATGGGTTGTTTTACGTTGACTTAATCAGAGTGAATGCCGTCTCCGTGAAGGTGTTTATTTTTACGGATTTGATGAGCAATAGTTGTGAGGATAACCAAAAAATGAAGTTTTAAGTTGGTTGTTACAAATACGTGCTTGCGTGTGCGTGCATACTTGAATATTAACACGCGTGTGCACACACACGTGAGCGAAGGCACGCGCGTGCGCGCATACACACACACACACACACACACACACACACACACACACACACACACCACACACACACACACAGAGACTTGACACTTTGACACTTAATAAACCACTTTACAAACGCAGGACAAAGTATAACAATAATATTACTATTAACTTCAGTGTCAAACATATATCAGTTTGATCAAAGAATCTGTTCATTTCGATTAACTTAAAACTAATATGTCGACATATATAATTCCCTCTCTGTATATATATTGTGTTCTTTTCATCTTATATCCTGTTTCTTTAATCTACCTTACACCTTTATTTACCCCTAACGTTAAACATAACTATCATTCATACATATTCAAACATGTGCTTGGATGTCTTATTGTTATTAAAACATTTCCATCGAAATCGTCTCAGTTTATATATCTCAACCATGCTCTACTGTCCTCAGTTTTCATCCCTGTTCTTTATGTTATACTGCGTAGCCCTAGTTTATCAGATTTTACATTCAGTTCATACACAAATCCTGAATTCAAATCATGCACATATATATTCAATCATGCACACATCTATATTCAAATATACACGCATATAAATTCAAGTCATGCAAACATTACTCCACACTACATAACCAGTCTTCAGAATCTATAATTAATAATATAGTATCTTCTTCATAGCATGATAACATCATCGTGTTACGTGCTGCATGCATATTCTTAATAAAATCCAGTCTGTCCTACTCTGCACATTCCTTTTCTCTGCGCATGCGCCTCTTATTTTAATGCCACCCCTGTTGACTTGTGTGATCCCCATATCATAGTTAAGGAAGCGTCGTTTGCATTTTCCAGTTGCAAGATCGCGTGTTTCCTTGCTGAAGTATTCGTTCTCCGTTTATATATTTACAACTTTGTAGTTCGTGCATGTTCGTGGTTCTCTGATTTATTTATATAAATGATTTGAATTGAATTTCTCTCTCATCTTGAAACAGGTTGGTACATTTTTTTCCTTCTATTTTCCCTTAGCTCGTGTAATGTTGGTTAATATTTGTTGTTTCGTTCCACTTTGAACTTGCTCATCTTCTTCATTGTGTAGTTGGTTACGTTAGGACAGACAGGATTTTACCTCTACTATCGATCAACAGCAACTGAATATTTCATGGAAGCTGTTTCAACACCTCGAACAATAATCAAAGTCATTCTTCACGTGATAATATCCCTTCGAGCGAGCGTAGAACTGTACTTGTGTTTGGCCTATAACTAGGTCAAAGAGGATCTGTGTGTTTTGAGGCGGTACAGGTCGAGTCGCGCCGCGTGCGACCGAACACGAACTCCCTACCGTAGGGCGTACTAGCTGTCTTTGGTTCGACTCCCTCTCACGTCTCGCGAAAGAAAAAGCCGCACGCACGCAGCGCGGGACCGACCGTGACCTTTGTTAATCTCTCGTGATGCACCAGCAATCTAATCCTGTTTTATTCCATTTTTGTTCCTTTCCATCCCTTCCCTACTTCATATGCGTGTTATTTAATAAATTTTCTATCCTTTTCATACAAAAAATCCTTTCTATCTTTCCCTTCTTCTTTCTAATTTCCGTATATTGTTTAACAAGTCGGTTTTAACCTGTAGGCCACATTGCCAGCCCATGAGCTTTAATCCATACAATTGATTTTCTCTGGATTTGAGGGCATAAAAGATGTACATAGCTACATCTTGTATGATCTCTGTATTTTCGTTTTGTAGTATATTATCGAGAGAGAGAGAGAGAGAGAGAGAGAGAGAGAGAGAGAGAGAGAGAGAGAGAGAGAGACAGACAGACAGACAAGAGAGAGAGAGAGAGAGAGAGAGAGAGAGAGAGAGAAAAGCCGACAGATAGTCTGTACAAGTTTCTACATGTATTAGGACATGAATATTAAATACAAATATATTGATACACATTTCTACGCACACTACAACATGTTTACACACACACACACACACACACACACACACACACAACACACACACACACACACACACACAGCGTTGTAGGCAAGATATAAATCCTCATTAACGATAAAACAAAATGTCCATTATTCTTTTGCGTAAATCTCGACAACATAAAATCAGTAATGTACAGTTCAAGCCTCCTTAAACAATGACGTCTACATGAAATGGCAGAAACGATTGCACAAGACTGTGTTGATGTAGACCTTCAGTTATTGACATACGAGGTTTTTCTTCTTATTTTTCATGTTTTAACGCATTCGCAGATTTATTTTGATTCACAGCCTTGTTATTTTACTGTGCTGTAGATGCATTAGTTTCCTCTGCCAATGTTTGATTCTACATCAGGAACAAGGTTCAAATTTGAAAATCAAAGACTGTTTGCATACGACAAATACGGAAAGGGTTGATGAAGAAGAAACTTGTTCTGTGTTATATTCCGCCAGTTGTCGGCTCCTTCGTGTCGGTCGATTCTGTTTGGTCTTGTTGAGTTCATTCAAATATTGTGCCAAAAGCTGAGTTTGTCTGGAATTTTCCTACTCATCCCTTGCACTTGCAGCCCTTCCCCACTTGCCTGCTCAATTTACTTTTTTGTATAGGTCGGCCATGTTGAGGGGGCGCTGCTGTCAGTTTCAAAAAGTATAATCAATGTTGGAAGCTAACAGCCGCTGGTAAACATGAGAGAGTTTGTCCGCCCGAGAGGGTTTGATGACAGCACGACCGGGCTGATTGATCACCAATCATTGTTAACACAATTCCTGGTCGTCCGAGTGCAAAGACAGGTTGAAGGTGGAAAGGGTGAGAGGACAGAGGGATACAACGTTTGTCAATGCGATCAATGCCATGTCCGCTCAGTATTCTCTTCCATCATTTGATTTCACCGCTGTGTAAATCAGCCCTGTTAAAACCCAGTTTTCCTCTTTTGTGAAGCCGGCAGAGCAATAATCCGAGGTCCATTATAGCAACGATGTTTTGTTGATATGTCGTAACTGGTGAAAAGAACAATAACCGCAAGAAAAATATCACAAAGAAAAGTACCATCGCTGTCTTTATTCTGTGTAAAGCCTTTGCGTCAGTCCTTTTGATCACTCGGCATTAGCACAGATAACAGAAGGAAGAAACAATAAACAGGCAACTGCACTTGCACGTGAGTGCACGTGTGCTCCTTTTCAGCACGTTGTTAGACCTATTTAATTGATCGATTGTGTTAATCTACGATGAGTTCCCCGAAACCTTACACTACAAAGCGAGCATGCAGGGAGTTCTCTCCCTTCCAGCACCCTGGCCGTGATGTTCCACTACTCCCATTCCTTTAGCCAGTTTGTATTCAAGTTTCAACTACTTGAAGCTTAAACAAAGTGTTCGGCCTATGCCATAATGCCAAAGGAAAAAAACTGTCAGACTTGTGGTTCATTACCCACGATGGTAAACATACGAGAGTTTGCTGGCCTGAGGTTTTTGAGGACAGCAAAGTGTGTTGGTTTGTTGTTACAGAAACATCGTTTTCCTAGTGTCACACGTGGCAGGGCCGAAGGGTCAACATTGACGGTTGAAGACCAGGCTTGTTTACTCGACCTGGCTGAATCCTTAGAAGTTGTTTTTTTCCTGTCGCTCGATTAGCTATGACTTTCTGATGAAAACGAAATTCTAAGTTTATTTATAGGCACGGGCACACGCGCGCGGGTTTGCGCGCGTGTGCGCGCACACACACATACACACACATGCACACGCACACACGCGCGCGCGCACACACACACACACACACACACACATACACACACACGCGCACACACACTCACGTTAGTTATGATAACTGAACACACATATAGAATAAGGTGTAGATGGTGCATAAACGCTCAAAACACGGAAACACAAAAACACACACACACCACACACACACACACACCCCACACACACACACACACCACCACAAAACCCCACACACACACACACACACACACACACACACACACACACACACACACACACAACACGTGGTGTGTGTGTGTGTGTGAGAGAAGAGAACGAGAGGTGGGGAGGGAGAGAGGGGAGGAGAGAGAGAGAGAGAGAGAGAGAGAGAGAGAGAGAGAGAGAGAGAGAGAGGTGGTGACTTTGTTTTCATCTAGCCCTGAATGAAGAGAAGAATAAGAAAGTACCAAACCATGCTACAGAAACATAATTAACCGAACAGAATAAATCAAAAGAGAAAACCGTTTGAAGAGCATTTAAAACGTGTAAATCACTATAGAATGCTGGTAGAGAGAGAGAGAGAGAGAGGAGAGAGAGAGAGAGGAGAGAAGGAGAGAGAGGAGAGAGAACAGACCAGACAGAGACAGACAGACAGACAGACAGACGACCGACAGAGCATTGTCTCTTGTGTCAATATTTTCACTTTGCCTCAAAGCATACTCACGTGGGGAATCTCTCTCTCTCTCTCTCTCTCTCTTCGCCTCTCTCTTCTCTCTCTTCTCTCTCTCTCTCTCTCTCTCTCTCTCTCTCTCTCTCTTTCCTCTGTGTGTGCGTGTGCGTGTGTGTGTGTGTGTGTTGTGTGTGTGTTCCAGATTCCCAGTAGCTTACGGTGCATTCATTTCCCACTTGTAAGATTATGGTAAGAAACTTGCGTCAACACACTAATCAACTACGGCAACCTACTTGTATAGCACTCATCTTTTCGGGTTGTCTTCCAGCTACGTCGGTGGTCGATGCTCGCACACATTGACTGCGGGGATAAGGATGACAAAGTCGTCCTTGGGGAAAATGTGCGCACACGTTCTCTGACCTCCACTTTCAGTTCAGTCACCACCACCACCACCGATCACCCCTTTTCCCCTTTTCATCGACGCTGTAACAATGTTCCCGTTGGTTTCGGGTCACTGAGTGCAACCCGTTGTTTGTTGTTTTTTTTTGTTGTTGTTGTTTTATGTTTGATTGTAGTTTTTTGATTTGTTGTTGTCGTTGTTGTTGGTTTGTTTGTTTTGTTTTGTTTACTTCATTTATTTATTTCTCTCTCTCTGTCTGTCTGTCTGTTTCTCTGCCTGCCTGCCTGTCTGTCTGTCTGTTTCTCTCTCTGTCTCTGTCTCTGTCTGTCTGTCTGTCTCTCTGTGTCTCTGTCTGTCTGTCTGTCTGTCTGTCTGTCTTCTCTCTCTCTCTCTCTCTCTCTCTCTCTCTCTCTCTCCTCTCTTCTCTCTCTCTCTCTGTCTCTGGTTCCTGTCTCTTTTTAGTCCCGTCCGTATACTTTTTTTCTCTCCCAATGTTTGTTTTTGCGTTCACGTTTTTTTTTTTCCCGTTACCTTTTCCCTTTTCTTTCTCTCTTTCTTGTCTTCTTTCCTTCTATCTTCCTTTGTTTCTCTCTTCTGTTCTTTCTTTTTTGGCATTTCTTTCTTTGTTTCCTTCTTCCTTCTCTCCATCCTTCTGTCTTCCTTTCCTTACCCTCCTTCTGTCTTCCTTTTCGTATTCTTGCTTTCTTTGTTTCTTCTTTCCCCATTTTTTTTTCTTTCTCGCTTTCTTTGTTTTCTTCTCTTTTGTCTTTCTTTCCTTTCGTCTTGTCTGTTTCCTTCCATCCGACTTGCACCTCCTCCTCCCTCCTCCCCTCCCTTTCTATTTTTCTTCTTTCTTCCGTTCTTCCTTATTTTCCTTCTCTTTTCTTCCTTCTTTCTATTCTTCCTTGCGCCTTTCTCCATCCTTTCTTTATTTTTCATGTTTCCTCCTTTCTTTCTTTCCTTCTCTTCGTCTTTCCTTGTTTTCGTCTCCATTTTCCTTTCTTTCTTTCTTGCTGTGTATTCTTCTACCCTTTTTTCCCCTCTGTATTTCTTCTTCCCTTATTCGCTTGATCCTTTCTGTCTTGTTTGTTTCTGTCTTGTTTGTTTCTGTCTTGTTTGTTCTGTCTGGCCTCTTTCTTTCTTTCGCCGTTTCATTCTTCTTTCTTTGTTTCCTTCTTCACTTCTTGTTGTTGTTTTTCTTCTCTTCTTCCTTTTTTAACCCCTTCGTTTTTTCTTTTCTTTCTTTCTTTCTTTCTTTCTTTTCCTTTTCCCATTGTGTCGATCTTTCTATTGCTTCTTTGTTTGTTTGTTTTTTTTTCTCCCCCTATTTAGGTTGGTTTGTTTCTTCAACCATTCTTTCTTTCTTCCTTTCTTTGTGTTCCGGCTCCTTTCTTTTTGCCCCACTTCCAATCTTTCTGGGGGGTGGGGTTTTTCCTTCTTTTTTTTTTTTCAACAACTCTCTTCCTCCTCTCCCATCACCTCCATCTCCCCTCATCTTCCCTTTCCTCCTCCCCTTCCGCCTCTCACCCGGCCCTTTTCTTTCTCTATATTATATACGCCGTTTGGAGTCGCAGCAGATGGGAGATTGATTGGGTGTTATTAGCGGAGGGCTCTTACTGCGGACAGACAAGACAGCCGGAGGTTAAAAAAAGAAAGAAAAAAAAAAGGAAAAGTGGCCAGCAAACCCTTGTTCTTTATGACTCATATTATTGTGTGCCACTGATCATTTCCATGTTGGTTGTTTCTGACGACTGTTTTTCTTTTTCTTTCTTTTTCTCCTTATGTGTTCGTTTTTCGCATTAAATAAATTTTCTCCCTCTTCCTCACCCCTACTCCACCGCCCTCCCCCCCCCCCCCTCCCCCTCTCTTACATCCTTGTTCCCTAACACCTCCCTCCTCCCCTCCACCTTATTCTCTCCATAGACGCCATTCGTCGCGACACCAATCACAACCCTTCGTGTCTTTGATTTTCGCTTTTGCTGTCTGGGACTTGCAAGGTGGCATGAACGTCAATACGTTTCTTTTCCTTCCCCCCCCCCCCCCCCCCCCCCCCCCCCCCCCCCTTTTTTTTTGTTTTCTTCTTTATTTCCCTTTTTCTTTTTTTCTTTTCTTTTTTTCTTCTTCTTTCTTCCCCCTTGTTTTTATGAGAGCTACCAGCTTCGAAAGCGCAGTATCCATGGAAAGACAGTGAGTGTCCCACAGGAAAGCTTATTCTCCCAGGAAAAACAGTTATTTCCACTGTGAAAACAAGCTAATTTTCCGTGGAGATCAGTTAAGTCCTCGTGAAAACAGATACTTCTCCCTAAAAGAAACAGTTACATGCCCGTGAAAGCTGTTGAATATCCCTAGAAACCCTGTAAAAAAAACAAACAAACCCAGCTAGTTATCTCTGGAAAACAGTTAGCTATTTCTCGTGGAAAGAGCGAAATATCCTGGGAAACAGTTATTTTCCCCGTGAAAACTGCCAATTATCCCCGGATAAACAGTCATGTTCTTGTGAAAACATGTAACTGTCTCCGAAAAATATTGGCCATAAGAGTATATTGTCACACAGAAACAACTAGTCCGCAAATTTTCCAGTGAAAGTAACTTAAGCGGATAATTGTCACAACAATACAGCTAATTAATCAAAAAGACTTTCCCGAGGTAATTAGCTGAAATATCTTTATCTGTGAAAAGTCTTTTTGCTCGAATAGTATCTTTTTTTTTAACCTGGCATGCTCCGATAGTTTTATGATTTGCTTTGGTTGATCAAGATCTGGTCAAGCGTGTGCCATCAAAGATGAAGGGCAGAAAGGATCAGTATGTCGCCTTGCTTCCAGAAACTATTCGTCTTGGTCGGAGTCCCGTTTACTCGCGCAGGGACTAACCCTTTCCTGGGAACTTGAGACTTGTTCAGTTGCTGGGCTGCCCCCTCAGGAAACCACGATTCCAGCTTCTTCTTGTGCGCTGTTCAGCCAGATCAGCTTACTGCTGCCTTTGCCGTTGCATGAACCACCGTGTGTGTGTGTGTGTGTGTGTGTGTGTGTGGTGTGTGTGTGGCTTCAAACGTGACAATTTGACACTATCGGTGGTGAAGTGCGGTGGGCAGACAGCCAATCCGTTAACAGGAAGTAGACGTAGAACCCATCTCACCAACAGGAAGTGGTGAGTGCCTTCAATATTCGCAATGGTGTCCAGTTTGTGGAAGGCGAAGATACTAATCCTGTTACCTGTAAATCTCTCGTTATCACATGCAGAGGAAGAAAACCAAGCCACAACTGATGCAGAACCGCAACGCATATCATCCTCGTGGCCTCATATCCTGTGCCTGTCTGATGGGAAGGAGGAGGAGGAGGAGGATGGATGGATGGGTGGCTACAGGGGTTGGGGATGTGAGTGCGGAGAGGATGGGGGGGGGGGGGGGGGGGGGCGGGGGAGGGGAGGGGAGAGCAGAGAGTAGAGAGGAGGAGGAAGATAGGGTCGAACGGACAGATCGAAAATGAGGCTCATTTACATGACGGGAATGAGATGGAAAGAGGGGAGAAGTGGGGCGGGAAGGAAAGGGGGCGGGGTGGAGTTGGAGTTGGGGGTGGGTGGTGGGGGGCTTTGGTAGCGTCAGATTGAGCCTCTGGGGAGGAGGACACGGAGCGGTGGGCAGTCTCCATTGCTGTTAAGTCTCTCGTTGATTTGCCGCTCCTGCCTGGAGGTATCGGCCACAGACCGGGCCCGACCTCATTAGTTCTAAACACCATGGGAGTTTCATGCGTTCGGCGGTACCGTTTCCTTGACTGACTTTCTCCATACTCAGTCGCCGAGTCCTCTCGCATCGATCAAGGAAAGCACAGGCGTTCGCTGGGGTTTTTTTTTCTTCTTCTCCTCAGTCTTTCTTACTTTCTGTCGTACTCGTGACATAACAGATTCCAGATCAAGAAAAGCAGAGACCTTTACAGAGTATAAACAAGAAAGAAAGAAAGAAAGAAAGAAAGAAGGAAAGAAGAATGAGATGAAAAAAAGTCATTATTGTTCTTTTTCCTATTTTTTCCTTTCTTCTTTTTTCCTCTCTTTTCTTCCTTCCTTGTTATGTTCTTTCTTTTCTATTTTAGCAGCTCCATGACTTTGGCACGTAAATAAAGAAAAGGTCAGAAAATCGTCTGGTGTAGGCCCGAAATGCACACGGTAGTTACTAAGACAGTCAGCAAAATACTCAGACCTATGAAATAAACACGACCATAATGATATTTCTCACACTGCCGCTGAACATCTGTAGAAATAGTTTAAATAATAAATAAGAAAAAAATCACAGAAGGCGTGCTGCAGTAGCACTGCAATAGTAGAAATGCACGCGGATGCACGTGCACTCATAGGTCTTGAGTCTCTGAAAACAAAATGCCAAATTTCTCTCTCTCTCTCTCTACTCTCTCTCTCTCTCTCTCTCTCTCTCTCTCTTCGTGTGTGTGTGTGTGCGTGCGTGCGCGCGCGCGCGCGCGTGTGTGTGTGTGTGTGTGTGTGTGTGTGTTTGCACGCCTGCAGGTGCCTGTGTGAGTAAGCATGCAGTGCTGCATCAGTGAGTCATAGGCCAGTGCAGGAAACAACGTTCATAGAAGTTGCAGGTAAACATCGTTCGTTGTTCTTCCCCAGTTGAGATATCTTGCGTCGCTGTTCAAGTTGAAAGAATCGTAGCGTCGCTAGGATAGGGGGGGGGGGGGGGGGGGGGGGGGGGAACTGAAATAACAAGGAGTTAACCTGATTCAATATATCTCTTTCTCAAAGCCTTTCATCCTCATGAGTTTGAACACTCCAGATTTCAGCCCAAAGATAGAATTGTGGAATTTTTCAGTTGAGATGGAAACGGACAATAATCATGCCATTATTGTCCTACAGTCTTACCAAACACATGGCGCCAACGACAACGTCATCGTTAAAGTTTGGTGGAGGGGTCATTGAGCATGCTCATGCATGTTTCAATATCTATTTTCTGTTATGTTTACCTCTTTTATTCGTCTTTTTTTTTCTGTTGACATCATGTCCTATCTGACGATGACGATTGTAATGCTGATTTTTCGCTCAGTTAAACCAGTTTCCGACTTTTGTCAGAAATCAATGCATTTTCTGTTTCTCGTTTCTGACCTTTACAAAAGTAAAGCTCTCATTTAATGATGTAGTGAACTGAATGAAACTGCATAATGCTGAAAGAGAGAGAGAGAGAGAGAGAGAGAGAGAGAGAGAGAGAGAGAGAGAGAGAGAGAGTCAAAGTAAAAAAAAATGTTTTAATGTCAGGCCTCTGGCCCATAAGATGGGAGCAATAGCACAACAAGAAACATTTAGACTGAATAAATTGCATCCTTAAGTTTAACGCTTTGTAAACAAAATTAGATAACCGCAGAACAATACCTTCGTTTTCACTTGACATAAGTAGGTAGAATTTAAACATACATGGCTTATGGAAATACTTGGGCTGATAAATTCGTTTCTTATTTCATCGTACATTGGACACACAAGAACAAACGTAATTCAGTTTCTGGTGTGTTTCAGCAGAACGGACACACTTTATCATTATTACTGTTCTCTATATTCTGTAAGAAATGTGAATTCAGAGGAGACATTCCAATCCGAAATCTTGCAAATGTTATTCGAATTTGTACGTTCTTAACAAGATACATATGAGGGCTGAAAATCAATGTGCTCTTGAATAGCCAATAAACACTGTAAATTCGTGAGGCTGCAAGGAAGCATGCCAGTTTTGTTTGTAACAATCGATCAATCTCTGTTTGAAATCTCTCATAAACAAATTAATGCTTCCAACACACTGTGCGTCCCAAACGACACCAAAACCAAATTGATATAAAACGTTACGAATTTTACAGGCCCAAGTGGTATAGTTTTGCCTCTGAAGGGACAAAAACATTTCATACGCCTTTTTTGGATACCTATCATAATTCATTTTTACCACCCGCAGCCAAAATTTAAGACACCTAGAATATGTGTTGACAAAAATGGGAAACCTACCAGTTTCTCCATATACTAAATGTCTTGGAGACTTTGGGATGAACACCCATAACCTTTTCAGTGCAGACAGATGCACTCTTTCAATGCACTCTTGGTCCTGTGACAGTCCCAGATTTCTGAGTCGTACGTCAAAATTGGCTGAATCTGACAATCAAACATTTTCAAGAATATATTTGGAGAATGTTCTCCAATGGACCATAGAAGTTTCATGACAACACAAATACCCTTTTAGCGCGATCCGCGAGATCTCGTAATGTAGGCTGAAAAGATAGCTTTGTTGTTAATTATATTCCTAGGTATTTGTACATGCTCACAATTTTTAACTTTTCTTCTCCAAAATACCATTCTTCATTCATGGAAAGATAGCCACCGTTTCTGTAAACAACAACATTAGATTTCTCTAAGTCAACTATCAGATCTAGGCGCTTAGACGTGTTGTAAAGTATATTTAGTTGTGTCTGCAGACCTACCACTCTATCTGAAAATAATGCTACATCGTCAGCGAAGAGCAGAATAAACAGTTCTACAATATCAGGATACAGCTGAATTCCATGTCTGTCATTACTGATGACATCTTTAGTTAGTTCATTAATGAACAAGGAGAACAGGACAGGTGGGCATACTTCACCTTGCTTAAGGCCATGTGGGCAGAAGAATATTTCAGATAGATCACCACCTGCCCAAACATGAGTCTTAACAACAGCGTACATGCTTTCTATTGCCCAGGCAATTTTTCCTTTAATACCATTGTTGCTTAAAATTTTCCATAGTTTCTCTCTATGAACTGTATCAAATGCTTTACGGAAATCGATAAAAGCAACATACAATTTCTCTGTGTCTTACAAGCTGTTTCTGAATCAGTGCCATGAGCGTAAAAAACATGATCAGAGGTACTATGCTTTGCTCTAAATCCAGCATGTTCTTCACCAATTATTTTGTTATCATCGATCCATTTAGTAATTCTTTTGTTTAACACAAAGCTATACAATTTGCTACATACAGTGAGATTCCCCTGTAGTTGTCAGGCACATTCATATCTCCTTTCTTAAATACAGGGTGTAAGATTGACAAGGACCATTCATCTGGATACAGGCCATTGTCAAAAAATATGGTTGAAAAATTTAATCAAAAAAGGTACAATAATGTCAAGAGAGAGAGAGAGAGAGAGAGAGAGAGAGAGAATCACTTCACTGACATTCAAATTTAGTTTTGACTGGTTTCTTTTGTGTGTTTACCCCGTTCCTCTCCCCCCCCCCCCCCCCCCCCCCCCCCTCTCTTCTTTTTCCGAAGCCCTTCATAGATGCATTTTCCTCCTAATCGAAATCCTTATCTCTTTGTAGATTCGCTAGGCTAAAGTTAAATGGATGGATCTCTACCATTCCCCCAATCAGCCCCAACCATTCACCACCAAAGGGCAAACAACAGAGAGAGAGAGAGAGAGAGAGAGAGAGAGAGAATCACTCGACCGATACAGAGAGAGAGAGAGAGAGAGAGAGAGAATCACTCGACGATATACAGAGAGAGAGAGAGAGAGAGAGA
>CM031603.1:54953025-54960525 GCA_018398815.1 Conus ventricosus
GTGCCGACTGGAGTTCATTCCCCTGCTGCCTGCACCATGGGGAGTAGTGTTTTGTGCATTTCTTCCGTCTGTTCATTGTCACGTCGGCAAAAAACATGTTTGTCACGAAAATCCACACGTCTGTTGTACATTGTGATAACCTTTACTTGCGCTGTTTTTGTGAATTTATTTTCATTTGGCTGGTAATTATATTTATAAAAAAAAAGGATGTGTATAGGGCCTACCATCTACCGGAAACGCCGATGGAAAAGCATAACTTGTTCAAAGGTTTGGCTTGATGAACAGAAGCCCAAGGTACAAATTTAACATAGAAAGCGGTTTCGTGAAACTAGGCTGGCATACTGACATCACAGGAGACACACACGGGTTTCAGCATAAATAGGTTCACTTATTGATGCCACAAAGGGGATTCTAACCCAATAGGCAAAGGTCAGTGATGCTATGAGAGACAAGTCAAACTAACCGATTTTGTTTCCTCCTCTTTGTTCAGAGTGTTCGTGAAGGCTTTTACTTCGTTCGTCTGGGGTTTTGGGTCAAGAAACACGCATTCACCGGTAGGGAGGGTCATAGTAACCCAACTCGTCAAAGTAAAATCGTGGTATCTGCTAGTGTAATACCGTAAAACGCAGTGTCACTGTTTGACGAAACAGGATATGATACCTGCACCCAGGACAAAACAGAGCAAAAGTGATACAAAGGATGATAAAAATAATTGTAAGTGGGATTGTGAAGTGTGTGTGTGTATGTGTGTGTGTGTGAATAATGAAAATCCTTTATTCATAGTTTGTGAATTGTAGTCCTGTAGCTGTAGCTTTGGTGCAGACTGACAGGGCGAGTCTCTCTCTCTCTCTCTCTCTCTCTCTTCTCTCTCTCTGTGTGTGTGTGGAGTCACGGAGACGACGTTTCAGTCATTGAAACGACCAGAAGCACTCATTCCTCCTCCCCATCCCTTTCCCTCTCCCGCTATCTTCTTGCGCCTTTCTCTTCTCTCTCCCGCCCCTTCCCCGTCTGCCTTTCCCCAGAGAGAGAGAGAGAGAGAGTATTCACATGATCCAAGCTGACATAAGCAGCAGCTAATTTTGACAGCGTCTGTCAATGTCAAGCACTTTGGTTTACGTCAGTCAGTCTCAACCAGCTGGTTGAAGTCCAACGATCGTGATGCTTTCAGAGTTGAACTGAGGTATACTTTCGTAAACTGCTGAAGAAATGAGGCATAACTCTCAATGAACAGATAAAAAAAGACTAATTAGATGCATTAATATCTACAAACTGCTAACATTTCGTGGTGATCCGGATTATACAACACGGATCCAATGAGCAGACTGACACTCAGAAGGAGGAGGTGAGGAGGGGATGGGTGAGAAGAAGGGGGGGGGGGTGAGGAAGGCAGGGGGGTAGGAGGTATGCATTCACTGAGTTACCTCAAAGTTCTTCCCGACAGGCATGTAGGAAGTACTGTTTAGTGCATTTCTCATGCCTTACATTCGTAAGAGTTTGAAGAAGGCGTGCTTCAAGTGGCGAAAATTTCACTTCTTTGTTTTGTTTTGTGTATTAAATAGACGTTAGTTCACACTCCGTTTTGTGTGTATAGTTCTCTTTTATGTTTTTGGTTTGGTGCAGTAACGAACGGGAGCTTAATAAAACCTATAGCTTCCATCAACGCCCAGTTGAGAGAATGAAGATTCGATCAGCTAAGCTACAACGGTTTTGACGTGTGCGCGATAGGGTTTGGAGACATGTCAGGAGATATATGCAGGGTTTGATTGACGTATGGCGTCCCGTTGTAATGTAATAATTTGGCTGATTTTTCGAGAGAAAAATGTGTGGTTTACGCGCGTATAATCATTATAGACGGGACTTTTTAAATAGTGACATTACGTAAATAATTCATCCCATAACGTATATTGTAGCTACAGGTTACTAGCAAACCAATTCATTATTCATACAAACAATTCATTGATATGTAAATAATCATTATTAGATATGTTATGATTAATCCAGTAATAATGTGTTATTTGCACATATAATGATTGTTGGCAGAAGTAGGTCATTATTTACAGAACCAGGCTAGCAGATGAGCATAAAACTTTCTGCCCCCAGTCTCTATACACGCACTGACTCCCGTCGCTATGCGCGCACCGCACATGCAAGCCTCGTTCTGCACACATATGGAGTCTCGTCTTGTACAAAATATGAACCCCAGTCGTTTGTCACAGAGCACATGTATGAAATATCGCTTAAACTTCTGCATTTGTCGTAGAGAACATATATGGAATCGTACATGAATCTTTCTCATTTGTTACAGAGCACATGTACTGAGTATTACATTCACATGGACCTAACATTTATCACAAAGCAGGACTACACGTAACGAGTATATAGTACATTATCATCTATAATCTCTCACAGATCGGGCCAAAATGTATGGAGTATTACATCATCATTTGTCAATTGTTACAGTTTACGTGTTTGGATTAGTTACATTAACATTTCATTTGTTACGTAGTGTATACGTGGAGTCTTACATGAACGTCTGTCATTTGTTACTGGTACATATATGGAGCCTAATATAAACAAATGTCATTTGTTTGTTAAAGATTACAAATATGGAGTCTTACATGAACATTTATCATGTGTTACAGGGAACACATATGGCGTCGTTTATCATTTATTACAAGGTGCATGTGTGTGAATGATGTACGTCGGTCGACTTTTCTCGCAAGTCTTAAGTATTCCAAATTCACCCATGTTTTGGCGACGTTGGCTAGAAGACGATAGTGAGTTTGGGGTGGAGGGTGAGTGTGTGTGTGTGTGGAGACGGAAGCTTTTCTTGACTGCTGTTTTCTTTGCTGTCGGATATCTTGTGATCTTGACTGACGGTACTGAACCGTGCTAGTAACGTCACATTCAAAGGGAATCGACTCTGAACTTGCTCGCTCGAAGAGGCTTTGAAAGCGGCGAAGCCCTTGCAACCAAAAATTTAGCACAGTGAAATATAGTTTGAATATGATGCAAAGAGCGTTCAGGGAAAAAAGAAAATTGGGGCTTTTTTTTTTTTTTTTTTTTTGCGCACAGCAAAATTTCTTCTTTTTTTTCTTTTTTTTTTCTTTGGTAGTGTTGTAAGTATAATGAGAATGCCACTTTTACTATTAACCATTTTCTTGAATCTTTTGTTTTATGAGATTGAATGCATTATCCACTTGGAAACAAACTGTTAAAAACAGCTGGATTTACCTCTCTCTCTCTCTCTCTCTCGCTCTTCTCTCTCTCTCTCTCTTGCATGACCAATTTATCCGGTCAGCTGACATATAAAGACTGTACATAGATATGCCTGGTTTGCCACACCCAAAAAGCCAAAGGTCGTGAAGGTCAGAAAGCTAAATACTGACAAGCCGATCATGTCATCAGTCGGCCTGTCAATCCTCATTGCCTCAGCCAATCATCAGGCGTCACGTGCCACGCTCTTCTGACGTGAGGGATGCACCGAATTCCGGTTTATTCCCGTCCGCCCACAGAGAGAGGGATAACTTTCAGCCGAGGAACGACCGAAGAGGTAAACTTCATTATTCAAATGGAAGCGTGTCAGGGGTTTGTAGAATCAGTCGGGCAGTGTTTATTCTTCTCCCATGTTTACTCTCTCTCTCTCTCTCTCCTCTCTCTCTCTCTCTCTCTCTCTCCTCTCTCTCTCTCTCTCTTCACACACACACACACGCACACACAGAGAATCAGAGACAGAGACGGAGAGTAGTCAACCATCAAACTGAGCTTACTTTATTTTCCGTTTCTTTTTTTCTTTTTTTTTTAAAGCACATTTTAATGTACAGAAAGAGCGCAAATTTAATATATACAATTCTGACGCTCTGTTGGTAACCCTGCTGTATAGATTAGCGCGCGCACACGATCTCTGTCCTCTGTCTGTCTGTCTGTCTGTCTGTCTGTCTTCTCCTCACACACACACACACACACACCCCACACACACACACACTTATATAGACGCGCGCCCGTGCAAACACATTTCGTTTCATCTGCACTCTTTATTCCTACTACGTTTCTTCTTCATTCCTCACTCCCCCTCTCTCTCTCTCTCTCTCTCTCTCTCTCTCTCTCTCTCTCTTCTCTCTCTCTCTCTCTCTCCTTTCTCTCTCTCTCTCCCTCCCTCTTTTCTCTCTCCCTCTTTCTCTCTCTCCCCCCTCTCTCTCTCGCTCTCTCTTTCTCCACTACACCATCTAAACATTCTACCTCTCTGTCTCTCTGTCCGTGTCCACCACCACAACCACCACCACCCTCTCTCTCTCTACGTCCCTACCTCCCCCCCTCTCTCTCTGTCCCTCTCGCTCTTTCTCTGTACCACCCCCCCCCCCTCTCTCTCTCTTTGTCCATCTCTCTCTCTGTCTATCTCTCACCGTCTCCCTCTGTCTTTCTGTCTATCTGTCTCTGTCTGTCTCTGTCTGTTTGTCTGTTTGTCTGTCTGTCTGCCTGTCCGTCTGTCTGTCGCCTCTCTCTCTCTCTCTCTCTCTCTTCTCTCCTCTCTCTCTCTCTCTCTCTCTCTCTCTCTCTCTCCTGCAGTTCTCTGCCCCTTCCCCCTCTCTCGCTGCCACTGGCAATGCAGCAGAGAGGACGGGATGCAGGGCTAGACACTGATGGAAGGGGGACTCCAGGGGGAGACTGAGAGGCACTGAGGTGTTGGTGATGTAATCACAAAATGAAAGGAGGACCTTTTCCCTTTCTTTCTTTTCTTTTTCTTTTTTATTTTCCCTTTTTTTTTTCCCGTTTTTGTTTCCGTTCTTTCTTTCTTTTTTACTTGCTTGCTTTTCTTTCTTTTTTTTTTTTCTTTTCTCGTTCTTTTCTTTCTCTTTTTCTTTCTCTTTTTCTTTCTTTCTTTCTCTCTTTTTTTCCTTTCTTTCATTCCCTTCCTTCTCCTTTTTCTTTTCTGTTTTTCTTTCTTTTCGTTTCTTTTTTTTTCTGTTTTCTTTTTCATTTCTTTTATTTCCCCCCCCCCCCCCCCCCCCCCCCCCCCCACACACACACACACACACACATCCACCCACCCCGCCTCATCTGCTGGAACTGGTGAAAGCGGGGCTCTTCTTTTACCCCTTCTTTTGTGGGTGCCTCCACTGTGGCCATTCGGTCTGATGATGACATGGAGGCTGAGGGAGCAGCACAGGAGCCTGCAGCAGCCTGGCAGGGAAAGGAGAAAACCTCCAACACCACTCTGCGAAGATTAAATTGAAACGAAACAAAACAGAAAACAAAACAACAAAGACAACGACAACAACAACAACAACAACAACAACAGCAACAACAACAAAAGCAGAAATACGGAAACGCATCACATTGTGTTTTGTCTGTATGATAGTAGTATCACTATTAATCTATTTATTTATTTGTTTATATTTAATGCATTTATTTATTTATTTATTTTAGGGGGTGGTGTGGCAAGGGAGAGAGGGAGGGGATTGAGGAGAGAGAGAGCAGTAGAGAGGAGAGAGGGGAATGTTTCAGCCGGGTGGATGGGGGAGGGGGGGGGGGGGGGGGGGGGGGGGGGGTAGGGGCGGATGGAGATCAGGAATATATCATCTTCCAGAGAGGAATCTTGGACAATACAGAGAGAGGAGAGAGAGGATGAGAGAGAGAGAGAGAGAGAGAGAGAGAGAGAGAGAGAGAGAGAGTTCGTTTTAAAAACGTCCGAACTGAAACACGTAAATATTTGTAGAGTTTTGCAGCCCGTTTAATAAACCTTTCAAACAGTGCATTCATATGGACATCCGAAAGACATGAAAGAGTAATGGATAACAGCTGAGAGAGCGAGACAGAGACATACAGACAGGCAGAGAGAGAGAAGAGAGAGAGAGAGAGAGAGAGAGAGAGGAGAAGAGAGAGAGAGAGAGAGAAGAAGAAGAAGAAGAAGAAGAAGAAGAAGAAGACGACGAAGAAGAAGAATTCTCAATACACAATTTCAAAACGTCCGAACTTATTACACCGTAAATTACATGCAAAATTTTGCAGCTCCATCGAAGAAAATTCAAACCAGCAACATTCCCATGGACCCAAGGACACGCGCAGAGACATGAAGGAGACGTGAACCACAACTGCAAGTGGCCAAGTGGCAGCGACGCCCCCCCCCCTCTCCCCCCCCCCCCCCCCCCCCCCCTCCCCCCCCCCCCCCCCCACACACACACACACCCTTCCTTTCTCTTCCTCTTATCAATCAAAAGCTCAGTAATGTAGTAAGGCCTGCAGGGTTTTAGCTCCCGATTCGGTAATGTAATTACGTGGCCCCCGAACGTAGCTTAAGAATGAGATTCGCGCTTGTGGCGAGGGGAACATAGCCGGGCACCAATTTCGCCCACGAATTCGTAATTGATTCGGTTTACCTTGCCATGAAATTAAAATGCATACATAATATGTTGTTTTTGTTTGTTTGTTTGTTTGTTTTTAAACTGGCTTGATGAAGCCCGACGTCTTGCATATCTTTGAAAAATAGATGCTGGCAGCAATAGGTGAATGAAAATTTTGGAGCTTCGAGTGACATTGGATTAGCATTTTCATGTATTTATGTATATATTCATTCATTCATTCATTCATTCATTCATTCATTTATTATTTATTTTGTTATATCTTTATTTGTTTATATTCATTTCTTTCTTTACGTATGTATTTGTTTGTTCTGTATGTATGTATGTGTATATTTATTAACTATCAATTTATTCGTCTATTCATTTATTTGTTTATGTGTTTATTAATTCATTTATTCATTTGTTTAGTTATTCACTTACTAACTATTAATAAATTCCTTTTGCTGTTCACTTATTTGTTTATATTATATTGGTTTGCTTATTCACTGATCTATTTATCTGTCTAATTATTTGTGCATTCGTTCCTTTATCTACTCATTTACTTGCATGTGACCGTTAATACCAGTGTGTCTAGTTTCTCAACTCGC
Source organism: Conus ventricosus (assembly GCA_018398815.1). NCBI lineage: Eukaryota > Metazoa > Mollusca > Gastropoda > Neogastropoda > Conidae > Conus > Conus ventricosus. The sequence goes on from CM031603.1 coordinate 54,959,972, forward strand.
TGTCATTGCGCGGTGTAGGTTGTCCTGCCATAGGTTGCCCAAGTAAAGTAGAGCGTTCTGTGCCAACATTAGCGCTCTGTTTGGGCAACGGCGTGCTCATTGAGAGCCCTCGAACCTTCCTGAAGTGCCCCCTCAGAGATGGCTGAGAGAGGGAAACGAGGTGCCGTTGATGGTAGTCGGATGCCGTTGTTGTTGTTGTTTAAATGTTTGAACATGTATTTTGGATTTCATTTGTGGTATTTGTACAGCTTGTGTAACGACACTATCTGATTAAGACTTTTGATGATAATGTTTTCAAGCATTCTCTATTTAAAAAGAAAAAGTTTAAGGAAGCGAAAAATCAATCTAAGGCAAGCAAAGCGCTATTGCCAAACTTTAGCAAAGCGCTCTTGCCTGGACAACTCGCGACAGGTAAAACTTAAGGGCTTTTTTATGGACAGTAGAGAGTAGACAACATTAGAGGAGTGTTACGTCTCGGCGTATCCAACACGCTTTGTGCGTCAGTATGGCAACGCACATCCTGCGCACGATACACAAGGCATAGGCCTACTTCA
>CM031603.1:54963025-54965525 GCA_018398815.1 Conus ventricosus
GACTACAGATCGTACTTTCAACCCACCACGTCGTTCTCTGCGACGTAACTTCATGCAAACAGGGAGGTCCTTCAGAACTTGGCTACATTGTTTAGCCTGTACACGGAAAAGCATTGTCGCTGTTCCTCTGCAGGCTGCAGTCGTTGACCGCATTGCTCGTCTGTGGTCACTGCCCCTGCGTCTCCATGGAAACAGACCAACTTGAAAATGAGTCAGCTGTTGGCAACTTGAAGGGCTGTGTCAACCTGTGCTTTTTTTCTTATTCCATTTAAAGGAAGTTCGTCTTAAATATCAATATCGATGTTTGGTGGGTTGTTCTCTCTCTCTCTCTCTCTCTCTCTCTCTCTCTCTCTCTCTCTTGAGTCCAGATTTCAACATAACGAAGAATAAGAAATGCTTCAAATGATGAATGAAATGGTAGTCGCAAAAACTGTTCTTGGTTGAACAGGCTAAGTGGCTATGCTTTTGTTTTCTTTTTTTTTTTGCTTTAAAAAATACACCCACCCTCCTTTCTTCCTCTAAATTTGCATGTTTGTTTCCTTCTATCTAAACTCCTGTCTTTCTTTGTTCCATCGTTTGCTTCACTGGATCAAGAGAAATGGGGTGGCCTGATAGGGTACCAAAAGGGGGTGGGGTGGGGGAAGATTTGGAACACACCAGAAGGCAAGAGGTTGAAAGGCTGGGAGTGAGAGGAAAGGAACAGTAGTAGAGTGGGGGAGGAGGATTGGGTGTGCGTGTGAATAGCTGAGGTAGAAAACGTGAAGTTAAAAAACAGAAAGGAAATGGAATCAAGAAGAGAACTAAGATTATGAGACATTTGGTGTATCCTCTCCCACCCTTTCCCCTTTTCCAGCACATGTATGCACGCACGCACACACACACACACACACACAGAGGCAGAGACAGACCCAGCACACACACGTACACAGAGAGAGAGAGAAACACACACACATATCTATCTATCTATATATATACAACAAACTAATAAATTCCAAGGATAAGTACCGAGCACCGTTCCAGCAACTTACAGAGCAGCTTGGTGTTGCAATGACTGCAAAAAATATTGAATTATAAACAAAGCTTGCTCTTATGTCTTAGATTGAAGAAATAGGGGAAATAATCATTCATATCTGCAGTGGTAGATAATTCTGCCTAACTAACAGTATGTGCTCGAGTGGGTGAATGGGGCTTCTCAAAATGAGTCTTCAGTAAGCTTATAGTCTCCAAGGGGAGACACAAGCTTTGTTTATAATTGAATATTTCTTGCAGTCATTGCAATACCAAGCTGCTCTGTAAGTTGCTGGAATGGTGCTCGGTTACTTATCCTTGGAATTTATTAGTTTATTATACACCACACACATATATATATATATATATATATATATACAACAAACTAATAAATTCCAAGGATAAGTACCGAGCACCCTTCCAGCAACTTACAGAGCAGCTTGGTGTTGTAATGACTGCAAGAAACATTGAATTATAAACAAAGCTTGCTCTTATGTCTTAGATTGAAGAAATAGGGGGAGAGACGCATTCATATCTGCAGTGGTAGATGATTCTGCCTAACTAACAGTATGTGCTTGAGTGGGTGTATGGGGAAAAATAAAATAAATGCTTCTCAAAATGAGCCTTCAGCAAGCTTATATTCTCCAAGGGGGAGACATCCTCCAATAGGAAGGGAAACTCACTAACATATAACTCCTGGTCATATACCGATATTTCGAAACTTGGTTGTTTCTCCTCAGTGACCGCGGAAAATGGTAATTTGACTCCTCTGCCTTTTCAGTTTTAAGAAAAATGCAATCCCAGAAAAGGCTGGTGTGCAATACCGTAGTATGTTTGTTGAGTTTTCAAAAAACCAACCAAAGGTGCCATCTAAGAAGCAAAAGAAAATCATGAAAGAGCAAAACAAGCTACATTTTCTTGTGAAAAGTAGAAAATATAAAAAGATATCCTCTAAGACACAAGTGCTGAGGGCCAGTTCTTGGAATGAATCCGCAAGGGACTAAAATACAAGAAACTAATAAATTCCAAGGATAAGTACCGAGCACCGTTCCAGCAACTTACAGAGCAGCTTGGTGTTGCAATGACTGCAAGAAACATTGAATTATAAACAAAGCTTGCTCTTATGTCTTAGATTGAAGAAATAGGGGGAGAGACGCATTCCGCGGTCACTGAGGAGAAACAACCAAGTTTCGAAATATCGGTATATGACCAGGAGTTATATGTTAGTGAGTTTCCCTCCCTATATGTTAGTGAGTTTCCCTCCCTATATATATATATATATATATATATATATATATATATATAATATAATATATATAATATATATATATATATATATATATATATATATATATAATATATATATAAGAGAGAGAGAGAGAGAGAGAGAGAGAGAGGGCCTGGGGTGGGGGCAGGTGGGATGGATTGGTGAACAACAAGCATACTCCTCCATTGTTTGTTAGAAAGACCGATGCGAGTTAATTCTGCTCCT
>CM031603.1:54980525-54985525 GCA_018398815.1 Conus ventricosus
GTGTGTGTGTGTGTGTGTGTGTGTGTGTGTGTGTGTGTGTGTGTGTGTGTGTGTGTGTGCATGGCTATGTGCATGCAAGCATCTCAGAGAGGGAGTGATAGAGAGACAAAAGCAGAAACAGAGACAGAGAGAGAACAGGGATGCTGGGTGTAAAGTGGAGAGGTTGAAGAGGAAGGCTGGTGGACAAAAACAACAAAACAAGAATAATAATAAAACTAAAGAAAAAAAAAGAAATAAGAAAAATGGAAACTCCGTCTTTTTGTAAGCCCTGATATAAAACTGAACATAAAGCAAGCGTGCCACGGACAACAACAACAACAGCAGCAACAACAACAACAGGGCTAGTTGGTGGATGTTATTCAAACCCTTGACGCACTGTGTGAGAGAGCTGAAGGACCCAGACTTTGTCCGAGTTGCTCAAGGCTGTTCGAGTGGGAGGGACGCTTAACCACTTCGCCACCGGCAACACATCTTGAGCCAACACTCCACACATCCTTCGAGAGTGCAGGTGCTCGCAATACTCGTTTTGTGTGTTAAAAGCACAAACAAACAAAATCGTTATGAAAAAGAAAGAAAAGAAAAAAACAAACTTAGCGTTCAATTAAGAGCATTCGGTGTATGTTTATAACAAAGTTTTTTTTGGGGGGAGACGTGAGAAGAAAGACAAAGAAACGACAAAAAATTTTTAAAAAGAAGGCAGAATATGCGCTGTTTGCAAGAAATGATATAGTGTACGTTTGATGTTGAACTTGTCAATAAAAGAAACAGGACAGAATATGAACTAGAGAGAGAGAGAGAGAGAGAGAGAGAGAGGAGAGAGAGAGAGAGAGAGAGAGAGAGAGAGAGAGAGAGAGAGAGAGAGAGGGGAGAGATTCACGATTCACGATTCACGATATTTTTATTGTCATTACGAGAGAGAGAGAGAGAGAGAGAGGAGAGAGAGAGAGAGGAGAGAGAGACAGAGACAGAGACAGAGAGAGAGAGAGCGTGTATGTGTGTGTGTGTGTGTGTGTGTGTGTGTGTGTGTGTGTGTGTGTGTGAGAGAGAGAGAGAGAGAGAGAGAGAGCATGTATTAGTGTGTGTGTGTGTGTGTGTGTGTGTGGAGAGAGAGAGAGAGAGAGAGAAGAGGAGAGAGAGAGAGAGAGAGAGAGGAGAAGAGAGAGAGAGTGAGAGAGAGACAGACAGACAGACAGACAGACAGACAGACAGAAGACAGCCAGACAGACAGAATGGGGAAGAGGGATGGGGTCAGGTGGGGTGGATGAACGATATGCATAAAGTGGGGAACAGACAAAAAATTCTTCGGATTGCCGTCATATTGTAAGATTAAAAAATTATTATTATTTTTCCGGCTGGATTGAAACAAAACCTTGTCTCTTTGCTCCTTTTTTAAAAACTGAATCATTTGCTCAGAGATTGCTTTGATCTATTGGTTGCTTACGTAATATTGGATATGTTGTACACTGACAGATTTTCTTTTAAGTTCATCATTTGTTTTTCTTCTAAACATTCATTGCTTGCAATATGTTTTGCTTATCCCTTGTTTGCTTATGATATGAGACATTCCCCTTCTTGGATTACTGGATTTCTTTAACTGTGTTTGTTTATACAATTATTTTATTTATTGTTTTATGCTCTATTTACATCACTTTGCTTAATTTCATCAGCTTAGATGACGTTTTTATTTGTTGCCTGGTGACAGATATTCGTCTGTGATTAAGTTGTTTTTGTTACCTCAATGACTGCTTTCTGTCTTTTCTATTTCTTGACTGATTACAGGAATTTCAAAATAAAGATGAAGATCAATATACAAAATATCTGCCAGGGCAATTCCTAGACATCCCCAGTAACCTGTAAACACCGTTAGCATCAAGACCGTGTGAAGTTTCTTCTTGTCATTCTCAATCGCCCCCTCTCTCCTCTTCCACCATCCTGTCTTTTCCCAAATCCAACTCCAAATCGACTGTCACCTAATCTCCTCATAGAGGTAAGAAGAATTCGCAACTGATGTGCCACAGCATAATTATACCATGAACGGCAGTGACAAGTACAACCCTCTCAGGCGCGACCCAGAGTGCAGCTCCTCAGCATCATCCTGATCACCTTTCATCGTCATGGAGCAAAGAACCAGTCCTTCTTAAATTCCGTGGCACTTTATACCCTGTATTCCCGAGGATCAGAATTCCCCCTCCCCCCCCCCCCCCCCCTCTTCCCCAGTGAGAACGTTTGCCTGCAGAGCTGATGGTCGTGAGTTTGAACCAACTATGGAGTCTGATATTTTCAGCATCAAAACCCTCTCCGTCCACCCAGCAGTAAATAGGCACCTGGCTCAGGCTAGAGAAGATTACAGGTGACGGAGGAAGAGGGATGAGGATGGGAAGAGAAGAGGAATGATGGCTGGATCATGCTGTGCTCCAGAGATGGTGGATCTCCAACAGTGCACAGCCTCTACGGCCATCGAACTATGGAAATGCTGCTTTCTTTAACACGCTATCGCCTGTGATGAGTTCAGACCAAACGGCTCTGTTACTGAAGAGACATTGGGTGTCTTTGTTCATGAGAAGGAGGTAGAAACAGTCTGGATGTGCGACTAAGCAATTGTTGCCATTCATGGATAATTTTGGAAATAATGTTCTCTTTACGTTAAATCAAAACAGGCACCACTGAATAAAGCCAAGTAAGTACTTCAACAGTAGTGCAGAGTTTTCTCTGGTAGGTTGCATCATGTTGATCTAAACTGATAGCTACAAGGGGACTGCTGATCCTGGGTCTGCGTCAGAACAAGCCCGAGAGTGGTTGTGAAGATGTCAGTAGTAGGAAAGTGTGGTGCAGTAGTAATGTTAGGACAAGAGTCGAAGTGGGAAATAAATTCAAGTACGTAGCGTACATAAATTGGTTTATTTGCCCTTCACACTTTCACTCAGTGCAGGCGAAGAAGGAAAGAACTGCAATTTAAATAATATTCACCTCATACTGATTTATTCAGTCCTCCACCATAACCAAGACACTCTCTCAACTAACAAACCTTTCATCAGATCCAAGTCTTATCGCTAAGGCCAACTAGTCAAACAGCCGGCGCTTTTTTGGATCAAGGAAGCTCAACACGTTGCAGGGCAGAATGGAAGTAATCTTGTGTCACGTGTGCGAACAAACAGCAGTGTGTGTGTTGAAGGGAGACTGGTTGTTTGAGCACGGGGTCGTCCTCCAACTGACACTGGCAGGCTGGCCTTGCTCTCACAGATTGTGCGTGCAGGCAGACTGCAGTGTGTACCGGGCAAATGTTGTGACAGGAGATTTGATGGAAATCCATGGTAACTTTTTTCCCATAGCTTGACAGACTGATGCTCTTTTGTTTGTTACATTGTTTGGATTGGTTACAAAATGATGCAAGGTCGTTTTCTGCAGTCACATTCATCGATATGTCTCCAGAAGTCGGTATTTTCTTGTTTCACTCAGCAAAGTGTTGTGGATGATACTAAAGCTAACTGGAACAACATTCACTGATTCAAACGATTGCAGTATTATAACCAGGGATAAAACTTTACGATGAAAAAAACAACAACCTTATTACAGTGATTTAATACAGAACAAAATGTAGCCGTAATATAAAAACAGGCAAAGTTTTACAATGATCTGACAATGGACAAAATGTTTCAGTAATGTAAAACAAACAAAATATTTTGGTGATATAACAACGGGAAAAAAAACGTTATGATGATATAGAAATTTTAAGTGATACGAAAATGGATGAAATATCATGATAAAAGGTTTGTTTGTGTCAGCAAGTCTTCCATTAAAGAAAACTTTTTTTTTATAAAGCTGATTATTCGCCTGTCCCTTCGTGGGTTAAAAGAAAACACAAACAAACAGGGGAACAGGTGCATTAGAAAAGCATTGTTCAGACAAACACAGAGATTCTCTGAACCTTCATCAGAAGAAGACAAGACTCAACGAGCAAGGTATTTTATCATTTGCACAACTAGTATGGTCAGTTGCTTTAATGCTTGCATGAGTTTGCCCAAACAGAAACTTCTCTGTCATCGGGTCAACTATTAAAACAGTTTGGCGCTCCTGTAGATCAAGGAAGCTGAATTCGTCTGGAGCAGAACGAAAGTAACTTCTCTGATATGTGCGAATAACCAGCAGTGTGTATGCTGAAGGAAGAATAGCAGTTTGAGCATGGGCGAATCCTCTGACGGATGTAAAGAATCAGACAACCCAGAGGTTCTGCTTTCACATATTTCACGTGCAAGAGGACACAGACGTGTTCGTCTAGCCACAAATGTCATTTCTAAGCTAGAAAAGGCGTTTTCTACATCCTGGCACATTGCCACTATTTTGTTTTAACGGTGTAAGTTGGTTGCAGAAAGGGCTGGGGCCACTGTTCCGGGGTCTTGATTTTGCGTTCAAGACGCCAGCATTTTTATCTCTGTTACTTAATCTTTCTGTCTGTTAGGAAATAATAGATGAGGAACAGATGAAAGTGCGCTTGAAGAAAGACTCATCAATCAGAAAAAAGCACAGCAGACAAACAACAAGTGGTAAAAAAGACACTCCATATATCATTATAAAATGGTGCTGTCCAAAGCATGGGATTTCCTGACATTCTTATTTCGTCTGACCTCGTCTTTTATCTTGCAACGTTTTTTCTTCCCTCATCTCATCACCTAATGGGTTTCATGCAAATGGGTATCGCCAGTTTTTCTCTCACGCTTTTCCCATAGACTGACGATTTCTAATCGTCGGTAAAAAACAAGATAGACACTTTGCCTATTTGACTCACATTTGATGAATACATACAAAGTCTGGATGAAAGAGACAGGATGGGAAGGAAAGGAGTGGGTACATACATACTATTCCAACAATTGACGACGAAAGACACAGTATGAATATAGGTGGTAGTCATCATTAGCAATCCCAGACATCTTAGCAAATTCTCATTTCTGAGAATATGTGTCGACCAACTATGTCTGTAATGTCATAAAGGTGTAATCATCCCC
>CM031603.1:54990525-55005525 GCA_018398815.1 Conus ventricosus
GCATGTAGCTGCAGACAAACTGTCACTGTCTCTGTGAACTAGACCTTCTTTGGCATGTAGCAGCAGACAAACACTGTCACTGTCTCTGTGAACTAGACCTTCTTTGGCATGTAGCTTCAGACAATGTCACTGTCTCTGTGAACTAGACCTTTTTTGGCATGTAGCAGCAGACAGACGCTGTCACTGTCCCTGTGAGCTAGACCTTCTTTGGCATATAGCTACGGACAAACACTATCACTGTCTCTGTGAACTAGACCTTCTTTGGCATGTAGCTACGGACAAATGCTGTCACTGTCTCTGTGAACTAGACCTTCTTTGGCATGTAGCAGCAGATAAACGCTGTCACTGTCTTTGTGAACGAGACCTTCTTTGGCCTATATTAGCATTCAAACGCTGTCACTGTCTCTGTGAACTGGACCTTTTTTGGCATGTATTAGCAGAGAAACGCTGTCACTGTCTCTGTGAACTAGACCTTCTTTGGCATGTAGCCATCGTTTAGTCATAACACTTCGGCACAATGAGGAAGGAAGTCAGTGGTCTTGGCTGTTTGTTATTCTCTGAGGGAGATGACAGCAGGGCTTTCTTCTTCTGCGTTCAGCTGAAGACAAATACAGTCACTGTCTCTGTTAAGCAGGCCTTCTTTAGCATATAGCTGCAGATAAACGCTGTCACTGTCTCTGTTAAGCAGGCCTTTTTTAGCATATAGCTGCAGATAAACGCTGTCACTGTCCCTGTGAACTAGACCTGCTTTGGCATATATTAGCAGACAAACACTGTCACTGTCTCTGTGAACTAGACCTTCTTTGGCATGTAGCAACAGACAAACACTGTCACTATCTCTTTGACTGAGACCTTCTTTGGCATATGTTAGCAAACAAACACTGTCTTTGTCTCTGTCCTTCTTTGACATGTAGCTACAGAAAAAACTGTCACTGTCTCTTTGACCGAGACCTTCTTTGGCATATATTAGCAAACAAACACTGTCTTTGTCTCTGTCCTTCTTTGACATGTAGCTACAGACAAACTCTGTGACTGTTTCCGTTTCCTAATTTAATTGCTAACATGTACTTCATATCTGTCTGTTCTTTCTCACTTCTAAAGATGATTGTTTTCTTGATCTAAGTGACAGCTTGCATTTCACATCCATTTGCTCTTTCTCATCTCTATAGATGATAGTTTCTAATCTAATTAACTTGCGCTTCATAGCTGTACACTCCTTCTCACTTCAACAGATTACTTTTCTTAATTTCATTGATAACTTGCTCTTCATATCTGTGGACTCTTTCACACTTCTAGAGATGACTTTAAGAAAATTAATTGATAACGTGCACTTCATATCTGTTCACTCTTTATCACTTCTACATAATTATGACTTTTTAATGATGTCATTGATAACTTGACTTCACATCTGTTTGCTATTTCTCACTTCTACAGATGACTTTTTCTCTCTAAATTTCATTGATAACTTGCACTTCATTTCTGTTTGCTCTTTCTCTCTTCTACAGATGACTTTAAAAAATTCATTAATAACTTGCACTTCATTTCTGTTTGGCGTTTCTCTCTTCTACAAAGGATTTTTTTCTTGATATTATTATTCTTGATGTTACTGAACTTCATATCTACTTGCTCGTTCTAAGCCCCATTGGATGACAATGAAACATCAGGAATCGATCACAAGAACCCTGGAGACAAATCTACCGGTGTGAACTTCTCGCTGTTCTGCTTTTGTACAATGTTCGCCCTGTTCTCTCTGCTTGCTCATTGACCTCTCGGGCATTCCGCACTGAACTATACCTCACTGCTTACTCAAGGTCCTCAGGCAGTTGTGCACTACCAGATAGAAGAATCTTAATTCACTGAGAGCTTACTATAGATAATCTGCCAATGTGCCCAGATAAATGTGTGGGCTGAAGACAAGGTCTGAGTATTAAGTCGTCGATCTGCTGACCGGAAAGTTGCTTCTTTCTTTGCAGTTTGTTTAACTTCTGGAATTTGGCAGATGGAGGGAATTATTGGAACAAGAGTTTAAGAGAATCAACAGGTAATGTACTAATACAACAGCCCGTTGTGCTTATTTGAATTACATTAAAACAGTAAAAGACAAAAGAACCACATCACTGCTATATGAACTTTGCTTTCCTCTAAGAATCATGTCTTTTGTGCAAACGTCAGTGGGTGCCCTTTGCACAGAGCAGTAGGCAAACAGAACCCTCCCATCTAGTAGTGACAACATTTTTACTTTTCAACAACACAGAGAATATCAGTTTCGTTTTCGTCTCTTTCTTCTCCACTTTTGCGGCGAGTGCATTCAAACAAACTTTGAACAGGAGAATGTGTCAGATCTCAGTTTGGCTTGGTTATAGTTCGTTGCTGTTTGGGACTGCCTCTTGGGATGCTGCCTCGTCATTTCTTTCGGGCGTGGGTTGGTACAGTTTGAGGCAACAATGCTCTGTCCCCCCAAAAATAAAAGTATCACACATGCTCGGTCAGATTCTGAAAATAATTGTGTGTGTGTAATGATGGATGGCTGGGTGGATGGTTGAGGGAGTGCGTGTGAGAAAGAAAGAATGAATGGAATATGAATGACGCAGCAAGTTTTGGTGTTCTTTGCATGTGATTATTCTCTTTATTCAATTGGCCACACACTCATATTTCACCAAACTTACATTTCTTTGGAGTCGTCTTCCATATGGATCTTAGGGATTAATCTGTCGTGTATGCTTTTTTTGCTGTCCATTTTGCTGTTCAGTATTTGCTATCTCTTCCCTACTCGCTTACATCAAACATCCAACACTTGACTGTACCTGAGTGACCTCTACTTCCTGCGCCCCTCACTAAACTGTACCTGAGTGACCTTACTTCAAGCACAACACACTGAAGTTTACCTGAGTCACCTCTACGTTAAGCACAACACACTGAAGTTTACCTCAGTGACTTCTATTTCAAGCACAACACACTGAAGTTTACCTCAGTGACTCTACTTCAAGCACAACACACTGACGTTTACCTCAGTGACCTCTACTTCCAGCGCCCCGGTGACTTCTACTTCGAGCGCCCCACACTGAACTATACGTCAGTAAACTCTACTTCAAGCACCCCACACCAAACTGTCACTCATTTTTGAAGCGAAATTCTCTAACAGTGTAGCTCTTTCAAAGAGAAGGAGCACCACTCATTCAAGGGCAAACTGCGTGGCACTTCTGTGAACAAACAGCCGTGTGTGTGTGAAGGAAGGTATGTTGTTTGAGCATGGAGATCTGTTTCAGCTCACCAGTGACTGGCTCTGCCGTATAGTTTGTTCTGACCGTAGATTTAAATCCAACAGTGTGTACTCCATCACAATCAGCAGGCAGTACCTTAAGAAAAAAAAGAATAAACAACAACGCGTGTCTGTACTCCGCACGTTGATCTAATCAGGAGAAAAGGTTTACAGCTATTCAGTCTTGACTGTGCATTTATTTGAAAGTGTCTCGCCGTTTGTTACAACAGAAGACAAACGCTTTGCCTCATCCAGTAACGATTTCCTTGCTATGAACAAAGAGGGGGGGGGGGGGGGGGGGGGGGGGGGGGGGGGAGTCCGTCTAGTTTCTTCTTTCTTCTCTACTTGTGAAAACCAGTAGGGCACTGTGGTCGGCATTATTGATTATGGGGTCATCCGATAGATCCCCGCACCGATAGATCCTGCACCGAACCGATAGATCCCCGCACCGATAGATCCCCGCATCGGTAGATCCCCGCAAAGGGATAGGGTTAGGGTTCGGGTTAGGGATCTATCGGTGCGGGGATCTATCGGGGTGCACCCATTATTTCAAGGAGACTTTGACCGAGGGAACGTGTCAGGTTGAAGCTAGTCTGATTACCTCTCTTCGTCGGTGCGGTCTCTGGCGAATCCTACTTTCTTTTCTTTCAGACATGAACATGCTTAAGCTTAGAGACCGCGGGTTTATCCATAAATACAGAGCTCTCAGATTCACTTGAACTCTACTAGATTTTGTGGCATTCCATAATATCAAAAACATCAGTAACCAACACTGTCAGACTTTAAGAGAAGCGGGGTAGTTGTGAAGGACATAATTTTGATACAGGGTGTACATCACCAAGATACTGAGACAGGACTCCTGTTTCTGAAATCTGTCTTATTCCTCGAGCAGGACTGTTGTACTACATCAAAGAAATATAACTCATGTTGGGGACAGATGCCTGCACGTGACATCCTCCTCATGCAAAGGCTGTTTCAGTCACAGTTTCTTGATGCAAATGGAATGAAGCCAGCAAGAAGCAACAATTTTCAATAGAAAACAATCAAGAATATCAGCTGGTAATGTCCTATGGAGATGTGTCCTTTACACTTAAATACTGTTGTAAAAGAGAAAAAGAAAATCAAGAAAAAATGTACACCGCCGCATTTTCTCCAGAGTCTCGAGTCTGCATTCTGCAAAGAGTCTTGCTTCTCTGTTGATTTTCAGTGGCACCCTTTGACAATCAGCGGAAGATAAGTCTCTCTGTCATCAGCAACGATCTTTTTCCCCTTTAAATTTTTTCCCAAAGATTGTAGTTAAAAAATTTTTTTTTTTTTTTTTTTTTTAACTTTTTTTTTCCCCAAAACCCTTAACTTTTCTGTGTGCTAAAGAATAAACTGACATGGTTATCGTTTTAAACGCTGAAGTTCTGGTTCTTTATGTACACAACAATTTTTTTCCCCCCTCCCCCTTTTGGTTTGTTATTTCTCACACAAAATTCCAGATTTGTTCCCCCCTTGTCACTTGTCTCACCAATGAGCGTTTGGGAAAAGTCCAGAAATTTCCCCGGGCCATCTTTTTAAAGGGGTTTGGTTAGGGGTAAATGCTGGTTTTAAAGCGAAGGGCCTTCCGCCCCCCAGTCACTTTTTTGGATCTCTTTTCCCCCGTTTTTCTTTTTTTTATCTTTCCCTGGACTTTTCCCTCGTGGGACTTCGCAACTGTTTAAACTTGTGACTAGCCCCCAATCAGCTTTCTTCACTTTACCCGTATTCAAAATTTTTGGTGGAAGATGAAATGTTCAAGATACTGCGCATTGGTGGGCATGGCCTTGAATAATGTTTAAAATTTAAAGCCATCTCATTGTTGCTGCTTTTCCTACTTTTGCAGTTTTACGAGAGGGTAGGATTCCATGCATTTTTGAAAATGAACGTTCCCATTGAGTAAAAGGAACCCAACAGTGGATTTCATAGAGATGCACCCCTCTCTTTTCTTTTCGCTGGTATGGGCCATATTGTTGTGAGGTGTTGGGGGGTTTGAATGCCCCCTAACTTTTTTTAAAAGTCCCTGGGCACAAAACGTTCTACGTAAAAGTTCCTGTACTTGTCATCGATTTGAGGAGTTATAGTTTTTGGGGTCAAAAATTTGCCCAAATTTTACGATGTTTGAGCCGTGGGTCACCAGTTTTGTAATTTTATCCCTTAGTTCATATTAAATTTATGCCGTCGAGACCTCGGCTTAAAAATTTGTTCACGATCCAATATTGTTGATTTTTCAATCTTCAAAAACTAAAATGGTTTCCCCTGGAAAAATTATCAAACAATGCCCGGTGGGGAATACCCGTGACGTACAAGTAAGTGTAAATCAGTTGGTTCCCCCCCTTTATGACGACGATAGTTGGGGCCAGAAACAAAACATCTGTGCCTCTCGCCCCTGTCTGTTGACTCCACACTACGGATCCGTCCCCCAACCAAAGGGGTGGTCTTAAAATGGAAAGTCTGAGTTTGTTTCAGGGGCGCGCGCGGTGTGTTGGTGTGTGTTTGGTGTGGTGTGTGTGGGTGTGTTTAAAGGAAGGAGGTTTTAGTTGAAGCCCTTCCCTAACCGCCATAGCGGGTTCTCCCCACCCCTTTGTTGGGATTTTGGGAATTAAGCCGCGGGGAGAAATATTAAAACGGGTCGGACTCCAGCAATAATACTTAGGAAACGTTGCACTCTTTTCCGTTTCCCCTTCAAATTTAAAAAAAAAAAAGGGGCATAGGGGGCTAGCGGCGCGGTATTTTTCTGTAGTTCCCGAGTTTTGATGAGGTCCATCTCAAAGGTCTGCCCTCAGTTTGGGCACAGGGTGGATTTTTGGGGAAAACAAACCAGAATCCCCGCCGCCCCAGAAAAATGGGCCCATTACCTTCAGCCAATAGGATGCACCAGCTTTTTGTGGTGTGTGTCTGGGGTTGTGTGGGGGGGGGGGGGGGGGGGGGGGGGGGGGGGGGGGTGCGCGCGCGCGCGTTTGCAGCATACGGCAGGGTTTTTCACCTCCAACACAGGATCCACAAACCCCAAAAGAAGGGGAAGGGAACAAAAACATATGGAAGTGAGGTTTGCGATCTCACAAAAATTTTAAAGAAGTTTTTGCTTCATGTTGCGAGAGGAGGGGGGCGGGGGGGAGGGGGAGGGAAGGGGGGTGAGAAGAACAAGTAGAAACATAGCCAGGGGAGAAAAAAAGGAGGGGAGGGATATAGACTCTACGTGAAAATGATTACAAAAAAGGGGGAAAAAGGTGTTTAATGTCAGGGACAAAGGGAGGTCAGATGACGAAAGAATTATTTTTCCCCGGGGAAAAGGGGCTAGCTGACGCACGTTCGGGTGGACAAGGGAGGCACAAAGTCTGCAGGAAAAGAATGAGGCTGAGAAAGTCACGGGAAAAAACGACCAAGCACTCCCATGAATAATTCGAGAGAAAAAGAGAGAGAGAGAGAGAGAGGGGGGGAGCATTCCGAAGTCTCAAAATGCATGAACGGTACAAATCACCCCACTTTGTTAAAATAATCTCGTCGATGCCGTTAAAAAACTACCAAGTCTATTGATTGCTCTGGAGTCACGCCCTAAAAGTGGGCTACAGGCTTTTTAAAAACGACCTGCGCTTTTTCCCGGGAAGCCGATAATACAGCAGTTTTCTTGTTACCCCCTTGTGTAAAAGGCTTTAACAGCCCTTTGTAGGATAAAAAAAATGGAATGCCCCCCCTCCCCCCTTCTCTCCTCTCTCTCACCCCCCCGTGCCGGAAGCGAATGGTTCGTGACAGTGTAGTTCCCCTGTTAGTTTGGGACGCACAGGATGGTTCCTTTTGATGCGCAAGATTGCATTTTTCCCCCCTTTGTTCAGGGAACCCCCACAGGCAGCGCTTCTCGTTTTCCCCTTTTTTTTTGTCGGTTTATAAAGGGTTAGATTTCTTCGGCCCCCGGGATTCTCTCTAGGGGATGTGGTGTGGGTGTGTTTGTGTGTGTGTTGTGGGGGTTGTGTGTGGGTTTGCGTATTTTTGTGTGGTTGTGTGTGGTGTGTGTGTGTGTGTGTTGTGTTGCAATCCACCCCCAGAAAACCGTTTTGCCTTTTCAAAAAGGTTGGAAGGGAATTTACCGGCTACCGAAATAAAAAATGCACGAGTGTGTGTGTGTGTGTGTGTGTGTTGTGTGTGTGTGTGTGTGTGTGGTGGGGTTTGTGTGTCCCATCCTTTTCCTGTTTGCGTGTGTCTTTTTGTGATCCTCCTTTTTTGTGTTGCGTTTTCTGATCCCTTTCCCTGTCCCCCCTTTTTGCGCTTTATCACCTATCTGTCACGCCCTTGTGTGTGTGTGTGTGTGTGTGGTTTGTGTTTTTGGGTGGTGGGTGTTGTGTGTGTGGAGCGTGCGTGCGTGGTGCGTGCGTGCGTGCCCGTTGTGTGTGTGTGTGTGGGGGTGTGTGTTGTGTTTTGTGTGTGTTGTTGTGCGTGCGTGGGTTTTTTGTTGTGTGTGGGGTTTGTTTGTTGTTGGGGTTTTTTGTGTGTGTGTGTGTCCCCGTCTTTCTTTCTGTTTGTGTTTTTTTGCGTGTGCAATCCTGTCGTCTGTTTTGTCTCTATGTTCTGGCTTGTCTCCTGTCTGTGTATTTGTGCATCAAATTTTTTTCCAGTTGTGGTGTCCTTCTTTCCTGCGTTCTGCCTGCCTGTCTTTTTGTGGGCCTGTCTTTTCCTGTTTCCTGTTGTTTGCATAATCTGCGTGTATGTGTACTAATGTTTTTTTTTTTAGTTTTGTTTGAATCCCCCCTTTTTCCGGGGACAAAATTTCAGTTTTTTTGGGATGCGAAAATTTTACCAAAACTTCGGAAAAAAAAAAACCCTGTTTGAAAAAGGGGGGGGAAAAAAAAAAACCCCAGTGTCAATAAAGGGGACGCAATTTGCAGTGGCAGGGAGCGGTTTCAATGCACCTTTTACTTAGCCATTCTTGGCCCTTTTTATGATCACTTTGGGAGGGCAAGGGGAAAAAAATAAAAAAAAAAAAATTTTTTTTCTTATCGGAGGGGAAACAACTGAGTAAATGGAAAGGCTGAAATTTACAAAAATAGCGGACATCACGGGGGACTGCCATTTTCCAGGGAAACAGCACGCCGGCACGGTCATTTCGTTCTCAGAAAACAGCTTGGGGCAGAGAAAAAGACTAACTTTTGGACTCAAATAAGGGGTGTTAGGCGTTTTGTGAATCACCAAACCTTTTTTTTCGTCTCTGTCTGTCGTCGTCTGTCTTTCCTCTCTCTCTCTCTCTCTCTTTTCTTCCCCTCTCTTTTCTCTCCCGTTCTCTCTCTCTCTGTTTTTTCTCTCTCTCTTCTTCCCGTCTCTCTCTCTCTCTTCTCTCTGTGTTTCTCTCCTCCTCTCTTCTCTTCCCCTCTCTCTCCCTCTCTCTGTGTCTCTCTCTCTTTCGCCCCTGTCTCTTTCTCTCGTCTTTTCTCCTCCTTGTCTGTCTTTTTTCCCCCTCTCTCTCCTCCCCCCCCCCTCTTCCCCTCTCTCTCTCCTCTGGTTTTCTCTCTCGCTTCTCTCGTTCATCAAACACGATTCTCTCTTTACCCTTTGCCCCTTTTTCAGTCAAGTCCAGAACAAGAAGTTTTTCATCAGAGGAATGACACTGTTCCTTAGATGCATGCACGTATATTAATAAACCCCTTAACCCTGGAAGTTGCATTTTTGCCTCATGAAAAATCACACACAACCACATACACACACACAAAACACACACACGCAAACAAACCAAAACACCAACACCCACACAACACCCAAAACAAAAACACACACGCACACACCCCAACACACACACACACACAACAAAAACACACACACACCAAAAACACACACACCACCACACAACACACCGCGCACACACACGCCGCCCCGCACGCACATACACACACACCACACACACCACAACCCACACACACCAACACACGCACACGCAGCACGCACGCACGACAGAGAGAGGAGGGGAAAGGGGGAAGAGAGGAGAGAAAGAAGATCGGAAGGGGAGAGAAAAAGGGGAGGAGAGAGAAGAGAGAGAAGAGAGGGGAAAGGGAAAAACATTTACTCTAATGTTGAAAACTACAGCACACAAAAGCGCGCGTGTGCGCCAGAGAAGAGAGAGGGGGAAAGAGGGGGGAAGAGAAGAGGGGGAGGAGAGAGAGGGGAGAGAGGAGAAGAGAGAGAAGAGAGAGAGGGAGAGAGGGAAAAAGAGAGAGGGGAGAGAGAGAGAGAACAAAAAACAGAGAAGAGGAAAAAGACAGCAGAGACAAGGGGAGAAGAGAGAGAGAGAGAGGAAGAGAAGAGGGGGAGAGAGAAGAGAGGAGAGGACCAAGTTCATAAGCAGGAAACAACACACAACCCCCAAAAAAACAACACACACACACCCCACACGTACCACACACCACACACACACACACACACCCACCAAAACCACCCCCACCACCAACCATAACTGTCATTAAAAAAAGGTTGGGCGAAGATATATTTTCAAAGAATCAGTATTGGGCTCAATGCGGCATAGTCTAAAAAAACGAAAAACCGCCCTCAGTTTTTGGGTGCAGAAACCTCGACAGGGGGTAAGAGGAGCAAGTTGGAAAGGAGGAGGGAAGTGGGTGAAGCGAAGGGGGGTTGGGGAAGGGGAAAGGCTGAAGGCTGGGTTTTTAAAACTGGAAGATGTAGAAATAGCAAGAAATAATAATAAAAAGTACTATTTGAATACCCAAACAAAAAGGGGTGGTGAAGATTTTGGGGCGTCATTCAGCTTATACAGCCCACGGTGTCTAGAAATTTTTCATCTTCGTGGGGCAGCCAATCTCCACATCACGTCAATTTAAGGGACACAACTCGGGCCCATTTTTATAGCCGAATTGGAGGGAAACTTTTTCAGACCGAAAAAAAGATGTTTCAATTCTTATTCGATGTGGGGGGTGCCATACGGTGTTGAAAAACCACTCGAATGTTATTTATTTTCTGTTCCCGGGTTTCAACCCCCATCCCATCCCTTCTCTCTCTCTCTCTCTTCCCCTCTCTCCTTCCTCTTTTCTCTCTTGTTTGTTCGTCTGTCTCAGTCATTCATTTTTTTTTTAGTTTTTTCATTGTCTCGCCCGCTGTCTGTCTATCTGTGCATCGGCGTTTTGACTGCCTGTTCTTGTCGTCTCTCGGGCCGTCCGTTGTTTTCGCCATTGTCTGTCTCTCTCCCCCCCCTCCCTCTCTTTTTCTCTCTTTTCTCTTCTCTCTTTCTCTCTCTCTCTCTCAACAAATATAAAACGCCCCACGCACGCGCGCACGGACTTTTACACACAACACACACACACCACACACAAAAACAACAACACACACAACACACACCAATATGCACACACAACCAACAACCACACCAACACACACACAAAACGCGCGCGCAGGCAATTCTCCTTATTTTTCACTTGCATTTACCTTTTCTAAGTTTCCCTTTCGAGTAATGGAGCCCAAAAAATTCTCTTGTCTCTTTTCTGTCTCTGTGTTGTCTGGTCTGTCCCTTTTTCTCTCCCTTCCTCCCTTTCTCTTTCCTTTCCCCTTTCTCTCTTCTCCTTTTTCCTCCCGGCGCCATTTGTGAGTATGGATGAAATCGGTAAAGGGGAGAGCCCGGGGGAAAAAATATAACTACAAAATGAAGGAGCTTTCGGAAAGCGATCTGGGGTGTCTTGGGTTGTGAGGTGAGGGGGTGGGGGAAGGTTTTGAGGGCCCCCCCTTTTCCCTTTTCCCCCTCTCCTCTCTTTTTTCCCCTCTTTTCTCTTAAATTTACACACACACACAACACACACACCCAAAAAACCAAACAACACACACCAAAACGCACGCACACCACCATGCACCACTATGCACGAAACAACACCACACACACACACACAACACACACACACACACACACACCACACACACAACCCCCGCGCACACACACACGCACGCAAACTTTGCACCAAAAAAGCATCCGCCCCACGTCAATCCCCGGGAAAAAGGCTTGATGAAAACTGTAGACAAAGAAGGGGGACAAAAGACTAGGTACTGGGAAACAATCACGAGATGCATTGTGACAGAGGGGGGGGGGGGGGGGGGGGGGGGGAGTGGAGTGTTGGGGGCCGGGGATTGGGGGAGGGAGGGTTTTTGTGTGAATTTCTGTGAAAACCCGAAGAAGAGAAAAGAAAACACCCAGGCTTGGATAAAGGGCCATAATAGGAATGGGAGGGGAGAAAAAGGGTCCGATATTCTTTTTTCCCTGGTATCTAAATGCAGGGGGAAGGGAAAAGGGGGGAGGGAAGGGGGGGTTAGCTGACAGGGTATTCTTTGGTAAACAGTTAACCGCTAAACTGAAACCCACAAAATAAGAATAGTGGGTTTTTTGAAAGAATGTTAAGAGAAAGGAAAAGGGGGAGAGAGAGAGAGAGAGAGGGAAAAGGGGAGAGACAGAGACAGAGAGGGGAGAAGAACAGGAAGAAGAGAGCAATAAATGGCAAAAATTTTTAAAAAAAAACACCCCCCAAAATCAATTGGCCTGGGAATTTTTATTTGGTAATTTAAAAAAAAAAAAAAAAAACCAAATATTTTTCTTACCTTTTTTTGATTTATTTTTTTGTTCCTTTTTTTTTTTATAGTAACATTAATCCCAAAGTCGTTCATTCCAATACCCCATGACAACTATTATCGTTGTCACCCCGAACCCAAACCAAGGGGGCATCATATCGAGTTGTTTTGGCAACCCCTTTAAACGACACTACCTATGACTTCCCCGAGTTCGATAATGCCCTTTTTGATTAAATTGAGAACTCACCTGTCATACCCCTAATGAGCAATGATTGCTTAGCCGAGGGCCCCGTGAGCGAGCACCCCCCACCCTTTTCCCCCCCTTTTTAGTTTATAAAAATTTAATGACGTCCATCTGCCCTGTTACTTGACTTTGCCGTTCCTCAGATAAAGGAAACTCGCCATGAACATACCATGTGATACATTTTTAAAAAAACATAAATCGTGTATTAAATTTTTAGTTTTTTTTTATTTTTTATCTTTTAAAACATGGAAACATGGCAAAGGGTAACAGACTCGTGTTTTGCCGACAAAAAGAAAACGACAGTGGGTTTCCCCTGTAAGCCCCCAGTAATGCCCAAGCCCCTGGCGGACTTCTCCCTTTGCAAGAAGTAAAAGTTACCCGGCCCAAGACCCTTCGTGTGAAAACATTCTTTTTTTTCGTTAAGGATAGTTTGCAATAATGAAATGGGTTTATCCCTTCTCCACCGCTTGGGGGGTTAATCGGAATGGGGGTTACGTTGTAGCGGGTTTCCCCTTGAAAAAAAAGGCACTTTCTGCGCCAAAATGAAAATTACCCCCCCCGAACAATTCATTTACAATGCCAAAACCATAATGACAGAATATCTTCCCAAAGCTAGGATTTTTGTTTATCTACAGGTTTATAAACATATTTCCACATGGTCTCCATTCATGAGCTTTGTCATTCACGTTTTCAGACAAGTGCTATTTGTGGGATTTTTTGTGTGACGAAAATTTCTGGACGTGTCCTCGTTGATCCTTGCGCGTTTTATGACTGCATGCACCATGTTGAATATCAATTGGGCCTTTTAACTCAAAGCAAGATCGTTTTGATCGGCTTGCATTTATGCCCGCATGCATTATTTCTTCCCATCTTCCCATATAGCATAACAAACCCTTCGTTTATTATCACATCCTAACGGATAACACTCAGACTACGTGTAACTCTTTTCAGACGAAGTCCTGATCAGGGTTATTGATTGTTCTGAATTTTGGAGTGAAACCTCATTTCCATAAATGACGATATAAAGCAGATATCATCTTCACTGACCTTTTCCCCATCGAATGGGACTGATGATACAGCTTGTCGTTTTTGTGCCCGCGAGCAGTAGAAGTTTTTGTTCGGCGACGTCTGGTGTGTCAATGTGTTTGAATTATCGAGAGTAATGAATGGTGTATAATGCAGAATCTTCAAAAATGATTGCAGGATGATGAACATTTTCTCCTAAACAAACTCACTCTGCTACTATCAATTTGGAAAATTCCTCTGCCGGTTTTGATTGCTTTTGATTATTTCTTATACATACCCACAACAAAATGGGCCACCTGTTGCTAACATCAAGGGAGATAACTGGCAGTACAAAATGAGAAAAGGTGCGAAACTCGAACAACGAACCTGCAGGATGATGTTCATGTTTCTTAGGCGAGTGCTGCACCACTGAGCCAACACACATCCCCACATGTGTGAGACAGGGAGTAGAAAAAAGATGTAAGAAGAACACCTACGTTTCTCAGAAGGAATGAATAAAATTCTCAAGTGATTGTAGAAACACCACACACACCTCTATTTGAATAATGAAATTTTCATCTTCTCATCCTCATGCGTCGGTTATCATCCTGTGAGTGAGACGATCTGAATCCAACTTGCGTCCCTCGTGGCAGATCAGTTGCATGTCAGAAGCAGATCACTTGGAAGGAAAAAAAAAACGGAGAGAGGAAAAACAGAGAAGAGGCAGAGATACGAAAGAGGAGGAGGGGGGGGGGGGGGAGAGACGTGAATGGAGAAGCTAAGAGCTGTGAGGTGAGGTTGGGGAGAGATGAGACTTCAAACACTGGAATAAGGAGATCCAACCCAACAAACAGAAACGAGAGTGGTGCTTATAGAGAACGGGTTGTGGGGTGTGGAGGATTGCATACGGTGGATGATGACTAATTTAAACAACCCACGACAATCAAGCAGCGTTATGGAACGGATGGTAAAAGGGATGAGTGAGGATGTGGTTGCGCGCGAGGGGATTGTGGTAAATGGGGTCTCTATAACAAACTTGTTACTGAGCAAGGGCCAGAAAAAGTACGATGCACACATATATTCACATTCCTAGGCGTTCACATGTGGGCAAAAGTGCGCGGACACACACACACACACACACACACACACACACACACCATACTTGGTTAAGGAGTTTAAAACCACAAACCATAATTAGTAAGGTGTTGACAAAAATTATAAACAGTCTAACATGTCACCCTAAAACCTAATCAAGATAACATTCGCGTGACACAGGCAAACTTTTCTTTCTTTTTCTCGCGTGCTTGTTCATTTGTTTTGTTTTGTGTTTGTGTTTGTTATTCCTCGGATGTTTCTTTTCTCTTTTTTTTTTCTCTTCAAATATTCGCTTCAGGTTGAATGAATTCTAATGGTTTTAACATTTTGGTCATGCAAATCGTTTGAATGAGCGAAGGCTTTTACTTATTATGCCGTAATGTTCTCTGCTTGGCATGCATTTTGCGCCCCTATGGACAGCCCCCAAAAAAAGCCATTTTCGCTCATCACAAACACTTCGTCTTTTCAACCCCCAAATCTGACAGCCTTTGCAATGCAACCCGTCACTGAGTAAACTTCCCCCCACGGTAACTTCACTTTAATCTACGCTACGGGAGATCCCAGGAATGGGATGATTGCGTGGTGCAGAGGGAAAAAGTGCTTTTGGGATGTTACTTCGCAACCCGCTTTCGTTTTTTAAAAGCGATATTGTTTCGGCGTCACTGCTTGCCTGCCCCCCCCCATGGGAAATGACCATTTAAAAATGGTTGAACAAATGAGGACGGAAGACTTTGTCTGGGCGGGACAAATTTGACTGAGCTGCGTTATGGTCTAATTTCGTGAAAAATTTTTTTCTACCACAATACCTCTTGCTCCTCCCTTTTTTCTCTCT
>CM031603.1:55018025-55020525 GCA_018398815.1 Conus ventricosus
TACTCATTCTCATTTTGATATCCTTACATATTAACTGCCCTACTCATTCTCATTTTGATATCCTTACAATTACCTTTCCTAGTCATTCTCATTTTGATCTCCTTGCATATTAACTGCCCTACTCATTCTCATTTTCAAACCCTTACAAAAGTTACTACTTTACTCAATGTATACAAGGAAGAAAAGAACCGAGGACACTGTTGCAATACTCATGCTTCCCATATAAACAGAACCGACAAGATCGTTCACTATCAAGTACATACTGTATGCTGACTGCTCTTACAACTGAATCTAAGGGAATCAGTAGACTTGGCAGTTATTTGTATAGCACTGACAATATCATGTATTAACAAACGCTGAATTGTATTTTTCATACATTTTGTTGAAGTGCTGAATCTCTCTCTCTCTCTCTCTCTCTCTCTCTCTCTCTCTCTCTCTCTCTCTCTCTCTCTCTCTCTCTCTCTCTCTCTCTCTTCTCTCAATTGTTCACGGCTCTCAGAGTTCTGATCTGTTTCTTGTACCTATTTCTGGCTCTGTCTCAGCCTCATTTCTCCCCTCTGCAGGACGCTTCTCCTTTCCCTCCATTGTCCTGTCAGCTCGGCCCCTCCCCACCACCCCCCAACTAAAAACACTTCTGACGTCATTCGTTACTCTCCCTTTATCCCCATTACACCCACATCTTCAGCGGCTTTCCTCTAATCATTGTCATGCAGGGACCATCTCTACCTTTCCCATTCTCTCATCATCTCCAGCGCTTGCACATCTTCCACTCTGTTCCCCCTTCCTCCCCTACCAGCGCCTTCTTCTCTCCTCGTTTCCCCTACACACACGTCCCCTAGTCAAACTCCTTAGCCACTGAAGCAGTAAGCTGTCTTTCATTTCATGATGACATGAGCAGTGCCTCACATCTGTTCATGCCTTTCATCTTCCTTCTGCTTCCTCTCTGTGGCCTTCATCGATCGCCGTGTCTGGAGAGGGATTGAATTACACACACACACACACACACACACACACACACACACACACACACACACACACACACACACGCACACACACACGCACACGTACACACGCACACGCGCGCGCGCGCATGCACACACACACACACACACACACACACACACACACACACACACACACACACACACACACACACACACACACACACATTGGTGTCATTCTTAAACATTATCCAGGAAAATAAAACGGTGGGATGCAAATAAAAATCTCACTAATAATGAACCACCGAACGGACAAAGAGAACGAGAATACTGTGCTTTATAGGGTTTTGCCAGAGCACTGTGAACACAACAATGCAGATCCCCGCGTATCAGTGCCAAATGCATCTTATGTGTTTAAACTAAACTGGGAACAAATCTGGCATCAGATGATTTCTTGCTTTACGGCATGGAGAAAGAAGGGGGAGGTAAGGGGGTAAAAACGGGGGAGCAGAGAGAAAGGGCAGGTGGGGCTTTTCATTCACGTTTTCATATCCTTACAAAATAACAGCTTTACTCAGACTATGCCAGGAAGAAAAGAATCGGCGACACTGCTGCAATACTCATGCTCCCAACGAAAAAAACACACACCAAAAAACAGCGCGTCCATTTGCTTTTTAGTGCATACTGTAGGCTCGTTGTGCTTAGCACTGGGCCAGGGGAAACAATAGAGCAGGTAGTTATTTACACGGCATCGAAACGATTATGTTTGGACAAACTGCTGCTGATTTACATCGTTCGTGCATTTTGATGAAATGTCTGATGCCTCTCTCTCTCTCTCTCTCTCTCTCTCTCTCTCTCTCTCTCTCTCTCTCTCTCTCTCTCTCTCTCTCTCTCTCTCTCTCTCCCTGAATCATTCATGGCTGAGTGTTCTGGTCTGGTTCTTGTTCCCATTTCTGGCATTGTCCCAGTCTCATTTCTTTTCCCTGCAGAACGCTTCTCTTTGTCTTCCATTGTTTGCAGTGAAAGTCCTGTCAGCTCAACTCCTTTCTCCCAGCTAAAACCAATTCCGACGTCATTTGTTACTCTCCCTTTATCCTCATTACACCCACACCTTCGACTGCTTTCCTGTCATCATTGTCATGTAGGAACCCATCTTCACCATTCCGTCTTCTCCAGCGTTTTTATATGCTCCACTATGTCCTACCTCCCCTCCCACCCTCCCTCTCTTTCCCCCTGCCCCCCCCCCCCCATCCCCCTTGTCAGACTCCTCAGCCACTGAAGCAAAAAGCTGTCTTTCAATTTATAATGACATCGACAGTACCTCTCTTCCATCCATGTTTTTTGTCCCTCCTTCCGCTTCCTTGCTGGAGTCTTCATCGATCACCGTGTCTGGAGGATGATTGAATCACTCAGACAAACACAGACGCACACGCGCTCGCGCGCGCGCGTGCACACACACACACACACACACACACACACACACACACACACACACACACACACACACACACACACACACACACACACACACACACACGCACGCACACACACACATACAA
>CM031603.1:55028025-55030525 GCA_018398815.1 Conus ventricosus
GATCACGAGTACAGTTCGAAATCCCACAAGGTAAACGCACACAGAAGATCACGAGTACAGTTCAAAGTCCCACAGGGTACACCCACACAGAAGACCACGAGTACAGTTCGAAGTCCCACAGGGTACACCCACACAGAAGATCACGTCGAACTACCGACCTGGCGGTCAGCCTCTCCACATCGTCTTGACGGAGAATCCTAAGGCCCTTTTCTGCATAATTACACTACTGACCTGGCGGTCAGCCTCTCCACATCGTCTTGACGGAGAATCCTGAGGCCCTTTTCTACACAATTCAACTACTGACCTGGCAGTCAGTCTCTCCATGTCTTGACGGAGACAGCGGCTGGGGCACGGGCTGTACCTCCACACCCGGTGGTAATCAATTCTAGTCCGGACTTCGGGGCCTCACCGGTTTTTTTATATTTTTTTTTAAATATTTTTTATGTTTTATTTTATTTTTAACGTCCTGTTCTATGTTATTTCACGTTGAAGTCACAATTTACATTGACGTCACAGTCACCAACGTCAGATGTTATGTTGTTAGGCATCCAACGTTGTCATTAGCTGAGTTTACTGCCATATTATTTTCACCGAGGTTTGTCTACCTGTTACATTCGACATCCTCAGAGAGGGCACCTCATCTTTATCACTGCCACGCCTTACAAGAAACAGACCAGAGACAAAGGGAGAAAAGTCTTCAATGTGTGTATGCTCTCATATACGCATGGCGTTAAGACAAGGTCAGCACAGTAACACACACACACACACACACACACACACACACACACACACACACACACACACACACACACACACACACACATACACAATCAGGCGCGCGCGCGCGCGCGTGCGCGCACGCACACCACACACACACACACACACACACACACACACACACACACACACACACACACATCAGGCGCGCGCACATCAGGACACACACACACACACACACACACACACACACACACACACCACACACATGTGAAAAGCCTTTGATCCGCTCTTTGATCTACATCCTTATCCAAATGTGATTGGCTTGTCCCTACCCACGTTCCATCTTTCCATAAAACGCTTCATAACTTTTTGCGTACTGTTGCACACACACACACACACACACACACACACACACACACACACACACACACTTAGAGAGGGAGAGAGAGACAGAGACAGAGAGAGCACACAAAAGCCAACAAACAAACAAATAACAAAACTAACAGACACAAATGAAAACAAAGTCTCCCTTGCACGGACAATGAATAATACCACTTGCTATTTGTTTCTCCCCATGACTTACAAAGGATGGTTGATTGTCCACGTCTAATTCTTTTTTTAACTTCCCCAATGTTGATCAAATCACAGTCCGAACTCTTCCTAAAAGGACGCCTTCAAAATGCATACCACACACTTGTTAGAGTCCTGCTTGGTTGAAAGCAAAGAATGACACTTGTCTTAGCATGTCTGTAGTCATTCTACATGCGCGGACAACATGCACACTTTGAGTATGGACTGTTTGACCATCACATCCATCATGACACAACCAAATACAAAGCGGTGGAGGAAAGGAGAGGCAGAGGAAAGGAGGTGAAAACTTATCATAAATTCTGTGCTGACGGAATTCACAGGTCGCGGAAATTGTGCCCTGGCTGATTTCTTATGTAAATACTCGTTTTAAAACGTCCTATAATCAGGCAACAGATAAGAAAAAGGTGAGCAGACACAGAACTGAAAAAATATGTATTTACAAAATAATTGTTTTAAAAGCTGTTATAGGCGACGGGTAAAAAAGTAATGTAAACTGGTAGAACGAAGCAACGTCCCGTGAATAGACAATAAAACATGGAAAACAAATATTCTATAATCCAAGAAGGAAAACAAATTTTGTATTTTAAGCAAAGGATAACAGAAATACTACAAGCAAAGATGTCTTTAGGTGGAATTTAATCACGAATACGAAAATCAACGGATTAAATATCATATAAGCAAAAAACAAATTAAAGCAATTTCTGAACAAATATAATATAAAATGAAAGCAGAGGGACGATGATTTTCTAAATCTTGTGAGCAAAATCATCATTTTTGTGTCACAAGAAGACGAAGATCGGAAGAATGTTATTTTCAGTTCCCCAGCTTATGCATGTCTGTTATCTGCGGAAATGACACCCACCCATCGCCTCTCCCTCTCCCCCCCCCCCTCTCTCTCTCTCTCTCTCTCTCCTCTCTCTCTCTCTCTCTCTCTCTCCTCTCTCTCTCTCTCTCTCTCTCTCTCTCTTCATAATACGTATTCTGAATATTTGGTTCATTTATAAGTTCAACATCAAAACTCTTTTTTAATGATCTTGCTGGATATGTCAATAAAATCCTTGAACGTAAAGTGGTTCTTGCTGCTCTATGGTGAGGAGGTAATAAGAGCAGACCAAATTTTATACTGAGAACATTTTACGTAACAGTTTTTTCCACATATCCTATTGTTAGAGACGCCAGAAGAAAACAA
>CM031603.1:55035525-55053025 GCA_018398815.1 Conus ventricosus
AGGTTACATACTGTATGGTCGTTCCGCTTAGACCTGAGCCCAGGGGAATCGATAGAATTGGCAGTTATTTAGACAGCATCGACAAGAATAAGTTTACACAAACTGCTGCTGATTTGTATCGTTCGTGTATTTTGATAAAATGTTGGATGTTCTCTCTCTCTCTCTCTCTCTCCTCTCTCTCTCTCTCTCTCTCTCTCTCTCTCTTTGAATTATTCATGGCTGATTGTTCTGGTCTGTGTCGTGTTCCCATTTCTGGCTCTGGCTCTGCCTCATTTCTTCTCCTTGCGGAGCGCTTCTCTTTGTCTTCCATTGTTCATTGTAAAAGTCCTGTCGGCTCTACCGCTTCCACCCCCCCCCCCCCACCTCCCCTCCCCCGGCTAAAAACAATTCTGCGTTATTTGTTACTCTCCCTT
The DNA here is from genome assembly GCA_018398815.1 of Conus ventricosus. Classification (NCBI taxonomy): domain Eukaryota; kingdom Metazoa; phylum Mollusca; class Gastropoda; order Neogastropoda; family Conidae; genus Conus; species Conus ventricosus. Next base: position 55,035,939 of record CM031603.1, read on the forward strand.
TTTCCCATTACATCCACACCTTCGGCAGCTTTCCTGTAATCATTGTCATGCAGGGATCCATCTTCACCATTCCATCTTCTCCAGTGCTTCTGCATTCTCCACTACGTCCTACTTGCCCCCCCCCTCCCTTCTGCCCTCCCTTCCCGCCTCCCCCCCCCCCCCCCCCCTCCGCACACTCAACTCCCCTTGTCAAAGTCCTCAGCCACTGAAGCAAAAGATGTCTTTCAATTTATGATGACATCAGCAGCACGTCACTTCCGTCCATGTCTAGAGTCCTCCTTCCACTTCCCTGCTGGAGTCTTCATCGATCACCATGTCTGGAGGCTGATTGAATCACTCACACACACACACACGCACGCACGCACGCACGCACGCACGCATGCACATACACTCCTCTATCCCTCTCCCTCCCCCCACCATTTCTCATCCCCATTTCAACCTCATCTTCTCCCACCCCGCTTCCTTCCTACACACACATATGCATGCATATTTACACGCACAGGCAGTCGTCTCCATGCAGACAACAATGCGTGGATGTATCTTCACATTAAATTATCATGGCAATGAGGATTTCATTGACTGATGGTATCCTGCAGAGTATAAGTAAGAGCAATCTGCAAAACATAACTGCCTCTCACCACTGTTGGTTCAGTTAAAATGCTTTAAACAGAGAGACAGTGACAGAGTTTGTCTGGAGCGTCATGCCAAAGAGGACAGCACTGAGATCGAGAGAGAGAGAGAGAGAGAGGAGAGAGAGAGAGAGAGAGAGAGAGAGAGAGAGAGAGAGAGAGAGAGAGTTATCTCTCTTCAACAATAATTTACGTTCAAGACGACAGTGCCCAGAGATTTTCTTCCCCTTTGCGTCAAAGTGGGAGGAGCAAATAGATGGCAAAGTGCTGGACTTCTGTGACGTATGAGCTTTGACTCGAGTTGATTCAGACTCATGACTCGCTAAAACAATGTTTGATGTGTAGGAAGTGAGGTGGGGGGGGGGGGGGGGAGGAGGAGGGGAGGGAAGGCGGTATTGGGCTGGTGGGAGCAGAGCTGGGATGGAGGATACAAATTTATCCTAAGCTGGACAATCTGTTGAATCAGCCTGAGACTGACCTAGAGAGGAAATAAAAATTGTGCTCAACGAGCCGCACAGTTCACCATACCTCTTGGTATTGCTTGAACTTACAACCGTTGATTACTCCTGACGTTGTCGGTAAATGTATGTGGGTTCCTTTCTCTTGAAAAGCAACTCTGCAGTGTGTTGTGAGAAAAAATGACAGGGTTGTGATAAGCGAGTGTAGCGATTCAGCCGATCTACAGCAATGCTATTAGTGCTGTATAAGTGCAAGACTCCAAAGTTGTCTAATTCCATACCTTAGCTGCTGTACGTTGAGGTTGTCTTATATCCTTGACGTTGTTCAACTAATCCTTGAAGGAATCACGAATGAAGTTTTTGAAAACCACAGACGATCACTGGCATTAGATCACAAAAATCATTAACCTGTTATCTGCTGATGGGATGACGGAATAGCTGGAAAACAAGGGAGAACATGTAGAAGTAATATCTTCCAAACTGATAATAATTGATCACAAGGACAGGTGCGTGTTACTGTAGAACAGTTAACATACATAGGGGCCATTTTATACACATGGATGGGTCACACAAAGTAATCCTCAAAACAGCTTCACAACCAATGATGACCTGACACGGGTGAAGAAGGAAGAGAAAGAAAACACTACTTCCATAAAACCCATCGTTAGGTTCCTTCACTCTCTAGCAACATTCGTCTTCTAGTATGCATCTTGCACAATCATCATAAACTCCAAAAGAAGGAAAGAGCATCAAAAAATAGATGCGGCTTTAAGATTGTTGGCGTATTGTACAAGGACCTTGCCACAAAGAAATCGGGGCCATTGGACACAATGATTGGTCTACAAATAGAAGACATGATTTAATTACAAGGAAGCAGTGATGGTTATGTGTAACTGTAACCAGCAAGAACTTCTATGATACTGTAAAATTTCAAGAGGAGTGATAAAGACCAGACATTTCAATTGAAGTCTGGCTGAATGAACATTCACATAAAAATAATGTTTCAATTTGGAGAGAGAGAGAGAGAGAGAGAGAGAGAGAGAGAGAGAGAGAGAGAGAGAGAGAGAGAGCGAGCGTTAGGTAACATAACTCACACCTCTAACACTCAGAGACAGACAGACAGATAGACAGAAAGACAGAGAAAGACTGACAGACAGATAGACAGAAAGACAGAGACAGACAGACAGACAGGTAGAGAGGGATGTTGGGCGGGAAGGGAGGAGGGAGGGAGGGAGACAGAGAGAAGCTTGTAGAGTTTGTGAAAATGCAGATGATGTTGGCGAATTCATCATATGTACACTGATCATTAGTGTTGCAGTTGCAACAAAGTCAGGTCGAAAAGACACGAAAAAAGCCCAGGCATTCACAAGAAATAGAACTAACCAGGCCATCCGTGATATCTAAAACATTACCGTATTCACATCTTGTCTGGTGATGCGCCACGAAAGAATGAAGGCGAAGAAGAAAGAGAGAACAAAATCTGATTTCATCCCTGTTGATTCAAGATAAGGGAGTCGCTACTGGATGGCAGAGCGTATTTTTCTTCTACTGAACATCAACGGGCGTCACCCTGAATCCACCAAGAAGACCGAACTCTAGGAGAGGAATGTTGTGTCGAGACTCTGGAGAAAATGTGTTCTTTCTTATTTTTCTTCACATTGTCGTTTCTTTGCCCACATGCAATGGATTAAATCCAGCATCTCTCATGAGTTCGGTTTCTTTGATCTAGTAAAGCAGCCCTGTTCGAGAACCTAAATAGAGCTCGTGATATAGGTTTCAGCAAAAAGGAATACTGTCAAAACATGTTAGTATTTTAAACTACGTATTAAATTGTGCACTTCGAACACTCCTCTCCCCACTCCCCTCCGTTTCTCTAAATGTCTGGCAGTTATAGGTCAGCTTTGGAACGCTGCAGAATCTGGAAGACTACTTACAAAGCCAGGATCCCGTCGTTTGTGGACACGCCAGTCAGTCTTAGCTTACACAGGTTGATGATTGAAAGACAGAAAAGTGGTAAACGCAGGAGAACCCGCGAACAAAGAGAAGTAATCCGTCCTTTCTTTAATTTAAAACATCCTTTAGCTCAAAGTCCGTTTGATTATGCTGGCCACAGTGTCTCACTGGATGCCACAAGCAGAGAGGAAAGGAAAAGAATTAGACGGAACCCCTCCTTTGTTAACAGTAAGGGAGACATAATTGGATGAGGCACAGTGTTTGCTTTGTGCTGTATGTCATACAACACGACGCTTCGAAATGAATGCACGGTCAAGACCGGGGCACTGTAGTTCTGTTTTTCCTTCCACCACAGTAACGTGTGAAGAGCTGACACACAGTTCTCACAAATGTCGCCTGCTGACTGTGACAGTATTGTATACCTGCTGGTTGCAACTCTAAGCTCTGAGCAAACTGCAGAGGCAGAGCCAGTCTTTGGGTGACTGTAAGATGACTTCATGCTCAAACACCCTACCTACGTTCAACACACGCACAGGTCTTTGTTCACAGAAGTGTAATGCAGTATGCCCCTGCAGTGAGTGCAGATCTGTTTCATCTGAAAGAGCAGCACTATTAGAGGGTTTGGCACACGAATCGAGGTATAGTTCAATGTAGACCGCTTGAAGCTTGAAGCTTGAGCCAGTAGAGGGGACATTGAGGTAACATACTACCACTCCGATTGACTAGTCCCTAAGACCTATAATGGATGATAACTCCAAAGGAACATAGAACACGGACATGGCGAGATATGAGTGACTGGTTCATTGAATAAAGAGAAGTGTCACATACATAAAAAGAACAAAACTTGCACCACTGATGTTTATTTCATTCAAAGAGAGAGAGAGAGAGAGAGAGAGAAAAGGAGAGAGAGAGAGAGAGAGAGAGAGGAGGAGAGAGAGAGAGAGAGAGAGAGAGAATTCAGAATTGGGTAAGCACACAAAACTCTAGAATATTCATTCGTTGACAGGTCAGTGTTGTCTTAGCGCACACCAGTAATGCCGAAAAAACATGATCAGAAACAAATACTCAAGAGGCGGGCCCAGATTTCAGTGAACAATAATCTTGACATACTACAGCTCAAGCATGTTCCCTTATTCCCAGTTTGTTTGGTTACACTCACCTCAGAATTGGGAGGGGCGAGGGGGAGGAAGAGACGAAAGTAAATCTAATATTATCTGCGTCGGTTGAAAGAAAAGCTGTCTTCAGTGGGTGGGAGGCCTGTGTTTGTCTGGCGCGCTGCGCCAAAGGCATCCACTTAAGGCCACGCAGAAGATGGGACTCTTTGAGAGAAAAGCAAAGGCAAAATTCGATGGAACTATAAAGAGCTGTAGATTTTTTTTCTGTTCCTCTGTATTAACATAGCACAAATAAACAATACCTGCTGACCCTCCTAGTCTCTTGTTCCAATATTTACCCCCTTTCTGCTTGAATTTCAAATGTTTAAACGAACTGTGAAGAACGAAGGCAGCATTTTGGTAAACTGATCGACGACTTCATGCCCAGGCTCTCTCTTCAGTACTCACTCGCTTAGGTAGGTAGGTGCACAGGCATATCATTCCTAGTAAGCTCTGAATAAATTGAGATTCTTCCATCTGGAAGAGCACTACTATCTGAGGACCTGGAGTGAGCTTCACTGAACTTCTCTGTGGAATATCTGAGATGTGAAAGAGCAGAATCGATGAGGCATACAACTGCAGAACAGTAAGAAGAGCGCCCCAGCCAGACTAGTCTCCAGCATTCAAACGAGCGACTCCTGATGGTTCACTGTTATCCAAAATAGGTTTTAAAAAAAGCAAACAGTTGTGGAATGTGGGTGCTCAGGTAAATCCAGAGAACTGTCATTTTGGGCAGCACCGTGACTGACACCACTGAACTGACGGGAGAGAGAGAGAGGGGAAAGAAGAAGAAAGAGAGATGGGGAGGGAAGGAAAAGCAGACGGGAGGGGAGGGTTGGGGGCAGGCGCTTTCATAATCTGGGCGAGCAAAGACACAGCAAGAATATCCTTTGTGGACAAGGTCATTGATGTCTAGGCTTAAACAAAGAAAAAAGAGAGGGAAATAACCCATCAGAGCACAACAAGGAAGGGAAATCACTAGGAGAGAGTTTTGTCTTCCACTGCGTGCCACATGGCGTCACCCTGAGTCCAAACAGAGGACGCAACGGTTCGAGATGAATGCAGTCATGACGTGTTTGATTAAATGAGAAAAATGCTTTGGGTGCGGTAGTTGCATTATAGTTCTTTTTCCGTCTCTGTTCATGAGTGTAGGGCAAACCTGCAGCCAAATACATAGTTTACCCCAGACATCATATTGTCTTGATACCTTTTTACAATATTTGCTGTCTTCTAGATACAATTCCAGTGTTCGAACAAACTCTGAGATTAGAGCCAATCTCTGGGTAAACTGAGTTAAGACGTCACATCCAACAGCCCTCCTCCTTTCAGAATACTGATACAATGTGTGTTGCTTATGCTCCTCGCAAATGATTATTCCTCATGAGCTTCGAAATGTGTTCAGATTCTTGGTTTGAAAGAACAGTCCTGGTCAACGAGCTGGAATTTGTGGCGACAGGGCCAGTGCCATTTTTCATGAAGCGAAATAGTATGATGCAGAGATTTAGTATCACATGAGTTCTTCTTCACCTATCGACATTTGGTGGGGGTCTATCTAACCTGAAAGATCAAAGAAGACAGCCTCATTTTTAAGGCAAACTGGCGTGATCGTCTAACGATCGACGACGACAAAGTGGTGAGAGGAAGACAAGAGTTTAGCCGTGTCTTTTCCCTGAAGGCGGGCCTCAGTGAACAAACGTGACAGTATTTCATATGACAGACGCTTTCGTTTAGCTAGCCTCCAACTCATTTAAATGTTAACCAGTGTTGATTCACGATGATGTTAATTCAATAGTTAAGATGTTAGTTGAATGCACAAGTTATAGGACGAGGTGTCGCTGTGTGTATCAACGTTGAAAATCACACACACACACACACACACACACACACACACACACACACACACACACACACACACACACACACACACACACACACGTACGCACGCACGCACGCACGCACACACACACACGCTGACTGAAACCAATTTATTGTTAGATGAACTCATAGTGGTACTGACTGCACACACACACACACACACACACACACACACACACACACACACACACACACACACAGAGTTGAGAAAGGTTTCACTGGAAGCACACCAGTCCACACTGCCGCATATCTGCTAAGCTTCAAGGCTAGATTGCTCTGGGTTACAGCTTGAGAAACATTAAGACCTTTGAGCAGTGTTCCTGGCATGTTACTTCAGTTAACTTACGAAGCTGAAAGTAAACTAGCCGCAGTATTGTTGAAAATATGTTTGTTTGCTTCAGGTATGATCATCGACCTTCGCACACTGTAGTCTGCACGTGAAATCTGTCAGAGCAGAGCCTCTTGGTAACCTGATTATTTACGTTTACATGTACTGCACCCCACTGCACCCCACCTGTGTGTACAATTTAGTTACACTTGATTTATGTCCGAAATAGTGTCTAAACTATATTCGTTACAGTCACAAAGCAGAAAAATAAGGTAACAAAGAAAGAATTTCACCACAGCTGAAGTTTTTCATGTGTTTCTTAACAGTTTTGAAAATGCCATTACACTAAATCAGATATTTTTCAGTTGGCTTTTGGGTCATTCATATTAAGGAAGAAGTTAATGTAATCATGCAGTTTCGGTTATCTGTGGCTGCATGCACGTGTGTGTGTGTGTGTGTGTGTGTGTGTGTGTGTGCGTGCGTGCGTGCGTGCGTGCGTGCGTGCGTGCGTGCGTGCGTGCGTGTGTGTGTGTGTGTGTGTGTGTGTGTGTGTGTGTGTGTGTGTGTTGTGTGTGTGTGTGTGTGTGTGTGTGTGTGTGCGTGTGTGCGCATGGTAAACTTAAACATTTGCATTTTCTCAGCAGCGATAAGCATTAGTCTAATGAAATTTACAGAATGATGCTGTCAAGATTTTTTCATGTGAAGTTTCACTGAAACATAGCTGCTATAAACTGCCATGAGATTTTCTGCTATAAAATAAAAGGTACGATTTTTATCCTTTTTTTTTTTATAGAATTAAGATCACTTACAATTATTCCTGTATGCACTGATAAAGACATGTTGAATGATATGATACGCAAATACTTTGACAAATATTCAAAGTACATTTTGTCAGCATCAAGTCATTTACTGCTAATTCTTCCGAGCAGAGTGAAGGTACAAACAAATGTATTACCTGGTGTAGAACGAGGACAGCAATAATATTAATAGCAACAGGAACGACAATTACAATAATAACAACAATGATGGACAGTTACACAGCACACAATCTAGAAAACTGCTCTGGGTACTTAAAATGCATGTATACATACATGTCCACACGAAAATACACAGAAAAAAATGTGCATGTGTAGATACACACTTACTACAGAGCAGAAGTCAGGTAAAAAGAAAAGGAAAACAAAAGAAAGAAAACACATATGTACACATTTTACTGCGTTCGCATATACAGACATTCATTCACACTTACACACTCAAACATACACATTTTTACACAATAAAGCACCATGCATGTCAAAATATTACGTCATTCTCATCACGTTATACTCGTTTTGAAATCGTCGGAACGAAGACTAAACTGTTCAACAAAATTAACTCTCTGGGATGAACTTTAAACCTCGAGAGTTGGCTTGTGGTCATTGCATAATTAGCAAAGACAGCAGCAGTAATCGAGGTCAAGACATTTCAGACTGCCACTGTTGGGGTTAAAGAAGAGAGAGTCGAGGAAGAGTAAGAAGAAAGTGTGTGTTGGGGGAGGGGGAGGGGAGGGGAGGAAGAAGGGAGCTTGCAGTGGTAGTGTGGAGTGAGTTGAGATGGAGGGTTAGTGGGAAAGGAGAGTAAAATGGGAACGGCTGAGCGATTAAATCTCTCTGGTTCTCATAAGTGAGAACTTGCTAAGATGGGTGGGATTGATTGTTCTGCCTGTCACATGCATTTACTGCGATTGTCGTCCATTGTTGGATTAGTATATATGTACCCTCGCCCTACCCACCTATTCTGCGCCTTTCATTCAGCCTTTACGTGTATTCATAACATGTGAGTCAAAAAGGCACATTGATTCTCATCTTTTCACTACGAGTTACGAATGGCCAGTCTGTGGGGAAAAGCAGGTGGGTGAAACCTGGCGAAACCAAGTGATTACCCAGTGAGTAGGGATGATAAAAAATAGTATTAGCGTTACAAGATGAACGATAAGACTAGAAGAGATGAAGCATTTCATGGCATTCTCTGTCATGGATTGTGTGCTTTTATGTGCCTCTTCTTAAGTGTTGGTTTGTCTGTTTGCCTGTTTCTTTCTGTCTAATACTATGATTTTTAAGTTAACTGTTGTCTGTTTCCCATCTACTGTTTGCTGTAAGATCGCCAGTTTAAGCAGTAGAGATAAAATGATGATATAAAATCAATGACCGGAAATTGTAACCCCAGCCCTTTCTGCAACCAACTTACACAGTTAAAAGCAAATGCCAGCCTGCCAGGTTGTAGACCAAAAATCTTTTATTGACTTCAGCAATGACAGCTGTCACATTATTAGCTCTGCACACACTTCTGTGTCCTCTTGCACGTGAAATCTGTGAGGGCAGAGCCTCTGGGTTACCTGATTCTTTACATCCGTCGGAGGATGCGCCCGTGCTCAGACAGCCATTCTTCCTTCAGCACACACACTGCTGTTTGTTCGCACACACCACAGAAGATTACATTCGTTCTGCCCCGAGAAGAATTCAGCTTCCTTGATCCACAGGAGCGCCGAACTGTTTTGATAGCTGACCTGGACGAAGAGAGAGCATTTCTGTTGGGGTGAACTTAGGTTTAAAACAATCATATCATATCCATAGCTCAATTGATGAAAACTGTCCTTTCGTTGATTTTTTATCTGCCATGTGATGATTTCTTTAACATGAATCTCTATGGAGTATGAAATTCTGGGTTGACTGTTTTGCCTAAACTGCACTCTTCTAATGTCCTGTTCCCTTTATTCTTTTTAACCCACAAAGGTATAAACAAATAAAAGCCTTAATATAAAACGAAGTGTCAATACGGAAATCCTTTTGATATATACAAGCCTTTTTATCTGGATATTTTGTCCGGTTTTTTTTTATTACCAAAACATTTGTTTTTATATCACTGTAACTTTTATCTGTTGTTATATCATCGTAACATTTTTATTTCTACTTCTGCAGCATTTTGTCTATTTTCGTATCATTGCAAAGTTTGTCTGATTTTAATTTAATGTTAGATTTTGTTGTGCATAGCAGTTTGTTCATTTCAACAGCATTGTAATATTTTGTTCCTTTTTGTACCGCTGTGTTCGTTTTAACTGGTGAATATTGTTAAAGTTGACTCTGGTCTGTCTCCAACTACAATTTGCCATGCGAAGTGTAAAAAAAAACAGCAACAGAATACTGGAGGTGAACGCGTCACCAAGACGGCTGAAAACGACCCTGCCTCACCTTTTGCCCAACCCAAACATTCTGAAACAGAATGGACCAAGAGTCTGCCGAAGCTGCGGGAAAAAGTTACTATGGATCTTCATCAAATCTCCTGTCACAACATTTGCCCGGCACACACTGCAGTCTGCCTGCGCGCACAATCTGTGAGAGCAAGGCCAGCCTGCCAGTGTCAGTTGGAGGACGACCCCGTGCTCAAACAACCAGTCTTCCTTCAACACCACACTGCTGTTTGTTCGCACACGTGACACAAGATTACTTCCATTCTGCCCTGCAACGTGTTGAGCCCCCGTTTGAATAGTTGGTCTGAATGATGAGAGAGAGTTTCAGACGGGCAGCAAAGTAAAAAGAAAGCAAAATGAACTGATAATTAGTTGTTGGACTGGCAAAAGGTTTACTAGTGGACAGAGTAGCTCTGTTGTGAAAAAGGATTGAAAAACCCGTGAGGTGAACACGTTGTTTAAACTGCAGACTTTTTCCCCTTTCCACCCGCACTAAGTGATGGTGTGAAGGGCAAATAAACCAATTTATAAACAGTATGCTCTGAGATTCGTTTCTCATTTCAAATGCCACGCCCTTTCACTTGCTGGCATTACTACTATGCCACATGTTCTAACTACTGACCTCTAAACAACCACTCCTAGGCTTATTCTGACGCAGACCTTGTATCAGCAGTCCCTTGGAGCTATCAACGTCAAATCATTGTAATGCAACTCACCAGAGGAGTTCCTGTACTAATGTTAAAGTACTTAGGTGGCATTATTCAGTAGTGCCCGTTCGTATTTGACATGCACAGAGCTCTGCCTACCAAAATTATCCACTAATGACAATAACTGCTAAATGGAACAGCCAGACTGTGTGAATGTCCTCCTCTTGAGTGAAGACAGCCCAGTGTCTCTCCAGCAGCAGATCCAGCTGACTTGAACACATCACGTGATGTGTGCTAATGGTATTTGCAGGTACCTGGAATTGTTCAGGCATCACCCTGTCAGATTTGTTATATAATTACTCGTTGAAAAGTCCTAAAGTCAGAAAACAAATTTAAAAAGCTGTAAGCCGACACTGAATTAAAAGATCATGTGTTGATAAACAAATGTTTTAAAAAATCCTGTCGGCAGGCAACGCATAAAAAAAGTCATGAAAGCCAATGGAATAAAGCAAAGTCCTGTAAATCGACCATAACAGAACAAATAAAATAATTAAGTAAGCAAACATGGAAACAGGCAATTTTCTGTAATTCAGGAAGAGGAACATATTTACTGTAAGCAAGCAAGGGATAAGAGCAGAAAAACAAGCAACATATTTCTTAGAAGGGAAATAATTATGAATTTAAAAAATCTGTTGGTAGACAATGGATTTTACATTACGGAAGCAGACAATAAATCAAAGCAATCTCTAATCAAAAAAGAAAAAAGAAGGAAAGGCAAAAAAATAGAGGAACGATGAATTGGTTTTAATCCTGTGAGCAAATCAACCTTTTTTTTATAATCTTATAAGATGACAGTAATCAGAAGAATATTACTTTCTGTTCTGTGTTTTATACATATCTGCCATCAGTAGAAATGCACCACATCCCCCAACCCTGTAATCTCTCTCTCGCTCTCTCTCTCTCTCTAAAACGTATCTTGTGTATTTGTTTTTTCACAGGTTCAGCATCAAACATAAATTGTATCATTCCTTCCACATGGTCTACTTTTCCCTTCTTTCCTATTTTTTAAATTTATTTACATCTCTCCTCTATCCCTTCTCATTAAAAAAGCAAACGCTTTTTTTTGTAAACATACACCCAATGCCACACTGTAGATAGAATGCAAACTGGATTTCTTTTTCAAGGCGATTTAGCTTGTTTGCACTCATCATACAAAACGAATATTGCAAGCGCCTGCACTCGAAGGATGTGTGGAGTGTTGGCTCAAGATGGGTTGCCGGTGGCGAAGTGGTTGAGCGCTTCCCACCCACTCACACAGCCTTGAGCAACATGGACAAAGTCTGGGTCCTTCAGTTCTCTCACACAGTGCTTCAAGAGTTTGAAGGACTTTCCCAGCTAGCCCCATTGTTGTTGTCCCTGGCACGCTTGCTCTGGCTGCAGTTTTATGCCAGGGCTTACAAAAAGAGCTTGCCTTTTTCCTCCATCTGCTCGCCGCTGTTATCTCTCCATATTGCACACTTCTCCCTTCTTCTCTCCCCCCCCCCCCCCCCCTCAAACACGCATGTGGCTGCATGCACACACACACAAACACACACATACACACACACACACACACATGCACATGCCACACCACACACACAGACACACAAACACAAATGCGCTGCACACACACACACACACACACACACACACACACACACACACACACACACACACACACACACACACACACACACAGAGGCGTGCAGGCACGCACACAAAAACACACACACACACACACACACACACACACACACACACGCACGCACGCACATGCACACACACACCACACCACAACAAACACACACACACAACACACACACACACACACACACACACACACACACACACACACACAACACACACACACACACACACAAATCAACGCCATTTCCTCAATTACATAATACAAATGGACCAAACCTCTCTCTCCCTCCTCCCTCCCTCCCTTCCTCTCTCTCTCTCTCTCTTTTTGTCTCTTATGTAAAGTCAGAAATCGTCACGAGGTTTGATTAAAAAGACATGATTCTGTTACATGTCTCCGTCTTTTATCCGCACTCTCGTACAACATGAAGCGTAGATCGTGGTGAACTGCGTAGGGTCAGTGACGTCTGATTTTTTAAAAAACTGGCTTGTCCACAGAGGACAGGGAGGGAGAACGGGGAGGGGGGAGCGAGGGGGCTGGGGATGGGAGGGAGTGGGGGGTGCTCTGCCTTGACCTTTTTCTCAGAATTGTTGGACATCAGATCATTTTGCTTGCTCTTCACCTAATTCTCCACTGTGAATGTTTGTCAGGCCAAATCGTTCCCCAAGGAGACAACAACACCATTCGTTGTCCTATGACACTGAATAGGTCGATAGGGTGCAGTGTGGGCAGTCAGATATCTCCAGAGCTCTCCCAGCCTGAGCATGTTTTATGAGCATGGTGGCGATATATAAACCAGTCCAGTCCTATATTGTTCCTCTGGAGTTCGTCTGTCTGCCTTGGTATGTACCCACCTCCACTGTCCCCTGTAGAACGGTCTTGGACTAGGATCATGGCGAAGTACGTTCCAAGACCAGTAGGCCAAAATGACAATGTTTGACAACTGCGAGCGACGTCTTTGTCTGCCAGCATACGTTTTGACTTGACTAGTCATTTGTCAAAGTAAACAAAGCAAGAAAAGATGGAAGGCATACGATTCCTCTGTTATTATCACAGAGACACAACAAACACTTAGAAAAAAAAAAAAGGTATAGTGGGATGGTTGAAATAGGGTGCTGAAGTGTAACTATTATATCCTTAGATAACAACATATGAAATCAATCGAATTCTAGTGTTATGTACTGAAGAATTTGTGTTGTCTGTATGGAGTCAAATTTCGTGTTTGGGATATGGAGTTTTGGTAGTAAACTGGTTTGTTCGGGTCAGTCAACTCAACTGGCTTGTTCGGCGTCTGCCTTTATTTTTGTGCTATACTCTGCCACAGGAAGAACATCATGTTCCATCGGTCTTCCAGAAAGTACCACAAAGAAATAAGTGTAAAACGGGAGATTAAAAAAGGGCTATTTTGAATCTAAGCTTGAGAATCCAAACACGATGCAATGGAAATCAGAACAAGTCAACAGTCTGAGAGGTCACATGCAGACATATTCCAAAATAAAGGTTGTATAATGACCATGATACGGCCATGAAATCACGTTTTACAATGCGTTATCGTGTGAGTTTCCGTCTTTCTGGCTCCCTTCATTACCACAGTGCTCTCAGTTCATGCACGTAAAGGGGAAGAGGAGGATGTAGGGGATTTTGAGGTTCAAAGCGTTGTCAGTTTAGTCTCCCACACGCCAATATTCAGTTTTATCTTGAAAAGTATAGTCATGCACCGTAGGGCAAACTTTCGGTGCAATATTGATAACTGCCTTTGAAGAATACAATAAACATTTTTATATCAAAATCATGTTCAGTGCATTTGATTCAGGTAATCCAGTACAAACTTACAACCAGCAAAAAAAATTTATAAACATTCTACTTCCGAGAACTACATCACTGTAAAGACAGTTACTATAGCATTAATCACTCATTAGTGCTTTCTCTCAAACAGCAATGCATCTTGTGCACGAACAGGAGTTACAATTAGTCATTTGATACCACTTTTATTGCATGACTCACAGTGACAAGGAAATTTCTTACCGATATCACATATTACATTAATGTTGTAAAGTAACTCTCTCTCTTCTGTCTCTCTCTCTCTCTCTCTCTCTCTCTTCTCTCTCTCTCTCTCTCTCTCTCTCTCCCTCCTCCCCTCTCTCTATCTCTCTCTCTCTATCTCTCTCTCCCCCTCTCTCTCTCTCATAATTCATATAACCATCAGCTTCAAATCATGCGTAGTGTGGTCTCAAAACTTAGCTGATGTGGTCCAGCGTATATGGACTAGTCCGCACAAAGTGACACCTCCTTGATGAAACTGAAACTGAAATCCTCTCTCTCTCTCTCTCTCTCTCTCTCTCTCTCTCTCTCTCTCTCTCTCTCTCTCTCTCTCTCTCTCTCTCTCTCTCTAAAACGTATCCTGTGTATTTGTTTTATTCACAGGTTCAGCATCAAACATAAACTGTATCATTCCTTCCACATGGTCTACTTTTCCCTTCTTTCCATCTTTTCTTATTTTTTAAAATTTATTTACATCTCTCCTCTATCCCTTCTCATTAAAAAAGCAAACGCTTTTTTTTGTAAACATACACCCAATGCCACACTGTAGATAGAATGCAAACTGGATTCTTTTTCAAGGCGATTTAGCTTGTTTGCACTCATCATACAAAACGAATATTGCAAGCGCCTGCACTCGAAGGATGTGTGGAGTGTTGGCTCAAGATGTGTTGCTGGTGGCGAAGTGGTTGAGCGTCCCACCCACTCACACAGCCTTGAGCAACATGGACAAAGTCTGGGTCCTTCAGTTCTCTCATGCAGTGCTTCAAGAGTTTGAAGGACTTTCCCAGCTAGCCCCATTGTTGTTGTCCCTGGCACGCTTGCTCTGGCTGCAGTTTTATGCCAGGGCTTACAAAAAGAGTGAGTTTGCTTTTTTTCTCCATCTGCTCGCCCTGTTATCTCTCCATATTGCACACTTCTCCCTTCTTCTCTCCCCCCCCCCCCCCCCCCCCTCAACACGCATGTGCTCCATGCACACACAAACACACACACACACACACACACACACACACACCACACACACACACACACACACACACACACAACACACGCATGAGCGCACACACACACAGACAACACAAACACAAATGGCATGCACACACACACACACACATACACACACACACACACACACACACACACACACACACACACACACACACACACACACACACACACACACACACACACACACACACACACACACACACACACAGGCGTGCAGGCACACACACACAACACACGCACACACACACACACACACACACACACACACACACACACACACACACACACACACACACACACACACACCACGCACGCACGCACGCACGCACGCACGCACGCACGCACGCACGCACGCACGCACGCACACACACACACACACACACACACACAACACAAATCACGCCATTTCCTCAATTACATAATACAAATGGACCAAACCTCCCTCCCTCCCTCCCTCCCTCTCTCTCTCTCTCTCTCTCTCTCTCTCTCTCTCTCTCTCTTATATAAAGTCAGAAATCCTCATGAGGTTTGATTAGAAAGAAAATGATTCTGCTACATGTCTCCATCTTTTATCCACACTCTCGTACAACATGAAGCGTAGATCGTGGTGAACTGCTTAGGGTCAGCGACGTCTGAAAAAAAAATTTTCACTGGCTTGTCCACAGAAGACAGGGAGGGGGAAGGGGAGGGGGGAGCGAGGGGGCTGGGGATGGGAGGGAGTGGGGGTGCTCTGCCTTGACCTTTTTCTCAGAATTTTGGACATCAGATCATTTTGCTTGCACTTCACCTAATTCTCCACTGTGAATGTTTGTCAGGCCAAATTATTCCCCCAGGAGATAATAACACCATTCATTGTCCTATGACACTGAATAGGTCGATAGGGTGCAGTGTGGGCAGTCAGATATCTCCAGAGCTCTCCTCAGCCGTGAGTATGTTTTATGAGCATGGTGGCGGTATTATAAACCAGTCCAGTCCTATATTGTTCCTCTGGAGTTCGTCTATCTGCCCTTGGTATGTACCCACCTCCATTATCCCCTGTAGAACGGTCTTGGACTAGGACTCACGGCGAAGTACGTTCCAGGACCAGTAGGCCAAAATGACAATGTTTGACAACTGCGAAGCGACGTCGCGTCTGCCAGCATACGTTTTGACTTGACTAGTCATTTGTCAAAGTGAACAAAGCAAGAAAAGATGTAAGGCATACGATTCCTCTGTCATTATCACAGAGACACAACAAACATTAGAAAAAAAAAAAGGTGTAAGTGGGATGGTTGAAATAGGGTGCTGAAGTGTAACTATTATATCCTTAGATAACAACATATGAAATCAATCGAATTCTATGTCATGTACTGAAGAATTTGTGTTGTCTGTATGGAGTCGAAATTTCGTGTTTGGGATATGGAGTTTTGGTAAACTGGTTTGTTCGGTCAGTCTACTCAACTGGCTTGTTCGGCGTCTGCCTTTATTTTTGTGCTATACTCTGCCACAGGAAGAACATCATGTTCCATCGGTCTTCCAGAAAGTACCACAAAGAAATAAGTGTAAAACGGGAGATTAAAAAAGGGCTATTTTGAATCTAAGCTTGAGAATCCAAACACGATGCAATGGAAATCAGAAGGAGTCAACAGTCTGAGAGGTCATATGCAGACATATTCCAAAATAAAGGTTGTATAGTGACCATTATACAGCCATGAAATCACGTTTTACAGTGCGTTATCGTGTGAGTTTCCGTCTTTCTGGCTCCCTTCATTACCACAGTGCTCTCAGTTCATGCACGTAAAGGGGAAGAGGAGGATGTAGGGGATTTTGAGGTTCAAAGCGTTGTCAGTTTAGTCTCCCACACGCCAAGATTCAGTTTTATCTTGAAAAGTATAGTCATGCACCGTAGGGCAAACTTTCGGTGCGATATTGATAAGTGCCTTTGAAGAATACAATAAACATTTGTATATCAAAATCATGTTCAGTGCATTTGATTCAGGTATTCCAGTACAAACTTACAACCAGCACAAAAAAAAACATTCTACTTCCGAGAACTACATCACTGTAAAGACAGTTACTATAGCATTAATCACTCATTAGTGCTTTCTC
>CM031603.1:55073025-55088025 GCA_018398815.1 Conus ventricosus
GTGTGACAAAGGAAGGTTTCCTGGGTATCATTGGCATAGATCTGTCTGTTACAGAGCGGAGGTTTCCTGGGTATTACTGGCATCTGTCTGTGACAGAGCGGAGGTTTCCTGGGTATCACTGGCATCTGTGTGTGACAAAGGAAGGTTTCCTGGGTATCACTGGCATCTGTCTGTGACAGAGCAGATGTTTCCTGGATATCATTGGCATCTCTTTGTGACAGAGCAGAGGTTTCCTGGGTATCATTGGCATCGCTCTGCGACAGAAGAAAGGTTTCCTAGGTATCATTGGCATCTGTCTGTGACAGAGTGGAGGTTTTCTGGGTATCATTGGCATCTGTCTGTGACAAATGGAAGGTTTCCTGGGTATTTCTTGCATCTGTCTGTAACAGAAGGAAGGTTTTCTGTGTATCACTGGCATCTGTCTGTGACAGAAGGAAGGTTTCCTGGGTATCATTGGCATCTGTCTGTGACAGAAGGAAGGTTTCCTGGGTATCATTGGCATAGATCTGTCTGTTACAGAGCGGAGGTTTCCTGGGTATTACTGGCATCTGTCTGTGACAGAGCGGAGGTTTCCTGGGTATCACTGGCATCTGTGTGTGACAAAAGGAAGCTTTCCTGGGTATCACTGGCATCTGTCTGTGACAGAGCAGATGTTTCCTGGATATCATTGGCATCTCATTGTGACAGGGCAGAGGTTTCCTGGGTATCATTGGCATCGCTCTGCGACAAAAGAAAGGTTTCCTAGGTATCATTGGCATCTGTCTGTGACAGAGTGGAGGTTTTCTGGGTATCATTGGCATCTGTCTGTGACAGATAGAAGGTTTCCTGGGTATTACTGGCATCCGTCTGTGACAGAAGGAAGATTTTCTAGGTATCATTGGCATCTGTCGGTGACAGAAGGAAGGTTTCCTGGGTGCCATTGGCATCTGTCTCTGACAGAGCGGAGGTTTTCTGTGTATTATATGCATCAGTCTCTGACAGAAGGAAGGTTTCCTGGGTATCATTGGCATCTGTCTATGAGCGGAGGTTTCCTGGGTATCATTGGCATCTGTCTGTGACAGAGTGGAGGTTTCCTGGGTATCATTGGCATCTGTCTGTGACAGAGTGGAGGTTTCCTGGGTATCATTGGCATCTGTCTGTGACAGAGCGGAGGTTTCCTGGGTATCATTGGCATCTGTCTGTGACAGAGCGGAGGTTTCCTGGGTATCATTGGCATCTGTTTGTGTCAGAGTGGAGGTTTCCTGGGTATCATTGGCATCTGTCTGTGACAGAGCGGAGGTTTCCTGGGTATCATTTGCATCTGTCTGTAACAGAGTGGAGGTTTTCTGGGTATCATTGGCATCTGTCTGTGACAGAGCGGAGGTTTCCTGGGTATCATTGGCATCTGTCTGTGACAGAGTGGAGGTTTCCTTGGTATTACTGATACCTGTCTGTGGATATTATTAACATCTGTCTGTGACAGAAGGAGTTTTTCTGAGTATTACAGGCATCTGTTTCTGACAGAAGGGAGATTTCCTGGGTATTACTGGCATCTGTCTATGACGGAATGGAAGTTGCTGGGTATTACAGGCATCTGTCTGTGACAGAAGGAATGTTCCCTGGGTATTACTAGCATCTTCTTGGGGTGGGGGTGGAGAAAAAGAAGAGTAGATGAAAGATTTTGTTTTTAATGAACGCAAAACGGATAGAAGAGTTTTATAACAGGACCAATGCAGCTGTTCCCCACCCACCTTCTGAATCCCCAGCACTCTATTGTTTACACACTGTAATACTTTATCCCATACCCCAGAAGAACTACAATTTTTTTTTCATTTTTGATTTAATCTTTGTGACTGCACTGCTCCATCATATTCATGGTTATCTGGACCTGATTTCGTCTCTTCTCTCCTTTTGATACTCTACCTGAACTGAATGAAACCATGCTTTTATCATTTTTTGCTTCCTTTCGTATCTCCGTTGATACGATGTAAATCATATTACACGTGCACCCAACGCACATGCCAAACTAAACATTCACAGGACTCGACATCATTTCCCATTAGCATACCACTGGGAGAGCTAAAGAAAGGGTGCGATAATTCTATCGCCAGGCATAACCGGAACTTGTTGACGAAGATAGCTTAAGGGGGGGGGGGGGGGGGGGCGAAGGGGTGGTAGGGAAGGAGGTGGCAGGCGGATGGGGATGAGTAATTGGGGGTGGGGAAGTGGGAGTCTCATTTAGGCTCTAGAGTACCAAGTGGTACCAGACTGTGTCATGTGATGCTCCTAACAAAGTTTGTGCAACCTTTGTTGTGTTTGTCTTTCCGGCCTTGTCTGCCATCACCTGACCAGTCAACTGGCTGATCTAGCATCACTAATCTGTTATTGCTGTGCCACTTTCTCCACTCCACCCCAACGCGTTCAGTCCCCCACCCACCCCCGCATCTTCACCTCTCTTCCCCACTCACTTACTCCCTCTCTCTCTCTCTCTCTCTCTCTCTCTCTCTCTCTCTCTCTCTCTCTCTCTCTCTCTCTTTGTGTGTGTGTGTGTCTGCATCTCTCTCTGTCTCTCCTTGTCTCTCTCTGTCTCTGTCTGTCTGTCTGTCTGTCTCTGTCTGTCTCTGTCTGTCTCTGTCTGTCTCTGTCTCTGTCTGTCTCTGTCTGTCTGTCTGTCTGTCTGTCTCTCTCCTCTCTCTCTCTCTCTCTCCCTCTCTCTCTCTCTCTCTCTCTCTCTCTTCTCTCTCTCTCTCTCTGGCATCACAGATCTATATTTTCAGGTTTGAAGGTAGGTCAGTGTGAACACTTCAGTAGGAAACACAAAATGACACCAACATGCTGTGCAGCGTACAATGGCACATGGCGCGAAGGGCAGAGTGCGGAACAGTCGGCACATGTATGCTATCTCCTTCCCTATCCCCATTCCCACCCTACCATCCTCGCTCTCCTTCCATCCACTGAGTACTGTGCATAAGAGAGAGAGAGAGAGAGAGAGAGAGAGAGAGAGAGAGAGAGAGAGAGAGAGAGAGAGAGAGAGAGAGAGAGAAGAGAGAGAAAAATGTTCCGGCTCTGTTCTCTGTTCTGTTCGAATTTTTACTCCGTGCTGTGACATGACTTGTTGCCTAACTCAGTTCAGAGCCAGAGTCGGGATGTTCTATGCCAGGGCCCTAAAATTGTCTATTTTTAAGTTGTCCTTTTTCACAGTGACTGACGTTGGTCCGTTTCTTCTCTTGATGATATATGGATCATCAGCACTGACCCTCTCACTTTTCCTTTTTATAATGTTGAACGGATCGCTCGTCAATACGATGTAAGCTCTCATCTCTTGATCCATCACTCTCCAATAGTCATGATGTAAACACGCTTCCTCAACGTGTGGGTACTACTGACCTGTTTATTTTTCTTGTCGGGTTTGCAATACAGATGTTGCTACAACTTGCAGGTGATGTCCACCCAAACCCAGGTCCGACTGATGATATTTCAAATGGACTATCCATCATCCACTTGAATGTACATAGCTTAAGCAAAAAAATTCCTCTAATTCAGTGTGAAGTAAGTTGTTTTGATGTGGTAACCATGTCTGAAACATGGCTTTCCGACAATATTTCTAATGACGACATACTAATTCCTGGTTTCCAACCTCCAGTCAGGAGAGACAGAGTAGGCGATCCACACGGAGGTGTTGCTGTGTACGTTAAAGATCATTTAGTTTGCAAACCTAGACCCGACCTGAGTGTGCCATTTTTGGAGGCTGTGTGGATTGAGACAAAACTAGGACAAAACACACTGCTGATAGGAACATTCTACAGACCACCCTCTGCTAATGTAGCTTACTGGGACTTAATTGACCAGGCAGTACAGTTAGCTGGAAATACACCTAACAAATTCATTATTCTTGGTGATTTCAACGCAGATTGTACAGTTCAACCACCACCGCATCTTCAAAATATTATGTCAACGAATAATTTATTTCAGATAGTTAATAAATCAACTCGTATTACTGAAAACTCGTCCACCACAATTGATTTAATACTAACGCCATGTCCAGACCTCATTCAAGTTTCAGACGTACTGTCACCAGTCTGTAGCGATCACTGTGCTCCGTATGTTGTCTTGAAAAACCACCGCAGATTTAATACCTCCTACAAACGTACAGTGTTTAATTATGCTAAACTAAATGCTCAGAGACTTAGTGCAGAATTATCTAACACCGACTGGGAGTCCATTTTAACCTTGGAATCTATTGATGATGCTGCCGAGAGGTTTTCCGATCTGCTTGTGTATGTTGCAAAACTATGTATGCCAGTCAAAGAGGTTACAATTGAAGAACGCGATGCGCCATGGATTACAACTGAAATTAAAAAAATAATCAAAAGGAAAAATAGTATCCATAAATTGGCAAAATCATTAAATTCTGACTGGGCTTGGGCTTTCTTTCGTCGTACTCGAAATGAGCTTACACATATTATTAGACTGAGGAAGGCAGAATATGTACTAGAATTAGACAACAGAATCTCCTCTCCGAATTGCTTTGGAACCAAGGACTGGTGGAAACTAGTTAAAACATTCATTCGTAACAAAGGCATGCCTCAGGACGAAATCCCTCCCATTGAAGATAACGATGTGATTTATTACACTCCAAAAGATAAGGCTACTGCTCTTAATAAATACTTTGCCGCGCAATGTTCGGTCGATGACGATGATGAAGATATACCTATGATAAATGAATATTGTGGTTGGATTAGTCAGTTAGTTATTACCAAAGACGTTGTTCTAGAAATATTGAAAGGTCTTGATAGCAGAAAAGCTGTCGGACCAGATTTGGTACACAATAGAATTTTAATTGCTGCTGCGGACGTCATTTGTGAACCATTAGCATACTTGTTTAATCGCTCTTTAACAGAAGGCAAATTTCCTTTAATATGGAAATTAGCTCATGTAACCCCCATATTTAAAAAAGGAGATACACATAAATGCGACAACTACCGTCCTATTTAATTATTGAGCTGTATCGGTAAAATCTTAGAAAAATGTGTTCAGCAACATGTGTTTAAATACCTTTTAGGCAATAATCTTTTATCGGATGCCCAATCGGGGTTCATTCCAAAAGATTCAACTGTTTTTCAACTTTTGTGTATATATGATGATTTTTGCAAATTTCTTGACTCAAAAACTACTGCACAGGTGATTTTTTTTTTTACGTATCTAAAGCCTTTGATAAGGTATGGCACCGTGGATTACTATATAAACTTTCTGCCTTGGGTGTCAGAGGACAGTTGCTTGATTGGTTTGCTGACTATTTGACAAATCGTACACAGGCAGTAGTTTTAAAGGGAAGTACATCACCGTATCTCCCGATATCGGCAGGCGTCCCCCAAGGTTCTGTTCTTGGACCAATGTTATTCCTTATTTATATAAATGATATTGTTCATGATATTGAATCTGTGGTAAAGTTATTTGCTGATGATACCAGTATGTATTTAGGTCTTGAAAATACTCATCTTAGAACAGAAATATTAAACTCAGATCTCGAAAAAATCAATACTTGGGCTCTCAAATGGAAAATAACATTTAACCAGTCTAAAACTAAATTATTGACATTTTCTAACCATGCGGTGCCACAAATTGAACCTTTGAGATTCAATAACGTGACATTACATGATACAGAATTCCACAAACACCTAGGAGTTATCATTCAAAATAATTGTAAATGGGATCGCCACATCAAATCCATGTTGTCAAAATGTCGTGTTCTTGTTGCCTGCCTCCGCTCATTTAAATACCGTCTTAGTCGGAAATCACTCGAAATAATGTTATAAGTCATTTATTTTGCCCCATTTCGATTTTTCGGATGTCGTGTGGGATAACTGTACAAATAAACAAGCTGAAGATTTAGAAAATGTGCACCTGGATGCGATTAGAACTATAGTTGGCTCAGTCCGAGGGACTAGCCACCAAAAATTATATAAGGAATCCGGTTTTACATCATTAAAAGAGAGACGACGACGTCATAAAATCATTCTGTACTACAAAATTGTCAACGGTATTGTTCCGATTTATCTGTCTAATCGACTTCCCCATCTTATATCCTCTGTAAACCCTTATCACCTCAGGCGCCCCCTGGAGAGGCAGATGCCAAAGTGTAGATTAGATATGTACAAATCTTCCTTCTTTCCTTCATCTACTGCTCTTTGGAATGACCTCCCTGACAATATTAAATTATCTAATTCTCTTAGTTTCCTCAAGCGTTTCCTCAGCAGTACCGATAGTATCGTGCCTAGATGTTACTACTTATCTGATAGGACGTCAGAAATCATTTTGAGTAAGTTGAGATTGGAAATGAGTGACTTAAACCACGATCTTTTCAAACGGCATCTTAGAAACAACCCTTCATGTGACTGTGGCACGGCAGTTGAAGATGCAGCCCACTTTTTGATTAATTGTCCACTCCATCAACAGGCCCGTGCTCCGACAATAGAAACGCTTCACGACACAGCTAAACGCAATATCTCAACATTATTGACTGGTAACCTTGACCTGGATGTGGACGAAAATACAAAGATACTTACTATGGTTGGAAATTTTATTAAACTTACTAATAGGTTTGCACTTTACTAAACTTACTCGGCTTACCACAGTTACCTTCCCGGTCTTCTACCTGGCATGGAATACTATTGATTGAAATGGCATGGCGTGGTTTCGGGCGTGGTGTGGGTTATTTTATTATTGTGTTGTAGTTTGAGTGTACTCTTGTGTGTTAAACGATTTTTCGTTTGTTCGCTTGTCTTTGTTGTTATTTTGTTTTTGTTTGTGTTTGTTGATTTTCCTCCTTTCCAATTCCATTTTGATAACTTTTTGACGCAGCCACTCCAATGTACATTTTCTTTGTAAGAGTACGGTTTATAAGCCTATGCTTGTTGTACTCCATTATTTGATGAACATTGCTGCAAAATTGTTCTCGAACAAATAAAACTTGTTTAAAACCACAGAGAGAGAGAAAGAGAGAGAGACTCGTAACTCGTGACTCGTGACTTTAATGTGAGGCCATCAGCCTATTCACATGAGTACGCAACAAAAAATAAATCAGTTTTATATAGTTAGAACAAAATTTACCATGACTGCAACAAAACATTCTTCCATGACAGCATGTACACGCAGAATTCTATCTTAATTATACATTAATGCTTCTTAGTACGTTCTTCCTTATGAACATAATGTAAGTATATATATATATATATTATTATTATTATTTTAAAACTCATGATACGAATGCTGCTGATACTAGCATGCAAAACACATGTTTTCTATTTCATTTCCCGAGAGAGAGAGAGAGAGAGAGAGAGAGAGAGAGAGAGAGAGAGAGAGAGAAGAGAGAGAGGAGAGAGAGAGAGAGAGAGAGAGAGAGAGAAGGAGAGAGAAAGAGAGAGGGGGGGGGCAGTGATGGAAGGCTTGAAGGGGAGATGGGGAGAGGTGTGGACAACTGAGATAGTGCAAATGTTGGCACGTATGCCTGTGCATCTGTTGCAGGATGCTCAGGGCCACATGAATTAATGAATAACGGATTTTGACAGGGAAAAGACAGCTCTCTCTCTCTCTCTCTCTCTCTCTCTCTCTCTCTCTCTCTCTCTCTCTCTCTCTCTCTCTCTCTCTCTCTCTCTCCCCTTCTCTCTCTCTCTCATTTTGTCAGCTATCTAGAACACCCCATTACCACCACGTCTTTATTTCCCTTCATTTTACAGCCCATTTATCCCGTCCTCTGTGTCATCTTCTTCTATGATTCTTTATAACGTCGCGCCTAGTTTCAACTGAATATCGCAGTCATCTTAATTAAAAGACTGTGCTCAACACAGAAGAATTCAGTTGGAAATCACACATACCAGGTGGAGGTAGAGTGGAATAAAGACAAAATCAGATAAGCAGTTCTCAAGAAGTCACTTCAGTTCTCATCAGCAGTCCAAGGGGAAATCCGCATGGGAGGATCCGCTGATCTGATTCCAATTCAGCGTCAGTCATAAACATCATGCTGAGGCAGTTAGTTCTGTGCTCTTGCAGAGCTAGGGAGATGTACTTCAGGAAAAAAGGTGGGAAGTGTGTGTGTGTGTGTTGTGTGTGTGTGGTGATGTGTGTGTGTGTGTGTGTGTGTGTGTGTGTGTGTGTGTGTGTGTATGTGCGTGCGTGCGTGCGTGCGTGCGTGCGTGCGTGCGTGCGTGTGTGTGTGTGTGTGTGTGTGTGTGTGTGTGTGTGTGTGTGTGTGTGTGTGTGTGTGTGTGTGTGTGTGTGTGCGTGCGCGTGCGTTGTACGTGTGTGTGTGTGTGTGTGTGTGTGTGTGTGTGTGTGTGTTGTGTGTGTGTGTGTGTGTGTGTGTGTGTGTGTGTGCGTGCGTGCGTGCGTGCGTGCGTGCGTGTGTGTGTGTGTGTGTGTGTGTGTGTGTGTGTTGTGTGTGTGTGTGTGTGTGTGTGTGTGTGTGTGTGTGTGTGTGTGTGTGTGTGTGTGCGTGCGTTGTACGTGTGTGTGTGTGTGTGTGTGTGTGTGTGTGTGTGTGTGTGTGTGTGTGTGTGTGTGTGTGTGTGTGTGTGTGTCTGTGTGTGTGTGTTGTGTGTGTTGTGCGTGCGTGCGTGCGTGCGTGCGTGTGTGCGTGTGTGCGTGTGTGCGTGTGTGTGGTGCGTGCGTGCGTGCGTGCGTGCGTGCGTGCGTGCGTGCGTGTGTGTGTGTGTGTGTGTGTGTGTTGTGTGTGTGTGTGTGTGTGTGTGTGTGTGTGTGTGTGTGTTTGGGGAAGTAGTGAAGGTAAGAGATGAATATGGGGGAAAAAAGAGATGCAGTGAGTGTGAATGGAAAATAAACCACAGCTTTCATGGTGGTTTGGCATCTGTCGGTATCAGAATACAGAGTTCCCGGGCATTACAGAACAGAGTTTTCCTGGGTATTGCTGGCACCACCAGTGTGAAAAAACAACAACAGAGGTTTCCAGGTATTACTGGCATCTGTTTGTGACAGAACTGAGGTTTCTAAGGTTTTACTGGCATCTGTTTGTGAAAAAAACTGAGGTTTCCTAGGTATTACTGACATCTGCGAAAAAAACCTGAGGTTTCTATAGTATTACTGGCATCTGTTTGTGACAAAACTGAGATTTCCTAGGTATTACTGGCATCTGTTTGTGACAAAACTGAGATTTCCTAGGTATTACTGGCATCTGTTTGTGACAAAACTGAGATTTTCCTAGGTATTACTGGCATCTGTTTGTGACAAAACTGAGATTTCCTAGGTATTACTGGCATCTGTTTGTGACAAAACTGAGATTTCCTAGGTATTACTGGCATCTGTTTGTGACAAAACTGAGATTTCCCAGGTATTACTGGCATCTGTGACAAAACTGAGATTTCCTAGGTATTACTGGCATCTGTGACAAAACTGAGATTTCCCAGGTATTACTGGCATCTGTGACAAAACTGAGATTTCCCAGGTATTACTGGCATCTGTGACAAAACTGAGATTTCCCAGGTATTACTGGCATCTGTGACAAAACTGAGATTTCCCAGGTATTACTGGCATCTGTGACAAAACTGAGATTTCCCAGGTATTACTGGCATCTGTGACAAAACTGAGGTTTCCTGGTATTACTGGCATCTGTGACAAAACTGAGGTTTCCTGGGTATTACTGGCATCTGTTTGTGACGAAATGAAGGGGTGTTTTCATTATGACATTGGTCTTTGACAGAACAAAGGTTTCCTGGGTATTTTTGGTAGTTGTCTGTGACAAAACGAAGGTTCTCCAGGTCTTCCTGACATCTGTCTGTCACAGAACAGAGATTTTCTGGGTTTAAACTAGCATTTGCCAGTCACAGAATGGCGGTTCTCCAGGTATTACTTGCATCTGTCTGTGACAGGACGGAGATTCCATAGGTATCACTGCCGTTTGACCGTGACAGCATGATTTTCTGGGTATAACTGGCATCTGTCTGAGACTGAACAGTTGATTCCCAGTATTACTGGCATCTGTCTGTAACAGAAATGGAGGATCCTCCGAATGACTGACATCTGCGTCTGACAGAACTAAGGTGTCCTGGTTTTAGTGGCATCTGTCAGTGACAGAATGCAGCTTTACTGGATATGAAATTGGCATGTGTCTAGAACAAAGGTTTCCTTACTTTAGTCTATGAGAGAACACAGGTTCTATGAGCAACACAGGCATTTTCCTGTGAAAGAACAGAGGTTTCTCAGGGAATTCCTCACGTCTGCTTGCGATATAACAGAGGATTTCTGTGTGGGGTTAGGGGAAAGATGGAGAAGATATATAAATTTATAACGGCAGAAGAGATAGAAGACAGCTTTCTGCGTAAGTACAGCTGTTCCCTCATCCACTTTTTTTTTTTTTACTTCCCATCTCTCTGGGGTTTTTTTTTCCCCATCCTGTGATATCATCTCTCACATCCCAGCAGAACTGGCAAGACATTTTCGTTTTCATCATCATAACTCCACTGCCTCATCATATTCATGGGCGTCTGGATCTGATTTCATCTCTTCTTTCCTGTTGATACTCTGCCTGATCTGAATAAAAAAACTCCTGCCGCGCTTTTCTCTCTCTTTTTTGTTTTGTTTTGTTTTTGTTTTTTGTTGCTTCCCCTAGTGTTTGCGCTAAACAGAGGTAAATCATATTACCCACACATCCAACGTAAATGCCAAACTGAAGGGTTCGCAGGACACGACTTCATTTCTCATTAACATGCCACTGGGAGAGCTAAAAGCCAGACGTGATAATTCCATTGCCAGGCCTAATCAGTACTTGTTGGTGAAGATAGCTACAGCAGGAGAAGGGATGAAGGGTGGTACGTAGAGAAACAGGAGGGCAGGAAGATGGGAGGGGGGGGGGGGGGGAGTAAGGGTTTGAAAGGGGTGGGAGGAAGGGGTTGGGGGAGTTTCACTGAGGTTTTAGAGCGTCAAGTGGTGCCAGACCGTGCCATTTCAAGTTCCCAGCGCCGTTCATACAACGTTTGCTTTGTCTGTCATTCTGGCACTGTCTGGAACTGAAGGAGACTGCCATCACCTGGTCAGTCACCTGGGCAATCTAACGTCGCTAATTTGTTCTTGCCAGTCCATTCTCCCTCCCTCCCACCTCCCCCGAACTTCCCCTCTCTTTTTCACTCACCTACACACACCTCTCTCTCTCTCTCTCTCTCTCTCTCTCTCTCTCTCTCTCTCTCTCTCTCTCTCTCTCTGTGTCTTTCTGTCTGTCTGTCTGTCTGTCTCTCTCTCTCTCTCTCTCTCTCTCTCTCTCTCTCTCTCTCTCTCTCTCTCTCTCTCTCTCTCTCTCTCTGTCATCATCACACATCAAAGATATTTTCAGCTCGAAGATAGTTCAGTACATATGCTCCAACGGGAAACTAAATGAAATTGACATGTTGTACAGCGTAAATGTACGCGCAGTGTGCAGCACAGAAGGAAGGGTGCGAGTGTAAACGTTGACCAAATATCAGACAGTTTTGATTATAGTGCAATCTATCATCATCCCTCACCATGTGCTATCCCTATGTCCTCAATCCCCGCCCCCTCCCTCACAACCACCCCTCACCCTCCCTTCCCCCTCCCGCCAAACCTTCACATCCTCCAAAAAACTAACTCCCCACTCCACTATCATAGATCATCCAATGCCCCCTGATCTACTTCCTTATCTCCACCCCCCTCCTTCTTTCCCCCTCCTCGTGCTCATTTGCCCAAGAAGAGGAGAGGGCTTTCATCATCAACTACTTCTTTATCTCTCACCCCCTTCCCTCCCCTTTTCTTCCTCCTGCTGCTAATCTGCCCGAGAAACATGGAAGGCTTTCATCATCTTCACTTCCCTCAGCTCTGCAACAGGGAAGAGATGAATTCGATTATACACGGGCACACCAAAAAGTAAACGCTAGAATAAATACACAGTTCACACGACAGGACTCCACTTGTCATTAACTTTCCACTGAGGGGTCTCTAACTGGTAGGGCCTGGTAATTCCATTACCCAGCAGAAGGAGCAGTCGAGGGCAGCTAACTGATGTAATTAGTCCCCAAGGGGTTTTCCCCCTAGCGGTGCAGGGATGCTGTGTATGTGTGAGAAGAGAAGAGGAGCGAAAGGGGTGGAATTATTAGCAGTATAGGAAGAGACGAGCAGTAGGAAGGGGAGGGGGGCGGAAGGGGTAGTGGTGGTGAGAGGTGTCCTATGACCTGCTGACATGCAGACAGAGGAATCATCAGCATGGCCGTGTGTGGCAGAAGCTGAGATGAGCGCTGTGGGAGCATTGCAAGTAGCTGAGTTCTCCATGGACATGCAGGGGAGATATTCAGGGAGAGATGGGGGAGGTGGAAGGGAGAGAGGGAGGGTAAGGTATGGAGACTAATAAAAGGTTCTCATCACTAAGGATTTTTCTAACAACTTCTCACCTGTCTGGCAGAGAAAAAAAGGACAGGTAGTCCAGTGGATAATGCACTCAACTGACAGGGACAAGTTCGAGTCCTTGGTCACACTCTCGTACAGGGCAAGGTTACTCTCCCCCCCACCCCCACCCCCTTCATTAGACTTTAAGAGTTAGCCTGGGTGCTAGTCTTTTAGGTGAGTATGTCAGGCAAGCCTGAGTCCTTGATTACACTCTCGTAGAGGACAAGGTTACTCTCCCCCCCCCCCCCCCCCCCCTTCTTTAGACTTTAAGAGTTAGCCTGGGTGCTAGTCTTTTAGGTGAGTATGATAGGCAAGCCCGAGTCCTAGATTACACTCTCGTAGAGGACAAGGTTACTCCCCCCCCCCCTTCTTTAGACTTTAAGAGTTAGCCTGAGTGCTAGTCTTTCAGGTGAGTCTGTCAGGTAAGCCCGAGTCCTTGGTTACACTCTCGTACAGGGCGAGCTTATTCCCCCCCTCCCCCCCTCTATTAGACTTTCAGAGTGAGCCTGGGTGCTAGTGTTTCAGGTGAGTGTGTCATGTTATATTGTATTATATATTGGGTATTTATATAGCGCCTATCCTCGGTCACAGATCAGGCTCTAAGCGCTTTACAATAAACACACTACCTCACTCACTCAACGGGCTGCCTACCCAGGTAGAGCCGGCCGAAGAGCAGCCTACTGGCGCTCATTCAGTCGTTTTCCCGTACCCTTCAAATATCAGTCACTCATTTTCATTTATCTCATTTATTCCTCCAGTTTCTCACATAGGATGCATGCAATGTTTATATGTGTCCTCCATTTCCACCGGTACACGATGGCACACGATAACAGTAAGTGACAATTTGTGTGGCTTGGCAAGAAATACCAGGTGGCTGTTTTCAATCTACATCAATTTTACCAGGGCAACGGGGAACCCCCCTGCTCTTTTCGATTTTCAACTGCCGTGGGTTCTTTAACGTGTGCAGGGGGCCAGGAAGGCACACGGGTCTGACTCGCTTATAGTCCCCATCCGATGGACTTGACGTTCAGTTCGATTTGTCATTCAAACTGGGAAAGAAAGGGGCGAGAAAGGCAGGGCTCGAACCCACGCACTTCTTACACGTTGGATTGGCAGGCGAACGTCTTAACCACTCTGCCACCTTTCATGTAAGCCAAGGTGCTGTGTGCTGCGCGCATGTAATGAACATGAAAGAATCCAATACTACAAGGGAGTTGTTCCTCACATAATTCTGTAAAATCATCCATCAGATTCATAGGCAAACAAAATTTAAAACGTGGAAGTGCGTCACATTGATATACTCTCACCTGGTGACAGCAGCCTATGGTAGGGATGATGTTATGCCAAACAAAACAATACAGAATGACACAATGCAATACAGTGCAACAGACCTGAGCACAATGGAATACAATGCAACGGAACAGACCACAGTACAACACAATAATGTGCAATGCAATGCAATACACTGCAAGACAACATAGCACAACACAAGACAATGCAATGCAATGCACTACAAGAAATTTAACACAACACAGCACAACACAACTCACTACATTACAATATAATGTAAAAAACGGCACAACACAAGGCAACACAATGCAAGGCAATACAACAAACACAACACAATACAGCACAACATTACACAACACAATACAGCACAACATTACACAACACAATGCGATGCAATCCAGTGCATCTATGAAATAATCGTTCTTCACTGGTTCCCCTTCTCATCCAGTTCGTCAGATAATGATAGAGGAAAGTGTGTTACATCCATCCAATTCTTGCTATCTTCTGTCGTTGCATTTCTCTGTCGGCCCGTGCATGTGATCATAAATGCTCTGCAAAGTGAAGAATATGATTTAACTGTGCTCTGAACTGGTCAATGCCTACAACATTATAACATTATGAAATCTAAAAAAAATCACACTTTCTAACTGCGTTATCCTATTTCAGTCTGAAATATGATGGTGACTGTTAGTGATTAGTGAATAGGATTCAAAACATTCTATCGTCGCAACCTGAAGAGTACCATCTTCTCATACAGTAAGCATGGCAAACAAAATATGTCAGGTATCTCATTTGTTGTCTGTGGGGAAAATGTGTCTATTCAACACCCTCTTCCAGCAGAATGCCCAGAATAAACATATTGCCAATAAACTAAGTGTGTAGAGATAGTCATTAATATATACAAAGCAAAAAACATTTCGTGATCCGAGGACTTAAAATATGTATAGCAAGGACATAATCTGTATGACATTGTAGATACGATAAATCACACGGAGCAGTTACGTTGGTCTTCTTCAGGCAGGACAAAATTAATAACGTTCAAAACAATGAAAAGACAGGACAAACAGTAATTTCTCTCTTCGATCTCAGTGCAGAATGTGGTCTTGGGCGTAAAGCTAAAACTATGGAACGGAACTAAAGAGAAGAAGGAAGAGGTTGGAGAGGGGGGAAAATATGAATTAAAAGAAGAAGAGAGAGAAGAGAGAGATAATTATAACATACACATGATGTAAATGATGTGCCCATGGACAGCATTTTGGGTCAGTGCTGTGGGATTGGATGGGAAGGTGCACTTCAGGAAAGACGGAAGTGTGTGTGTGTGTGTGTGTG
>CM031603.1:55093025-55115525 GCA_018398815.1 Conus ventricosus
ACGCACGCACGCACACACACACACACACACACACACACACCACACACACACACACACACACATGGTTCTTTCTTGCACTGTTTTGCGCGCGTCACCTCTCGCTCACGTCCTTTCTCTCTCTCTCTCTCTCTCTCTCTCTCTCTCTCTCTCTCTCTCTCTCTCTCTCTCTCTCTCTCTCTCTCTCTCTCTCTCTCTCTTCATTATTTTTCCCCTCCTGCAACACTTCATCCTCGTCCGATTTCTGTTGGAACTACAGGCGAAATATCGGAGACTTTATGTAATTGGATGTAATCTAATCTTGTCATCATCATCCCTCACCATATGGTATCCCTATGCCCTCCATCTCTCCCCCTCCCCCACCACCACCCACCTCCATTCCTCCCATCCCCGCTCCTTCACTCCTTTTTCACAGATCATCTAGAGCCCCCCACCCCGATCTAGAGTCTCCTGACCTACTTCCTTATCTCCACCACCCCCACCCCCTCTCCCTCCTTCTTTCCCGCGTCACTCCTCCTAAGGTTAATCTGCCCATAAAAAGCAGGCTTTCATCATCGCGTCTACTTCCTGATTCCCCACCCCACCCCCACCCCCCACCCCCACCCCCCATTTCCTCCCCGTGTTGCTAATCTGCCTGAGGAAAATGGAAACCTTTCATCGTCTTCTCTTACCCATCTACTCCCGTCTCCCCCCAGCTCTGCAACAGGGAAGAGATCAATTCGATTATACACACGCACACCAAAAGGCAAACGCTAGAATAAATACACAGTTCACAAGACAGGACTCCACTTGTCATTAACATTCCACTGAGGGGTCTCTAACTGGTAGGGCCTGGTAATTCCATTACTCAGCAGGAGCAGCAGTCGAGGGTAGCTAGCTGATGTAATTAGTCCCCAAGGGTTTTCTTTTATTCTTCTTTTTTTTATTTAACAGAACAGGGATGTTGTGTGTATGTGCGAGAAAGAGGTGGGGAATGGAAAGGGTGGAATTGAAAAAAAAAAATTCGGTAATAGGAGAAGAGGAGAAGGGATGGGTGGATGATGATGGGGAGACAGCGGGGAAAAGAGACAGCCAGAGGTAGGGGTGGGGTGGGGTGGGGGGTAGATGGTGAAGGGGGTGGGTGAAAGGTGTCATGTGACTGACTAGCTGACATGTAGACTGAAGACTCCTTGACATGGGTATGTCTTGCGGGAGGTGGGATGAGTGTCATAACTAAATGAGCACTTGATGATCACACAGGGAGAAGGGTAGATGGGGTGGAGTGGAAGGTGGGGGTGGGGCAAAATGAAAGGGGGGAGAGCTGGTGAGGGCTGGTGGCTCATCAAAGCTCCACGTTGTAAAGGATTTTGCTAACGGCTTTTCACCTGACCAAGCAGCTGGTCCAGCAGATAAAGCACGCGCCTAAAAAAGGGGTGAAGCCCTCGTCGGTAGTTCCGGTCTCGTACTGGGCGGGTTTTCCCCCTGCTAAACTTGAGCGGTATTCTGCGTGCTAGTATTTCAGGCGAGACAAGTAGTCAAGGTCCTGTGTACTGTGAGCGCTTACTTTTAATTTCATCAAGGAGATGTCACTGTGTGTAGAGTAGTCCATATACGCTACATCACATCTGCTAAGCTTAGAGACCACACTGCGCAGGATTTACAGTGGATGGATAAATGATTTAATGATTGCGATGACTGGATTTAAGACGACGGTCTCATGAATACGACTTAGCAGATGTCTGACCTGCGCGTGAGCTCAGCGCGCTGGTCAGATCTCGGGTACCTTACCTAACATTGTCTGCGCCACTAACGGCGCGTTTAACGCACGTGAACGAACCCTCGACGACAAGATATTGTTCCTGGAATAATTCTGCAGAACAATCCACACTGATAGGTAAACAAAAATGACATTATGCAGGCATAAGGGAAAATATAATGTTTGCCGGAATTATACAACGCAATGTAAACGCAATACGCTTCAGAACAATCATTCTTCACAGATTTTTCTTCTCATCTAGTTCATCAGCTAAGGAGAGAAGATAGCGTGTCACGTCAATCAAAATATTGCTATATTCTGTCTTTCCGTTCATCTGGCTGTCCGTGCATGTGATCATGAATGCTCTGCAAAACGAAGGATGCGATCCGAGTGTGCTCTGAACCGGTCAATACTTACAAAGTTATGAACTCTGCAAATTCACTGTATCTAACCCCGCCATTCGATTTTAGTCTTAGATAAGTATAGTGTTGTTAATGATAAGCGAATTGGATTTAAAACATTCTTGGGTTGCAGCCTCACAATTTTCAATTGTGTTTTTAAGGCAAAGACACATTGTGAGTTCAGCTCATACAATAAGAATAATATTATGCATGGGAAACAAATTATTCTACGCATGGCGACTGCATCTCAGAAAAAAAATATTTCTATGTAACATACTAATCTCAATAGCAAGGACTCAAATCTGTATGATATTGTACCCGAAATAAATCACGTGGTCCAGTTATTATGTAAAATAATTTCTTTTCATGTACTTCGATTTCACCGCTCATAATTGTTTTCAATATTTTCTGAAGTGCTGTTTTTTAAAACACACACACGCGTGTGTGTGTGTGTGTGTGTGTGTGTGTGTGTGTGTGTGTGTGGTGTGTGTGTGTGTGTGTGTGTGTGTGTGTGTGTGTGTGTGTGTGTGTGTGTGTGTTGTGTGTGTGTGTATGCATGTGTGTGCATGAGTGTGTGTGTGTGTGTGTGTGTGTGTGTGTGTGTGTGTGTGTGTGTGTGTGTGGTGTGTGTAATATTACTATCTAATGCTGACATGTTGGGATTTTAATGTGGTCATTGAATTCCTTATTGCCCTGTAAGAGTGTTAAGCATTTGGCAAACAGGGTATTTTTCAATCTGTTCAGTGCTTGTCTGTCTGCCCGTCTGTTCAAAATATCACTCAAAAGCGGTTGAGGGATCGTTTATGAATTTTTCTTCTTTTTTTTTTGTAGGGTCCATATCTAAGACAGATGATTCCATTTTAAGAACTCGGGGTGACGAAATGCGAAAGTAAATCTCATTTATGGGCGACTTGAACTCTGCAATGGCTGGTCTCAGACATAGATGAGAAAGGAAGAGGACAGACCGCAGGGGTGTGAGTGGGGGGTAGGGAGGGGTCAGCCACAGCTCGAGTAAGAAAAAAAATCCACCTTAGCTACAGACCTGCCAACAATGACATTGTATGGTGAAAGCTGGAGGTCTCGAAATCCGCAAAGGCTGACAACCCTTACACTAGGTCAGCCAAGACAAGCTCGGTGGCTGGACTTTGAAGCTGACATCTAGAAGATGGGGCTCGCCTGGAGCCAGCGGGAAAGAAAGGCCCAAGATCACAGACATACACACTTTTAAAGTCGATGCCCACAACAGACAGATCTGGAGAACTTTGTCGGCAGTGTATGTCGTAGGAGTAGCAACAGCACTGAGTTAGAGTCGGTTGTTATTTGCGCAAGTGATGGTTTAATCACGCGGTTATGTTTCCCTTTCGAAGACAGCCTTTCTGTCTGTCCGTATTAAAGAAATACATTTGCTATGAACTGACTTGGCATGTAACTGCTCTCACGTGGAACAAACGTACATTAGTCAGTGGTAAAAAAAAATCCACACGGCTGTTGATGTTCTGGCCGTTGTACACGGTCGGGCATTTACTAGATGTTAATTTTGTTGTTGTTGTTCATGTGACGTTTCAGTAACATAGAATAACGAGCAGGAAGGGGGTCGGCAAACTGGTAATGGTGACGATGGGATTGGGAGGAGTTTGAGTTCCTCCTAGGAAACCCGATAACCAACCCAAAATGAATGGTGCCATGATTATTTTCATATGAGAGAGAGAGAGAGAGAGAGAGAGAGAGAAGAGAGAGAGAGAGAGAGAGAGAGAGAAGAGAGAGAGAGAGAGAGAGAGACCACTGGAAGAGATCGTCAGAGAGAGAGAGAGAGAGAGAGAGAGAGAGAGAGAGAGAGGAGAGAGAGAGAGAGAGAGAGAGAGAGAGAGAGAGAGAGACAAACAAACAGACGCTGAATTACATAGTTGTTCCAAGCCACTGGTTCTCCAAAGTCACACCTCTCGCCTTGTCGACTCACGTGTAATTCCTTTACATAATCATGAAGGTGATGAGGGGAAATTTTGCAGAAAGGTTCGTTTTGCAAACTACGTTTATTTATTCACTCACGGAGCACTGATTGACGAGGTCTAAGTGAAGTCTGGAGGAGGTCCAGATGATGTTTAGGGAAGGTCCAGATGATGTTTAGAGAAGGTCCAGGTGATGTCTAGAGAAGGTCCAGATGATATCTAGAGAAGGTCCAGATGATGTTTAGAGAAGGTCCAGGTGATGTTTAAAGTGGTCCAGATGATGTTTAGAGAGACCCAGATGATGTTTTGAAAGTGACAAGGTCTAATTGAAGTCTGGAGAAGGTCCAGATGATATTTAGGGAAGATCCAGACGATGTTTAGAGAAGGTCCAGGTGATATCTAGAGATTGTCCAGATGGTATGTAGAGAAGGTCCAGATGATGTTTAGAGAGATCCAGGTGATGTTTAAAGTGGTCCAGGTGATGTTTAGAGAAGGTCCAGATGATGTTTAAAGTGGTCCAGATAATATTTAGAGAAGACCCAGATGATGTTTAAAGTGGTCCAGATGATGTTTAGAGAAGATCCAGATGATGTTTTAATTAAAGTGGTCCAGATAATGTTTAGAGAAGGTCCAGATGATGTTTAAAGTGGTCCAGATAATGTTTAGAGAAAGTCCAGATGATGTTTGAAGAAGAGAAGGTCCAAGATATATGGAGAAGATCCTGACGATGTTTAGTGAAGGTCCAGGTTATGTTTAGAGAAGGTCCAGATGATGATTACAGAAGATCCAGATGATGTTTAGTGAAGGTCCAGATGATGTTTAGTGAAGGTCCAGATGATGTTTAGTGAAGGTCCAGATGATACTGAAGCAGAGGTGAGAAAGGACCCACCGGCTATGTTTACTGATACTGGAAGCATTTCTAGTTTCCCTCAAACCTCACAGGGCCTACACTGCATACTACCCGCTTCCTATCCGCTCAACTCTCTGCGTAAAAACCCGCCCCCACCACACCAAAATCTCCGCCGTTAACTAGGAGCCGAGATGCACAGAGAAAGCAGAGAAACAAACAAAACTAGTGTCAGGCCCAGCCGTGCGCTTTTGTTTTATCTACAGGCCAAACAATTTCACGTTGGCTGCCGACGATGGATAAACCGTGCATCTCCCATAAAATCCTGCGGGCAGACTGCTGAAGTTTACGCTGGAAGGTGGAAAAGGAATCGAGTGCACTTGTAGCTATTAATCAGTGTGGCGATGGTGGAGCGTTGCGTTGTTGTTGCAACGTGAGTCAGAGCGTCAAGGGTTCGAGTCTTGGGGGTTCTGTACATGAGCTACCAAAGGGATAGTATCACTCACGGACCATTCTAAGAATGAAATCAGCAAAATAAAAGGAGAGTGTAGAGTGATTATGACGAGTATTTTTTTTTTTTAATAATGCAAGTTTTTTAGAAACATAAAACTAAACACATCTACACGCAGGTATATCACTATCAAAATACAGTCTCCCTGTTCTCTCCATATACACACTCGCGCGCTCAACGCACACGCACACACACACACACACACACACACACACACACACACACACACACACACACGTCAAAAGACGGTCACAAAAACTACGCACATGTCTACACATTAGTGCCTAAAACGATTTTTTTCCCTATTCTCATTCTAAACAGAAATGCGCCCTCCCTTCCTCCCCCCCCTCCCCCCCCCCCCATTCACACTAATTTGATGACATTATAAACAAAAATTTGCATCCACACTCACCCAACCACACGCCTACTCATACCCAGCCTGCATGGATGCTCACATGACACTCAGCAGTTAGCAGTGCATAACTAAGTCGATGTGCATGCATGTGGACGGAGAGAAAGGGATGAGGGAGGGCTGGGGTTGAGAGGAATAGGGATGGGGAAAGGAAGTGCGAGCAGGAGGGGGGGCGGGGGGGGGGGGGGGCAGAAGTGTATTCCAGTTGATCACCATGATTAATTAAAAAAAACATCACGACGATGGAGATAGAAAGGAAAAGGGACGCCTTTTAACTCCCATGACAGATTCCCGAGGAAAAAATACAGATAGGAGAAGGGGGTGTTCTGTTGCGTTATAACTCCCGAGGTTCAAGCAGAGACGTGCATCAGACATGTCTGGCAGTGACAGGACAGGTTTATTGACATTGACATGCACGCATCTCACCATGACTTCGTGTCCATGAGGTCCTTCACAGAAGAATACAGAGTAGGCGTCTGTGGGCTTCCTACGCTAACTGCAGAATCGTATCCTAACAGCAGACTCAAACAAAGTATTTGCGTGTATGTTTGACGGTGAAAGCTACATCTGCATGGAGTGTGCATGGCTGTCGGCGTAGGGTCACCTGTTTGCGTAAGGGGCCCACGGCGTCCCAGAAACACACCAAGACCTGGATGCGAAATGTGATGGACTGGACCTTGAGAAGTGTACAAAGATCAGGGAACTGTGAATGACAAGTCGGTGAGGTTGATGAGCCGGAGAGACGCTGGATTACAGTGTAGGCCGTCTAAACGTCCTCTCTTTCTCATCTCTGTCTTCTTTTAGTTGTAAATATTTAGATCAGTTTTAGGCTATACAATGCGCTAAATTTAGTAAACTTCTCCTAGACTGGTTTTGAAGAGGCCGTATACATTCAACGCTGTAAGTGTCTATGACGTCACGCTAATGACGTGTTCAGTGTCGTGGGACAAGGCTAAAGACCCAAATACACATGAATCGGAAACGTGTCTCCCTGGCGCCATTTGCAATTTCCCTTTTAATCGGGAGTTAGGTCACATGGCTAAATGTTTAAAAGTGGGGGCAAAATGGATATAGCCCTTTCGCTTACTACTGGCTTTCTAGAGCCATAGCAATGGGTTATATTTTTAAAGCCATTATAAAGTTGTGCAGTGATTATTAAGTTATGTTGAAAGATGTTCGTCTTTGGGGGTTGATTTGTGTACAATAACCACAAAGGAAAAAATATGAAACAAACAAACATACAAACAAACAATGTTTTATTTCGTTGTAATGGATTTCACAGACAGAGAAAGGTAAGGGGCAGGAAGAACAATGTGGGGAAAAAGAAGGGAAGGAAAATTTTTCATGAATGTGTAGTTTATCCATTGTAACAGTCAAAGTAGAAGTGATTGGCTTGTCGATCAATTAAAACTGCTTGGGAAATGTGATGGCTATTTTTTTTCTACTTCCCTCACGGCACATTTTATTTTCCTGTTGTCGGAAAATGGGTGTTGAGAGAGAGAGAGAGAGAGAGAAAAGAGAGAGAGAGAGAGAGAGAGAGAGAGAGAGAGAGAGAGAGGAGAGAGAGAACACTAATCAGAATATTACCCCCCCCCAAAAAAAAAATGAATTCCTCCTCCTCCTCCTCCTCCTCCTCCTCCTCCTCCTCCTTCTTCTTCTTCTCCTCCTCTCCGTCTCTTCCTCCACCTCTCCTTTTCCTCCTTTCTCTCATCTCTCTCTCTCTCTCTCTCTCTCTCTCTCTCATCTCTCTCTCTCTCTCTCTCTCTCATTTGATGGTGTGGAACTGACGGCGACGCTGAGAAAATATGAGGCAAGGTCTTCCAGAAAGTGACAGAAGTTTTCAAAAATCGATCAGAAAAGAAAAAAAAAAAAACACGATTGAACGATCAGATATTTACAATAATCTCTAAGAATCCATAAACTTCAGAAGCAGACATCCTTTTTGCTGTGTACCAAATATGTGGTCAGTGTGTAACACTTCATTAGATTAACGATTCAGCTCTCGTAACATCAATAGTATACAGAGGTTAAGATTGGAGGAAACAACGAACTGAGTCACGTCCTCGTTAGACTCCTTACTGCATCACGCAGACTCCACTTCTTGCTCCCCCATCACAATGGTAACACAAACACTTCGACTGATTACACAGCTGCAAGAGCAATTTCTTCACTCCCGTCTCAACCACGTTTGCAATGAGAAGGAATGTTGGTGGCCGTGGGGAAGGGTGGAATTAGGACGTTGAAGGTAGCACGGCTATGGGAATAGACAAAAAGGTGGAGGGAGAGTTATTTATTATTAGGGGGTGTATGGTGTACCCGTAGTGGCAGTGGAGGTGAAATTGTTTGGCTTGTAATGTAACCAGACTTTCTGGGGCACTTGACTTTAGTTTTACTTTTTTTTCCCCCTCAGCTTTCTCTGCACGCATCCCGATCTTTATTAGGAAAGGATGGGATGGATGAGTGGAGGGATGGAGAGTGGAAAGCAGGAAGAGGAAGGGGAAGCGGGTAAACGGGGGAGGAGTAGTGAGAGAGACAAAACACAAAAATGTAATTCCATAGACATCCGACCTCAGGAAGCGTACAAAAAGCCAATACAATGCAAAAGATCGCATGAACATGCCACATAACGGCAAAAAGCTCCAGAATCTGCAAGGAGGCCAGAAGGATACAATTACGTATTCCTCGAGTGGTAGGAGGCAGCCCTAATACGGCCTAATACGCGCGCGTACACACATATACACACACACATGCACACACACACACCCCACACACACACACACACACACACACACACACACACACACACACACACACACACACACACACACACACACACCACACACACACACACACACACACACACACACACCACACACACACACACACACACACACACACACACCACACCACACACACAAGAGCAGATGCGGATCCGGGGGACGGGGAAAGACAGTCTATTGTTCGAACCTTCCTCGCTATTCGCTGAAATTGTATGGTAAGAACGGTCGTCAGTATTTACCTGCTGTTATCAAATGCCCAGCCGGGCAGGTGAGGTCAGATGATACGCAGTGTTTATATGTTTAGCAGTAGGACACACGTTGTCAGATCTCGAGAAGCAAGGTGAGTCTGTGTTCATGTCGGTGTCGATATAGTCGTCGTCGGTGGTCATATTCTTGTTACATAGTTTCTTTTTGATTATTAGTGTTGTATTTGTGTGTGTGTGTGTGTGTGTGTGTGTGCGTGCGTGCGTGCGTGCGTGCGTGCGTGCGTGCGTGCGTATGTGTGTGTGTGTGGTGTGTGTGTGTGTGGTGTGTGTGTGTGTGTGTGTGTGTGTGTGTGATTTTT
Organism: Conus ventricosus; assembly: GCA_018398815.1. Taxonomy (NCBI): domain Eukaryota; kingdom Metazoa; phylum Mollusca; class Gastropoda; order Neogastropoda; family Conidae; genus Conus; species Conus ventricosus. The sequence goes on from CM031603.1 coordinate 55,102,220, forward strand.
ATCTTATTTTATTACTATTACTTTCTTCTTCTTCTTCTTTTTTTTTTTTCTTGTGGCCTTCATTGTTTTCGTTGTCGTTTCATCGTTATCGTCATCACGATCCTCGTTTTCATCGTAATCGCTGTTCTCTTTTTCGTCATCGTTGTCTTCTTGCTTTGTTTATTCAGTGTTTTTATTAAATTGATTTTATTGTGTACAAATAATATGTCACATATTAAGTGCGGAGTTGTCCAGTCTCCTTTAAATCATCCATGACCTAAATCAGTAATTGTGTGAATGTTATGTTCAAATGTTTTAGCTGAAGCATTATATGAACATATCCCCCCCCCCCTCTCTCTCTCCTCTCTCTCTCTCCTCTCTCTCTCTCTCTCTCTCTCTCTCTCTTTCTTGGGATCTCCTTCTCTCTCTTCCTCTCTCTCTCTCTTTCTTTCTCTACCCCCCCTCTCCCTCTGCCCCCCCCCCCCTTCTCTCTCTTTTTCTCTCTCCTTTGTCCTCCAATACAGATAATCTGGCATTCAAGTATATACAAAGAAAAATGTTAGTTAAAAGTTGCACATGTAATTCTCAATTATTGCCGTAGTCATTGTAATATTGAGGTTGTATACGGGTGTGTAGCTATTGACGTTGGTTAAAACTTGGATGTCTCCCCACTCCCTACCCATCCCACTTTTTTTCTTTTTTCTTTTTTTCTCCCAATCTCCTTTGATTTTGTTGAAAGATGTTCCTGATTAAGCACAGGGCATGTGCGTGGGCGCGTTCGCTCGTGCATACACACACACGCGCGCGCGCACGCTTCCCATGCAGGCGCGCGCGCACACCCGCGCACACGCACGCACACACACATGCGCGCGCACGCACGCGCGCGCACGCACACACACGCATGCGCACACACACGCACATGCGCACGCACGCACACGCCACACACACACACACACAACACACACACACACACACACACGCACGCGCGTGCGCACACACACGCACACGCAGGATCTTTCCTATGAAATCTTTCCTATGAGATCACACTGTACCAATGTAAAATACTTGTATGATAAAAGTATTTTTGTTGAACTGGGAGTCCTGTTTTGGGTTTGCTTAGTTTTTATTCTTTCCTCAAGGCACTAAAGATGATTCTGGTTTTTGTTTTGCTGGCTTTTCCCTTCTGCACATGTTTTTTGGAGGAACAAGAAAAAAAGATGAACTTTATAAATATATCTAGCTGATTTACAAACATTACGTTCCCCTCCCCCCCCCCCTCCTTTGCCCCCCACCCTTTACGCACGCGTGCACGCATGCGCTTGCGCGCGCACACACATACACACACACGCGCGCACACGCACACACACACGCGCACGCGCGCGCGCACACACACACACACACAACACACACACACACACACACCACACACACACAGGCACGCGCACACAGGCACACGCACACAGGCACACGCGCACACATGTTAAAGCAAAACATATGGGCAAGAATGCTGCTTTGGGAAAAGCCGGTCATGTATGCTGATCTGGGATGTTGTGTGCTTGTTAAATATTATGTGTACACAAAATGATTTTTTGATGTATGCCTAACTTTTTATATTACTTTCTATGTGTGTTTTTTTTCTAGTATGAAAGGCGAATGTGAAAAATGTCTGCTTTGACAAAAAGCACACAGTTTTTATTACATTTTGTGCTTGTTTTGATGATGGAAACTGTTTGCAAATGAATGTCCATGGAAGAAAAGATGATAAGGTGTGGAATGTTACTTTTCATTATTGTTATGGTGTCTGTAGTCTTTAACCGCTGATATGTCACTTATGAATGCGAATCTGTTAGGGTTTTTGTTGTTGTTGTTGTTGTTGTTGTTGTTGTTGTTGTTGTTGTTGTTGTTGTTGTTAATCCTGGAATGCCTGTGTCCAACGACCACTCCACAAAAAATGCTTTGTTTATTCTCTTTCATCTTGTCCTTTTATACATTAAGTCACATTCGCTTGAACTTATTCATATCATCTTTAAAACAAAAAAAACGAAGCAATAGAAAGGAGCATTAGACAAAACAAAAATAAGCAAAATAATAATGGGTAGTATCAAAATATCTTCTCTTAACTGCCAGGGTCTTGGAAACTTTGGAAAAAGGAGAGATGTGTTTCAACATTTACGACAAAAACAATATTCTATATATTTCATACAAGATACACATTTTACAAAAAACTTAGAACGCCAGATACGAGCTGAATGGGGATTTGAATGTGTATTTTCTTCAAATAACAGTAGGTCAAGAGGAGTGGGAATTTTATTTAACAATAACTTTGACTTTAAAATAGAAAAAACAATTAAGGACACGAAAGAAAATTATATTATTTTAGTTATAAATTCGCTTGGGAAACAAATAACATTAGTTAATATTTATGGGCCAAACAGGGATGACCCAGCGTTTTTTCAGAACATCAAAAATCAAATTGAGGAAGCGGGTAGCCCGAATATTGTTATTGCTGGTGACTGGAATTTAGTACTCAATCCAGCCTTAGATTATGATAATTATAAAAAATATGAACAATGTTAAAGCTAGGGAGGAAGTGATTGAAATTATATCTGAGTTAGAATTAATAGACGTTTGGAGGGAATTTAACCCAGAGGTCCTCAGATACACATGGCGAAGACCCAATCCACGTCAACAAAGCCGCCTGGACTATTTCTTAGTTTCGGAGACATTAATTAATTCAGTGAGTAACGCTGATATTCATTTTGGTTACCGCAGTGACCATTCACTCATTACAATGGAAGTTACCTTAACGTTGAGGAAAAAATATATTTGGAAATTCAACTCGTCACTGTTAAAAGATTACACATATGTTCAATCAATAAATAACGTAATAGAAGAAGTTAATGTCAGTATGCAGCTCTTCCGTATATGAGAGAAAATTTAAAAACAAATACCTAACGATCAGATTAAATTTTGTAGTATCAGATCAGCTATTCTTGGACACCTTACTAATGGAAATCAGGGCTAAAACAATTTCGTACAGCATACACAAAAACAAAGACCTTAAAAAGACTGAACAAACTTTAGAACAAGAAATACAAACCCTTGAGAGCAATTTCATCCCAAACCAAGCTGAAAGAATAACTCTAAAAGAGAAGAAGGCTCAGCTGGTAGAGATTAGAAAAACAAAAATGGAAGGGATAATGTTAAGATCAAAGGTTAGGTGGGCACTACAAGGGGAGAAAATAAATAAATATTTTTGTAATCTTGAAAAAAGACATTTTATTAGCAAACAGATGTTAAAACTAACAACAGCAGATGGCTGTGTATTGACGGAAACAACCGATTTGTTAGACGAGACCAAATCCTTTTTTCATGATCTGTATAAAGAACGGAAATTGCGGATACCGATATAGGCAAGGTTACAAAAAATACCAAAATTAAGCAAAAAACGAATCTGATAACTTGGAGGGTCTCAAAAACAAAAGAAGAAGCAACAGAAGCATTGAAAAATAATGCAAATGACAAAAGCCCCGGCACGGATGGATTTACAGTTAATTTCTTTAATTTTTTTGGAAACAGCTGGGAGATTTTGTAATCCGTTTCTCTAAATGAAGGCTTTTATAAAGGAGAAATGTCAGTAACTCAAAGAGAAGGTATAATAATATGTTTACCGAAGGGAGACAAACCCAAGGAATATATACAAACGGAGACCAATCTCACTGTTAAATGTTACTTACAAAAAAAGGATCAACCTGCATAGCTAATAGAATTAAAAAAAGTCCTACCTAAACTAAAATTTACGAAGATCAGACAGGGTTCATATCAGGGAGGTAATATTGGGAATAATTTAAGACTATTGTACGACATGATGCATTACTTAGAAAACAAAAATCTGCCTGGGTTACTGGTCTCAGTCGACTTTGAGAAGGCTTTCGACTCCATAAACTGGGTCTATTTGGAAAACGTTATCAGTTACTGTGGCTTTGGAAAGGATATGAGTAAATGGATATGCACATTTTTACAAAAAATATTAAAGCTCATGTAATCGTTAAACGGAAAGTTACTTAGAGTTTTCCCATTCGGAGAAGATGTCGCCAAGGTGATCCTAAAATCCCCATATCTCTTTGTGTTATGTGTTGAATTACTAGCGAGTAAAATAAGAGAAGATGACGAAATTAAGGGAATAAAAATATCTGACACAGAATTTAAAATAAGCCAGTTTGCAAACGACACGTCGTTTACATTAGAAGGGGATAAAAAAAAAATCATATAAAAAACTGTTTAACTCAATAGAAGAATTTGAAGGAATTTCAGGTCTTAAATTAAATTTTGAAAAAAACAACTGCAACGTATGGCTAGGGCAAAAGAAAGGCTCACAAACTGTACATTTGGCTGAAAAGCATATGATATGGAACCCTAAAAATTCCAAACTGCTAGGAATTTGGTTGACAACGATTTATCAAAACTAACAGAAATACATATGTCAGATAAGTTTACAGAAGTTCAAACTTGTTAAAATTTGGTCAAAACGCATATGTACTCCTCTTGGTAAGGTTGCAGTATTAAAATTCTTATTTTGTCTAAGCTTGTATAAACCCGTGGATGTTACTCCCAAACCCCCCTGACAGTGACATAAAACATCTGCAAAGATGTGTTTTGAATTTGTATGGGACAAAAAAAACTGTCAAAATTAAACGAAAGTATGCAGTTCATAATATTGAAAACGGAGGTATCGGTTTGCCAGACATCACGCCTTTATGCAAGCTTTAAAACTGTCATGGATTAGAAAATTTATTACTAAGAGCTCAAAGTGGAAGACAGTTTTAGTAACGCTCTGTCCAGAAGTAAACAATCTAAATCATTTTTGGGTCAAAGAAGTATTTACAGAGTAGGTGTAACCAGTTTTGGAAGGATGTGTTTAAATCTTATGATACTTTGAACATACAACAGATTTAGAGAATACTGAGGAGATTGCAGCAGAACCTATCTTTTATAACGATAAATTCAAAATTGATAAAACGCATTTTTATTTTAAGTTATGGTTTGACAAAGATATAATTCATGTGGGAGATATGATGGATGAAATGGCACTTTTTTAAGTTACAAATTTTTTTTTAACAAAGTTAGGAGTGCAGGTGAATTACCTCCATTATTTAGGCTGTGTCCAGGCTATAACAGAATACGCTAAAAAAGAAACATAACATTTAAAAACAGTGTCAAGAATAATAAAAGCAAAGTTTTGAAAATGATAACAAGTGTTGTCAAAGGATAAAAAATTTACTACAATTTGCTCCTGGATAAAATAGATGTACTCAATATAGAGTCTTTTGCAAAATGGAAATAAAGATACAAACAGCGGTAGACTGGGAAACTGTATTAAAACATGTCCGAAAAATCAAAGAAAATAAAATTTAGATGGTTTCAACTGAAACTCTGCCACAGGGTTTTGGTATCAAACATACTTCTGAAAAGAATGGGTCTCTCAGACAGCGATAAATGCAGATTTTGTAAAAATGAAAGAGACACAATTCATCATTATTTGTGGTATTGTCCAATAACACAAGAATTCTGGAAGGATTGGAAAGATATTTGAAACAGAAATGTGAACACTGTTTCAGATTGTTACTGAATGTCGAGCTGATCTTGTTCGAACCGACGAAAAACCAAACACAAACCAAATTTTTTTATCTTATTTTACTATGGGCAAAGTTTTTCGTCTATAAAAGTAGAATTATTAACGCAATACCCAAGACTGTCTGAATTTACAGTCGAACTTAAACATAGATATCAAATAGAAAAGCATGCACATATAATGGAAAAAGCGCTATCATGATTTTATTAAAAACTGGTTACCATATAGCACACTGTGCGCAGATTAGACACTACAGTTCGTCGCAATAAAAAAAAATAGCCGTAAATACTACTAATGTTTTTCATTCTTATTAGAGTGTTTTTATGTCACAGTAGCTAACAAACTGTACACATTATTAACAAAAAGATTCTAATGCTCCTGCAGTTGAGCGTGGATCAAATATGTTTGGATTTGCAAAAGCGGTATGTGACCTTTCCTTTTCTCTTTATTCCTCATTCTTTACCCTCCCCCCCCCCCCCCCCCCCTCCCCCCCTACTTTTCCAACCCCTCCTCCCCTTTCCTGTCAATCCTCTCCAGCCATAGACAACTTATTGTTTTATGTCAAGAGTTGATGTTATTTTTTGTTTTTTGTTTTTTTGTTTGTTGTTGCTCTATTTTCTACTCGGCATCAAATACCCCTGCAGTTTCATGGGAATTTCCTTTAGTTATGCTCTGTAATGAATGACTGCTATATCAAATAGATTTGGACAATGTTGTGTATGGAATTACTAAAGAATGATAGTGTAGTCTTTACTTATTGGTGCATGTGAATTCATTGAATGATGTATTACATTGTTTATGTAAAATGTTTCAAAAAGGAAAAGAGAACCTTCGTTGCAAGGGAAAAAAAATTGGTGTGGTATATCAAACTGAATGAATGAGGCGTTCAGTATGACTATCGACTGTTCGCCTTAAACATCTTATTATTGCACATAGTTTTCAAAGTATTGTCGAATCTGCTGCACTATCACCATAGTCTCCGGTCATAGATGGGAAAAAAAAGCAACACCTGCCGATGGTGTTACTGCTACCGTACCACGTGAATGTCACAATCATCGGTTTTAAATGTATTAAAACGTGGATGAGACATAATTCAAACATAAGTCCCAGAAGCAGCCACGTCACTAGAATATCCAAAGTACGACACGGTGGTTGCCCTGAAACATGCAGCCATCTGTCAGACAGCATTCTTAGCACATGCTTGCGGTGATGAACACACACACATTACTTTGTACATCTGCACCCAAACAAAACATCTGGATCCAACAACCTAATTTCTTTTCTTCTTTTTTTTTTCGCATCGTGATCAACGCATCGTGACTGCCGTGAACTTCCAGTAGCTCTCTTAGCTAGCTCCGGTATAGTCCCACGAGACTGGAGAAAGAACCAACGTGACCCCGTCTTCAAGAAAGGTGAGCGGTACCTAGCAGAGAACTACAGGCCTGTATTTCTTATAAGCATCCTATGCAAAGTGATGGGGCATGCTATGGAACACCTGGAAAGAAATAGAATCCTACTGACCGGAGCAGAAGGCTATTAATAATCATCAACGGCCAGATTTTGTGTTTATTGTTGCTGTTTTCGAAGCTACCTGTACGAGGTGTACATTTTCATTTCATAGAAACAGTCAGTTGGCGGGTATATGGCCGCAATGTCTCATTCAAGAGAAGCTATCCACTATCGAACTAAATTAAGGGACTACGTTACAGCCACTAGCTTTTGGCTTCCTGCCACATTTTAAAGACCAATTACTTAACTACCTACTAACAGTAGGCGATGAAGTGATTAAGAAAAGCAACAACAGAAACAAATGATCACAGAAATAATAAATGGTGTTTTTTTTTTCTTCCTGTCCCAACCTCTGCGCCACCTCAGAGGCAGTGCACCCACGCCGCTCATTCCGACACCCCATCCACAGCCATAGCCCGGCTGGCCCCGCCGCAGCCCCGGCACCAGCAATCCACAGGGAGCAGTCAATGTCAAGTCGTCAAGAGGCAACCCACCGGAGGAGACACTGCATTGCTGCCGAGTCACTTCGGTAGTGTTCAGTGGCGCCTGTTCTGATCTAACATACGCAGGACACCACCTACTAAGCCCCTACTGACGACAATAATTGCTTAGTCGTGGAGCCGGCGTGAGTGAGCTCTCCCTCCGGAGGGCGCCACCACGTCCGTCCAACGACAGCCCCCATGGACCCGCCGATACCAGTGACCCGACGGAAACTAACCAAGGCCACAGACGCGGAGAGGACATCGAAATTGAGGTCACCATGAGAGCAGGGCATGCAGGGCCACAGAATTTGAGACTTTTTTTTTTTTAATGCTGATCAATGGGAATGAGGATGATTAAGATGATGCTACGGATTTCCATTTCGGTCTGAGACTACATGACAGGGCTGTACTCTACGCTTCTTTTCATAATATATCCTGGCGTCAACCAGGCCCGAGAGATACAGGCACCTGCAGTGTTGGTCATGAAATTTGAGCAACACTCTCAGAAACGCATCCATTAAGTGGATGAAACTCGACTGTGTGGTCCCAGTCTTCCCAACTGAGTCCGCAGCAACTCAACTCTGGGTAGGAGCCGGTCGGGGCAGAAAAAACCCACATGACTCTGATGGGATTCGAACCCACGACCTCCCAGCCGGGAGTCCGCGACGCTAACCACTTCGCCACGTGAAATAATAAATTTTACTTGTATAGATTGACCAGCAAGATTCAAGATCCATGTTGATTGTTGACGTTTTTTCAAGATCCATATTGATTGCTGATGTTTGCGTTGCACTCTTTTCTTTGTACCCTTATTCGTTGTGGAGGGACGTTAATTTTGTATTTGATAATGTACAATTTTGCATCTTAAAAATGATATCAAATGCTCTGTCTGTGTTGACTGCAGTACCAGTTCCCAGTAACATACCGATTTCACTTGCTTTCATATTGAAGATGATGGACAACTTTTCGTGTAACACGTTTCTTCTCTTGTCTTCATATTCCACCCTCCTTCGTGTCCAGGAAACCTACCTCGCGCCGCGAGTCGCCCGACAATGAACGGCACCCTCTTTGAGACTATCAACGGCAAACTCGATCAGCCGTGTCGGGAGGAGCTGCAGTCCCTGCAGGCTGTGCTCACTCAGCTGAAGCTGCCTGCCACAGTGGACAGACGCGGCAGGCCACGGTCCGGAGAAGGCCCTCAGGTCACTGTGGCGTTGCTGGCTGAACTGGAGGAGGTTCTCAGCATATTCCTAGAGGGTGAGGTGCAACACCTTCAGTTATGGCTCGGTTTGTTTGAGGCTGGGATTGCCCGTTCGGAGTTAGTAGACTTAGTCGGGATGTTATTCAGAAGGATGAAGAACAAGCAATACAGGAGGTGTTTTTTTTTTTTCCTGTTTTCATGACGAAAATTTGAGTGTTGTTACTCTTTCCTGAAGAAGACCTAAGAGGTCGAAACGCGTTGTGTTTTGTCTTGTGATTCGTTTGTTCATTTTTGGCGGACATAGACCTAGTACAATTTTTCAAGATTTGTATAATCCATTAGGAAAACGGTGTTTTGTCGAGGATTGACGATAAAGACTCACTAATTTCCGTCTTCCTCGGTTGTGCACACCGGGTATGGAACATGCAACTCGGATGTGATTTCACTTAGTAATATTCAGGGAAGAAAGGCGCAAATGTCAGATTTCTCTCTTAATAATTGAGGCAAATTTTGATTATGACAAAGTGTCTGGTTGTTTCGAGAAAATGAGTATCTTCCATTCTTTCTTCCTTCCTTCCTTACTTCCTTCCCTTCTTCCTTGCGTGCCTGTTTCCTTGTTTTCTTGCTTGTTTCCTTTTCCTATCTTTGATTTCTTGTGTGTGTGTGTGTGTGTGTGTGTGTGTGTGTGTGTGTGTGTGTGTGTGTGTGTGTGTGTGTGTGTGTGTGTGTCCGTGTGTGTGTGTGTGTGTGTGTGTGTGTGTGTGTGTGTGTGTGTGTGTGTGTGTGTGTGTCCGTGCATGTGTGTGTGTGTGTGTGTGTGTGTGTGTGTGTGTGTGTCTGTGTGTGTGTGTCTGTGTGTGTGCTATCCTTATTATCAAAGGGCCTGTAAATTTGCTCAGCTAGGATTTATTACATGCTCATATTCTTAACATTGACACGACAGTCATTATGTACCCATCACCATTAACACTACAGATCCATCGCCACGTTTAATGTCATCAAGGTACCACTCGTACAGATCTACTATCATTCTGTTCAAAATCATCATGGTATTAATTATTTCAGATACATCCTGATCACAGCAAGGTTTTTTTTTATGTCCATCCACCCCCAAAATGGATTTTGTGGGTGGTCAATTGGCTGTAAACTCTATGGCTTTTATGTTCAGGTGTTCCTAACATAGCGTCCATAGTTTGTCAGTTGGATATAAACACGTGACTCTTTTTATGTACAGGTGACCTTGATATGCATTCCATGGTAAGCGAGTTCTCTTATAAACACTATGACTTTCCATTTCAAGGTAGCCTAGGTATAGCCTCCATACTTGGTGGATTAGCTGTAAAGACGATCATTTTTCCAGGCACTGGTAGCCCTGATGTAGCCTGAATGATTGATGATCGACGATAAACACCATGACTTTTTCATACCCAGGTAGCCTTGATATAACGGCCATGGCATAAACATTAATTTTTCTATCCAGGTATCCCTAATGTTCCCATCCCTAATAAAGCAGCCATGTCTGGATGACTTGTATATGTACAAGTCCTTCTGATATGCTCTCCAAGCTTAGAGTGTTGGCTGGAAACACCGTCTCCAGGTCCATGTATTCCTGGTATGGCACCAAAGGATGGATGATTTGCATAAAGTAACTTGACTTTTCATGCGCAGGTATTCCTTATATGGTCTACAAGTTTGTAGTGTTGGCTATAAACATCACGACTTTAACATGTTCCATGTTACTTTAGATCAGCAGCGTCTAGTTTTTTTTCCCACGGAATATTTCAATTTCTCCCCTCAACCTTCAGTGCTATGGCAGGGTAACCTACCCCGGGGGTCAGACAATGATTGGCCGCTACTGGGGACTGACCCCTTTCTTTCCTACTGCTCCTAGCAACATGCACATAAGATCCCTCTGTGTATGTATCAATCCCACCCACATTGCCAGCACACATCTACAGTTTGCTGCGCATAACAATGGTTGAGAATTTTGTTCATTACATCTGGTTATAATCACCAAAACTTTTCCGTGTTCAGAAATGAAATGAGGCAGGAAACAGTAAACGATAAACAGTAAACAAGTGGGGTATTTTTTGCTCCCATAAGAAAACCTAACACAGAGTAACTTTCATTCAAGACTGGCACAGCCTTTTAAACTTGAACAAAGTCAGACAAATACATAGACTAACAATCTAACAGTGGAAGGGAAGAAAACAAGTGCAGGTCAACAACTGAACTGTCTTCATAGTAATGACTTGGCAAAGATTTGGACTTACAGGAGGTGGGGGGGGGGGGGGGGTGTGAGTTTGAAGATGGAGAAACTGGGAACATGAAATTAAGAAAATATGTTACAGATATGAAAACTCTTCACTAGCTGCATAAGGGAACCATTGCAATCCATTTTGAAGGCAGATATATTTGTATTGCCTGCTCCGAGGCCTTTCGTCCGCTGGGTCGGAACTCATTAGGGAGACACGGCTGGTTGCGTCTGCGCTCCTGGCGTCAAATAGAGACACACCACAGTCCATAATATCGTGGTGTTCTCACCTCGAAGGGTGCAAAAAAGAATCCAATAGCACCCCAAAAGCAGCCAGTGAAGAGTAGTAAATGAAACCAAACGAAAGTGTGGGGAGGAAAAAAGTTGCTGAAAAACTAAAGACATTATGCAAGTAGTATAAAATGTAGGGGACAATCTTTGAGCCTACGCTTGAGGATCCACCCAAAGATGCAAGGGAGATCAAAAGACAAACACACAGACGGACAGAAACAAATACAAATAACCTCAATTTAATCAAATCAAAATCGGAAATGAACTGAGGCAGGGAACAGTAAACGATAAACAGTATACAAGTGGGGTATTTTTTGCTCCCATAAGAAAACCTAACATAGAGTAACTTTTATTCAAGACTGGCACAGCCTTTTAAACTTGACCGAAGTCAGACAAATACATAGACTAACAATCTAATAGTGGGGAAAAAACAAGCGCAGGCCAACAACTGAACTGTCTTCATAGTAATGACTTGGCAAAGATTTGGACTTAAGGAGGTGGGGGGGCGGGGGGCGGGGGGGGCGGGGGGGGGGGGGGGGGGGGGGGATTTGAAGATGGAGAAACTGGGAACATGAAATTAAGAAAATATGTTACAGATATGAAAACTCTTCACTAGCTGCATAAGGGAACCATCACAATCCATTTTGAAGGCAGATTATTTGTATTGCCTGCTCCGAGGCCTTTCGTCTGCTGGGTTGGAACTCATCAGGGAGACACGGCTGGTTGCGTCTGCGCTCCTGGCGTCAAATAGAGACACACTACAGTCCATAATACCGTGGTGTTCTCACCACCAAGGGTGCAAAAAAGAATCCAATAGCACCCCGAAAGCAGCCAGCGAAGAGTAGTAAATGAAACCAGCGGACAAAAGGCCTCGGAGCAGGCAATACAAATATATCTGCCTTCAAAAGGGATTGCGATGGTTACCTTATGCAGCTAGTGAAGAGTTTTCATATCTGTAACGTATTTTCTTAATTTCATGTTCCCAGTTTCTCCATCTTCAAACTCCCTTCCCCCCCCCCCCCCCCACCTCCTTAAGTCCAGATCTTTGCCAAGTCATTACTATGAAGACAGTTCAGTTGTTGACCTGCGCTTGTTTTTCCTTCCCACTATTAGATTGTTCGTTTATGTATTTGTCTGACTTTATTCAAGTTTAAAAGGCTGTGCCAGTCTTGAATAAAAGTTACTCTGTGTTAGGTTTTCTTATGGGAGCAAAAAATACCCCACTTGTATAAAGTTTATCGTTTACTGTTCCCTGCCTCATTTCATTTCCGATTTTGTTTTGATTAAATTGAGGTTATTTGTATTTGTTTCTGTCCGTCTGTGTGTTTGTCTTTTGATCTCCCTTGCATCTTTGGGTGGATCCTCAAGCGTAGGCTCAAAGACTGTCCCCTACATTTTATACTATTTGCATAATATCTTCAGTTTTTCAGCAACTTTTTTCCTCCCCACACTTTCGTTTGGTTTCATTTACTACTCTTCGCTGGCTGCTTTCGGGGTGCTATTGGATTCTTTTTGCACCCTTCGTGGTGAGACCACCAAGGTATTATGGACTGTAGTGTGTCTCTATTTGACGCCAGGAGCGCAGACGCAACTAGCCGTGTATCCCTGATGGGTTCCGACCCAGTGGACGAAAGGCCTCGGAGCAGGCAATACAAATATATCTGTCTTCAAAAGGGATTGCGATGGTTCCCTTATGCAGCTAGTGAAGAGTTTTCATATCTGTAACATATTTTCTTAATTTCATGTTCCCAGTTTCTCCATCTTCAAACTCATCCCCCCCCCCCCCACCCCACCTCCTTAAGTCCAAATCTTTGCCAAGTCATTACTATGAAGACAGTTCAGTTGTTGGCCTGCGCTTGTTTTTTTTCCCCCACTATTAGATTGTTCGTCTATGTATTTGTCTGACTTTATTCAAGTTTAAAAGGCTGTGCCAGTCTTGAATAAAAGTTACTCTGTGT
>CM031603.1:55120525-55130525 GCA_018398815.1 Conus ventricosus
GTCATTCTTCTCGTTGGCTTCAACACTGACTTGTTAAAACGACAGCCTGCATCAGATGCAATTCCTGTTTCAGTGGTTTGCATCAGGTTTTAGTGGTCAGCCAGAAAGGCACAGATTTCCTCCACGTTAAGGGTCATACTCACTTAGATAATAAGACACAATGTTCAATGTAACATTCAGGAACAAAAGTATGGTTGACCAGGGGTTCCCATGAATGTGCGCGGGGTTGGTAAACTTCACAAAAAGGGACATAAGACAATCCAATATTGAATCAATAAAAAACTTAAACCCAAAGTTGTTTTTATTTAAACGTAGCACTTTCTGTAGTATATTCAATTATACCGATCCAAATGAGTGTCTGCTGTCCGATAAAGTCATCCTCTCAATCAATGAATAAGCCTCACTTCGAATAAGGTCAAAATGGGGAGTTTGTATTATACCCCTGTTTGGCTAGTAACTTACCATGTCAGACAATAGCATTCACGGCAGTTAGTCTGCTCTGCCAGGCCGAAGTTTTTTTTGGGCTAATGCAGTGATAAGACAGCACGTGGTGCCCAACCCACTTCCGCCGTGGGGAGAAGCCATGTAAGCCCCCCCATACGTCATTCATCGGGGCCCTTTGCGCGCAAGGTAACCCAGAACCTTGGCGCTAGCGGGAAGGTAGGGCGGGCATTAGAGTCTGACATGGAAGTATACTAGCCAAACAGGAGTAAAATACAAACTCCCCATTTGGCGTCATATACTGTCCATGTCGACAATAGCAGAATATAGTAAAAGGAGGAGGGCGAGTGCCCTAGTGGTTCCTGGGGTTACCCGATATGGATGCATTAGCCGCCACAAAGGATATCCCATTAGAACCATCAGCCCTGGTCATGCGGATGCCCCTCAAATAAAATTTTATGAGGGATTCTCCGAACGCCAGAAGGCGCCTCCAGGAGGTGGCGCATGGGAACAGAGTGCTGGAATGCTGCCGAAGTGGCCAGCGCTCTGACCTCATGGGCCGGGGGAAGGACGGGGATCCTCGGATCCCTGGGAATAGGCAGTTCTGACCGTCTTGGAGAGCCACCTAGAGACAGGCCAGCTGAGATGTCTTTCGTGTTACTGGGGTTGATGGAAATGAGAAGACGTCTTTGTGAAACGCGCCGGGGGCGCGAGCGTTCCCAGTAGTGTGTTAGACATCGAGAAGGGCAAAGGGCTATGCCCGAAGAGGTGTCGCCCCCATGTATCCGCCAGCGGGCGGATGATGAGGTAAGGGGAGGGACTGCCGGTTCCTGGTTTTTGGGCTAGGAACTCGGGAAGGAACTTAAGCGAGACGGACCCCGTCTCTGTGGAAGGCAAGTCTTGGGTTCCCCCTAAGGGCATGGATCTCGCCTCGCCGTCTCGCGGAAGCGAGGGCGAGGAGGAAGGTAGTCTTCATGGACAGAGGTCGAAAGGAATGGAGGAAAAAGGCTCAAAGGGGGGTTTATTGAGGACGTCAAGAACAGTGAAGAGGGCCCCAAAAGGGGGAACACGTCTAGGGGATTGGGCCTCACGAAGAGAAGCCCCCTCTGGAGATCTCTCTGAGAAGGAAATCATTCTCAAAGGAAGGTCCGGCCATTTGGAGGATGGTCGTGCAGATGCCGACCTGTAGCCCCTGATGGAGCTAGCAAGAGGTTAAGTTGGGACAGGAAATTTTTCCCATTTGGATGTTGGTGGGGCGAATGTGAGGACAGAATTGGCTTTGCACCCTGAGACCCATTTCCTCCATCTGCAGTCATAAAGGGACTCCCTGCTAGCTCTGCGAGGGACATGGCTAGGTCTCGGAGTTCCCGAGAGGCCCCGGCGATGGAAGGGTATTGAGGACGGAACGGGACCTGTCCGTTCGAGAGGGGGATTTGGATGTTTGCAGCCGGGCTGACACAGAAGCCAGGCGTGGAGGGAAAACCTGGGATTGGCGTGAGGAGGCCCCAACGGGGGTTTCCTGAGCATGTCCCCCTGGTGTTCAACTGGGGAGGGGGTTTTGTGAGTGAGGGACTTGAGGTCCGGGGAACCAGGACTGAGTGGGCCACCATGGGTATGAGAATGAGCCTGGTCTCTCGAGTCTCGCCTTCCCGATCACCTTGTGGAGGATCGGGAAGGGAGGGAAAAGGGGTAAACTAAAGAGGCCGGACCCAAAGGGAAGGGACAGGGCGTCGATGGCGTAAGCCTGGGGGTCCGGACCGGGACACATACCACTGGCAGACGATGGTTGAACCGTGGCAAAGAGGTCGAACATTGGTGTGAACCAATGTTCCCACACGGTTGAAAGGGTAAGCCGGCGAGGGTCCCCTTCCGTGTGGAGGACAGACTTGGATCGGTGAGAGAGTTGCCAGGATGTTGTGAGTCCCTGCTATGTTCTCGCGCGAAGGGACCCCTGCGTGTGACACCAGCGGAGGAGGGCCTCTGTACGAGGGAGAGGCCCATGGAGAAGTTTCACTGCAATTCCATTAAAACATGCTCTGAAAGCTGAAAACAAGAAGCAGAATATAAAAACAAAGAGATCGCGTTTCTAATTTAGTCAAAAGGGAATGTCCGCGGCCTTTCAGAAATTGATAATGTGAACAGGATACATTTTAACATGGGTTACTGTGGATAGAATTACAGACAGGTGAAAAAAAAAAAAGAAATCCGATGCTTTGCATCTATGGGTCCGCTAAACTTCAACAATCATTTTTAAGATTAACCACCCGCACAAAAGCTGCCTATTTCCGCCCCCGGTTTGCTATCAGACACCAGCTTCTCTTTGATCGCTTTGTCACAATCGGAAAAGGCTGTAGTTCATCTGTCATTCCTTTGCTTCGTCCATAAATTAGCTCTGTTGTTTTCACAATTCGAAAAAGAAAAAGCTATGGCCCAGACAATTGAATATTTCATATTTCCATCGCTAAAAATTTTCCCCACCATACGTAAAAGATTCTGTTACACACGTTTTCGATCTACATATTAGGGGAAAAAAAAGTTTTCCTGCTTACTCTGAAATCAGCAAAAGTTTTTCTGCTACCAGAAAAGCAAGAGATCTCAGAAATTTAAGTGAGTTTTGACCAATATTTGCGCTGTCAAGAGAACCCAAACCTTTTCAGAAGCATCTAATGACACGCATAAAACATCACGAGCTCTTGCAACCCTCTCAGTCTGATTTCCCTGTCATCACTCACGTTATCCTGCCTTAACCCGGCTTTGTAGCACGTAGTTACAATCAATTAATTAAGTCGAGATCACTGGAACTCTTCGCGTCGATTTTAGAAAAGCATTTAGTCTTGTGGACCACAATACATTGATAAGAGAATCAAGCATATATGTTCAAAATCCTCCTGTGCTTTCTTTGTTTTAGTCACATCTTGAGAACAGAACAAAGCATGTAAACGTGAATGTCAGATATTTCTATCTAGGAATCGTAGACTGCAAGGCTCCGTTCTTGGACCTCTTCTCTTTCGCTTTTTCATAAATGATCTAGCTTTGTATATATCACAAAATTATTTGTCTTATCTGTGTATTGATACAGACATTCAATCTGCACAATCGTCACTACAGTTAGGTATAAATAACGTCTCTGAGTGCTGTTACTAAAATCGCTGGTCCTCAATCCGCAAAGAAGTATGGTTTTATAATGTCCAGACAAAAACACCAACTGAAACCTCTCACTTTAAGTTTTAACGTAAAGGAAAACTTTATTGAACAAGTCACTGTGTTCTTGGTGTCGTTATTGACAATGAATTAATTTGGTAGTCACATACTAATTACGTTTTCAAACATTTCCAAAATGCGAGAAGGATCTTTCGATTCATAGTATTTTCAAGCAGCAGCAATTTCTATTTTGGAGAAAGATATTCCATACTTTTTTGCATTTGCCAACGTATCAAAATGATTAGTGGACGTTGATTTTCTCAGGACAGTTGTCTTTCCGCCAATGATACTGAGCTCTGTTCTTCCTGTATCGAATGATTTCAGTTACAGCCGGTTCAATTCCTTTCAGTTTGTTTCAAGAGCTCTACTATCAGTTTGTTTCTAGGTCTATACTGGTTGTCAAGGAACAAAGGTTCTTCTTCACTTTTTACGGAATTCACAAACATATTTTCTTTTCAGAAAAATAATCTAATTTGAAATTTTCTCTTGATCTTCTTGCCGGTTTGTCTTTATTCTCTTTTCATTGATCTCCCTATTCTTCTGTTATAGATTCCGGTCTGTTGCAGATTGGATAAACCTAGTCTTTTGCTCTACCCAATAGCTGTCATTTTTGTTTATTTGTTTTGTTGGGAATTTTGTTTTGTTACGACTGGTAAGTTTTGTTTGTTTGTTTTTTTATCTAAAAAGTGAACTTTAATCAAGTATTTTATCTTAAAATCGAACGTTTAGCACATCATCCGTTCTGCATCATTTCCAGCCGGAAAAAGAAAACAAGTCAGAATTGTTAAGTTTTTATCTTAAAACCGAACTTCAGTGAAGTATTTCATCTTAAAATCAAACTTTCGTGAAGTATTTTATCTTAAAATCGAACTTTAGTAACGTATCTCTTTTGCATCATCTCCAGTCTGTCAAATAATCAGAACGTATTTTGGACGACTTCATGCTTGCAGTTTGTGAATGTTCCAGCAACCAATAGTCGGAACTGGATATGTAGTAAATAGCATCTCCCGCATCCCACCCACCCCCGCACCCTGTCTCTCCGCTACCCTTTCCCTCCCCTTCCTCTCTTTCTTTTACGCTTTCAGTCTTCAAAAATTTCCACTGTCGTTTTTGTGTTTGTTGTTGTTGTTGTTGTTTCGTTTGTTGTTGCTGTTGTTGTTTTAACCTACCAACTGGTTATTATGCCTGGCGGGCTCTAAATTCTAATTTTACAGATGTAAAGCAAGGGTTCCGGGTGAGAGCCATCGTTGTCCGGACTCCAGACAACGGCGTATGCATGTCTCAGGTATATTATCTGCCTGTAACGTAGCATTTCTGGCCATAGAATAGTTACAGTAAATTTCGCCTCTCATTCTCCTCGCATCTCTCGTAAACATCTTTCCCCTCCACAACGACTAAGCTGCATGTGTCTGTCTTTTGTCTGTCTGTCTGTCTCTCTGTCTGTCTCTGGCTCAGGCAGAGATCATGTTAGTGCTTTCTACTCTCAAGCTCCCTTACTTAAGGCTGCCCGGTCTCTTCCCTTGGTTACCTTTATCCCCTCGACTGGTTCATTCCCACTTCCTCCTCCATCTCCACCTCTTTCATGTCGCCATCATCAGCATTGTTATCGTTTACGGGCCCAGCACTGTTAGCGCTGCTTTTGGTCAGCAACCATGCACTCTTCACTTCTGCTGTTGCAGATCTTTAAAAGTATAAGTACTAATATCCGCCAAACATGAACAAGCGAATCATAAAACAAAATACCACACGTTCCGACCTTTTAGGTCGTTTTCAGTCTCGTTTTTCATTTTCGTTATCCTGAGTGTTGTTTATCTTGCCTGAAGAAGACCTAAGAGGTCAAAACGCGTCGTGCTTTGTCTTGTGATTCGTTTGTTCATGTTTGGTGGACATAGTACTTAAATCTTTTAAGATTTGTTTAGATTTCCGTCTGCAGTCGCCTCACTTTGCAACTTCCTTCTACTGCTGCGTCGACTGGAAATCTCCTTTCACGGATTGTCCGCCGTACCCTCGACGTCGGCTCTGCTTTCTGCCATGGTCCATACTTGAGGCAACTTCTTCCACCCACTTCTCTACCTCCCGTGTTGGTGGGGGGGGGGGGGGGGGGGGGTCCCTGTTAAGATCGGTGACAGGATTAAACCAGAGTTTGTAATTCTTCGTTTTGACTGTGATCTTGGTGGGATAGGTGCCGTAATAGGCGAGGAGTTTATTTGTTCCCTATCCTGTCTTGGTAGTATTACCTTACAAGAGGATGAAAGTTTTTTTTGTTTTTTTTTTAGAGTCGGGTGTTGACTCAAGCTAGAACTCTCTAGTCCTTGGCTTTCACTTGTACGCAAGGGACCGAATCGTGGCTTTGTACAGAACAGGTATCTCTCTTTATTCGCACGATTTGTCTTTCTCAGAGATGTAAACGAGGAGGATCAGTATCTTCATCTTTCGCCAGCTACATTTCCATTGCACATATTGAGGACATTCGCCACTTCCTGTTGATCCGATTGGCTCTCTTTCCACCTGTTCATGGGCTGGCTGACTGCTTGCCACGCTCCGCCAATGTTAGCGTCCGTCACGTTTGAAGCACACACACACATGGTGGTTTGTGTGTGGGCAATGGCCACGTGCAGGCTTTGGGACAACAACACGCTGG
The DNA here is from genome assembly GCA_018398815.1 of Conus ventricosus. Classification (NCBI taxonomy): domain Eukaryota; kingdom Metazoa; phylum Mollusca; class Gastropoda; order Neogastropoda; family Conidae; genus Conus; species Conus ventricosus. The sequence continues at coordinate 55,126,809 of CM031603.1, forward strand.
TATGTGTGGATACCTGAGCGGGCAGCCCAACCAGTTGAACAATTCTCTTGGAGCACGGCGTGATTGTGGTGCCCGCAGGTGGTTCGCGCCTGAGCTAGCAAATGGGACTCCAACAAAGGTGAATAATGGGAAAGCACGGCGACTTACTCACCTTGCCCTACCCCCCTCCCACCACTACCCCCCTCCCTTTCCTCTTTGTCTTATGCTCACGGGAGAACTTGATGATCTAGGTTCATAAACTGGTGTGTGTGTGTGTGTGTGTGTGTGTGTGTGTGTGTGTGTGTGTGTGTGTGTGTGTGCAGGCGTGCGCGTGTATGTGTGTGTGTTTAAATTTTATTGCTACATTGTGCGACCGAACAGCACCTAGCGTCTTGGTACAGGAGATGGCTTAGTATCCCTTTGCTTTAACCCAGATAGTCTGTCCTCTTGCCATTGATCCCTTTATCGATTATTGGAACAGGGTGATCAGATCCCGTCTGTTACAGAAGACGTTTATGAAGGGCAAAAAAAACACCCAGCGCCTAGCATCCTTCCTCTCGTCTGGAGACTCATCACAGGTTGTTTGCTAAGAGCGGCTCCCGCCCTTTGGGTCAGCATTCCTATTCTTCTTCCCTTCCACTTTGTTTGACTGGAGAATAGTGGCATGAGCTGCTCCGGAAGAGAAATGTCTTCTCTCACCTCTCCATTGGCGGTAGAAGAGGTGGCAGCTAGGCTGTGCTTCTCCGTGGTTTCTCTTATCTACCAGGCGATAAAAAATTAATGGGCTGTGGTCACAGATCTGAACCCTTCCAGGCAAAGAGCAGATTATGGCCTGGCTACACTCTATGTGGAGGGGGAAGGGGATGTGTAGGCACTTTCCTGCTCCTATGGATACAGCTCTCTGCGTCCAAAAGAGCAGGAAAGTGTGTAGCCATCCCTAGCACAAGCTTTTGTCAGTTGATACCCTGTCCTACCCACTCGATGAGATCACCACCTTTGCTAGGTGGGTTTCCAAGACGTTAAAGCTGCATACACCTGGCTAGGAGTCAGGCTGATCTGTGTGTCAGTCTGGGCACACAAGGTCAGGGCCATGTCATTGGCGCTGACTTCCATTCACCTAGCTGCCCCCAGACTCTGTTGGCATTGCTTACCGTTAGACCCAGGGCATTTGATCGCTTTATTTCCGGGTGCATATTCTTTCACGTTTCAAAAGGATGCCATAGCTCAATGGGAGTCGTTTATATAGCAGTCTCCCTTCAAACCGTCTTTTTGCCCGCCAGAAATTACAGGTGAATCTCTCTGCTGGTGGTACAATTCGGTACTTATGAATTACGAGTACTGGAAATGTACGTGTCATTTAAACGATTCCCCAGTTCCTACCTCCAATCCCCGCCCCAATTCCTAAAACAACGTTTAACGTAACTTGTTTTGACTCACTGAGCAAGCTTCTCCTTACCTTGTTACATATTTTATACATGATCTGTCTTCGAAGAGGCTGCTGTACGAATTGTTGCATGTTTCTTACACTTTCCTTCTAGCTTAGGTTTAGGTCAAGATTTAGTGTTCCCGTACGAAACGACATTTTCTACACACAGGAATCAGTCCATTTCACTCTAAGTTCTTTTTATTCGTTGAAGCTATCTTTCCAGGTGGTATGCGCCATCGGTGACAGCAGCCGTCCGATTGGAGGGGTGACAGCTGTGCCTACCTCCCTCTCCCTTACACTGTGCAAGTGGGGAATCCGGGATCGGGAGAAGCAGCGCGCCATCTATCGGGCAGTTCGTGACAACTGCGAAAAGCTGATGCTGGCGCTGCTTCGACAGGAAGCTGTGTTGACGCATGAGCAGAGAGGGGGCCACGGAAGTCAAACAGAGCTTTTGGGTGGGTTGCGATGTAACAATGCAAGATACCGTACTCTGCTAGACTAATTTGTATTGTATCCTGTTCTCCTACATTATGTTGTACTGAAATGTATTGCATTGCTTTATGTTGCGTTGCTTTGCATTGTATTGCGTTGCAGTCTGTAATACGGCATTTATTTGATTTGCATTGCATCATGGTAGTAGATTTTCCTGTGTGAACTGCAATCGAAGAAGGTTCACTTTGCCGCTGCATGATGCAGTCACAGAGGCACATTATGCATATCTCATTGGAGGCAGCGTTCCGCGCGAGGCAGTTTGTGCAGGCCAAAGAAATGTGCTGGCACTACTACTCTTTATTTCAGGCATGGTCTTTTTCCCCCGCTCGAAAAAAAAAAAGTAGCAAAAAAATGAAGATGACGCTTAGTACGCAGTTCCCCACTGCAACCGTTCTCGAAAAAAAAAAAAAAAAAAAAAGAAATAGAGGATGTTCTGTCTCCGAAAACAAAAAGAAAACAAATCAAGGTAAGAAAAAAAAGGTTACACTTCTGATAAGACTAACGAATAAACGTGATATTGTAAGCAACCTGGGGCAGGGTTCGAGGTTACATCTGAATAGAATAACAGTATGACCGACTGCCTGGTCCAGCTTTACTAATCTTGTCAGGATGAGAGCGTGCCTGTGCCCAATCGATCGATACTGTATGGGTGCGATGTAATCGATTCCTGTCCCTACCTGTTGCTGACTGAGACAAATACTGAACAACAACAAAACGAGGAACAATAGAAACAGCGCTCTCTGTACGAACGCAAATCCCTGAAACTACAGAAGAGCGAGGGAAGACATGAACAAGGAATCCTTCAAACAAGTAATGAAGTCCAGCCAAGTGTATGAGTTTCCTCTTCAACGAATCTTTTCTTTTATTAACAACGGCAAATTAAGAGGCAAAGCACAGGAATATATGAGGATCAATACATCCAAGAAAACAGGGGTCCCAGAACATTCACCAGCACAGTGTCCATATTTGATCACCACGCAATCAATTTGAGGAAACTCAACGTACAACTACTAACGGTTAACAAGGCAACTTGGAACTCAGTCAAGCTAATAGAGAGAAGTTTACTTACAAATTTTAGTCTTCTAGATGTTTTCATTTTTTTTTTTAAATTCTTGAAATTTTGTTTATTAGGAAGAGAAAAAAAAAGGGAATTTAATTTAGCTGGGACAGTTTTTAGACCATTTCTGTTTGAAATGACTTAGAAGAAATTTGATTGAAATTCTTATTACTTTGTATATTTTATTTTTGGTGTTGTTGTTGTTGTTGTGAATTTTGATTTTACATTTTAGTCCCAAAAACAGTAAAGAAAAACAGAATTAGTCCTAACATGAATTTTGATATGGTCCCGCTAGTTGTTAGAAGTCAAGGGAGCTTTACAAAATTTAAATGTTTATTTACTTGACCGACCTACGGCACCAAGGTGTTTGATACGAGACGTCTAGCCTCGAGTCCCAAGAAAGCTCTCTTTTGCTGGTAGCCTTGACCCCTTAAATAGGCTAGACTTGGCCCGTGAAATAACCTAAGCCAATCAGAATCGAGCTTACGTCTCCAACATGGCAGTCGAGTGGAGGTGAAACCTTCGTTCAGAAAATCTTGTTTAACCCAACTCCTACAATTTGAACAACCTGAAACTGTAATTAATTTGAAGAGAAACGTAAGTGCTTTGTTTACATCTTCGAAATAGGTTACTACTATGAAAATGAGTGGGCGGATTTTAATACAAAAAGGAAAAAATAGTGACTAAATAGATTCAACATGTAAATCACAGTGACAAAGGTCAATTTCATAGCACCTTTTAAGTAAAACAGTGTCTGAGATTG
>CM031603.1:55135525-55155782 GCA_018398815.1 Conus ventricosus
GTCTCTGCGAAACGCGCCTGGGGCGCGAACGATCCCAGTAGTGTCTTAGACATCGAGAAGGACACAGGGCCATGTCCGAAGTGGTGTTTCCGCCTAGGGTATCCGCCAGAGGGCGGATGATGAGGTAAGGGGAGGCACTACCGAGTTCCTGGTTCTTAGCTAGGAATTCTGGAAGGAACTTAAGAGAGACGGAGCCGTCCCTGTGGAAGGCAATGTCTCTGGGGTCCCCGCTAAGGGCATGGATCTCGCCTCGCCTTCTGGCTGAAGCGAGGGCGAGGAGAAAGGTGGTCTTCATAGAGAGAAGGTCGAAGGGAATGGAGGAGATAGGCTCAAAGGGGGGTTTCCTGAGAACGTCAAGTACAGTGAAGAGGTCCCAAAAGGGAACACGTCTAGGGTATTGGGCCTCACGAAGAGCAGCCCCTCTAGAGATCTCTCTGAGAAGGAAGTCATTCTCAAAGGAAGGTTCCGCCCAGTTGGCCGATGGTCGTGCAGATGGCCGACCTGTAGCCCCGTATGGAGCTAGCCGAGAGGTTAAGGTGGGACAGGAAATTTCCTATCTGGATATTGGAGGGGCGATTATGAGGGACAGAATTGTCTTTGCACCATGAGACCCATTTCCTACATCTGTAATCGTAAAGGGACTCCGTGCTAGCTCTGCGAGAGGACATGGCTAGGTCTCGGAGTTCCTGAGAGGCCCCGGCGACGGAGAGGATATTGAGGACGGACTGGGACCTGTCCGTTCGGGAGGTGGGTTTAGATGCTCGCAACCGGGCTGGCACAGAAGCCAGGCGTGGAGGCGAAGCATCTGGGGATTGGAGTGAGGGCGACCCGAGCGGGGTTGTCTGAGCATGTCCCACCTGGCGTTCAACTGGAGAGGGGGTGCGTGAGTGAGGGACTTGAGGTCTGGAAACCAGGACTGAGTGGGCCACCATGGGGCTATGAGGATGAGCCTGGGTCTCTCGAGTCTCGCCTTCCTGATCACCTTGTGGAGGATCGGGAAGGGAGGGAAGGCGTAAGCTATGAGGCCGGACCAGGGAAGGGAGAGGGTGTCGATAGCATACGCCTGGGGGTCCGGGACTGGAGACACATACACTGGCAGACGATGGTTGAATCATGTGGCAAACAGGTCGGTCATGGGTCTGAACCAATGTTCCCACACGAGGTCAGGGTATGCCTGCTGGGGGTCCATTCCGTGTGGAGGACGGACCTGGAGCGGCTGAGAGAGTCTGCCAGGATGTTGTGTGTCCCCGCTATGTGTCTCGCGCGAAGGGTGACTCCCTGCGTGTGACACCAGCGGAGGGAGAGGCCGATGGAGTGTGCCCCCCCCCTTGTTGATGTAACAAGCTACCGAGGTGTTGTCCGTGAAAAGGAGAACGAATCGGTGGGAGACCAGGGTCTGGAAGTGGAGGAGGGCGAGTCTGACCGCTTCCAGTTCCAAGATATTGATGTGAAGACGGGCAGTCAGTGGATCCAACACCCCCGAGGCGTGACTGCTCTCCAAATGGGCCCCCCAGCCCGAGTTGGAGGCGTCTGTGTAAAGTTCCAGGGCCTGGGATTGGAGGGAGATGAGAACTCCGGGGCCCAGGGTGGAGGGGCTGAGCCACTCCTCCGTGGCCCAAACGAACCAAGGCCCAAGGGGAATGGTCTGGTTCCAGCGGTCGTTGGTCTGAGACCAACGACGGCGGAACTCCCTCTGAAGCTGTCGCTTGGGGACTCTGCCTAGGGGAATGAGAGGCGACAGGGACTCCATCATCCCCAGAAGGGAGGAAAGTGTCCTTGCCGACGTGCGGGGAGAGAGACGAAGGTGGGAGATGAGGTCCACTAGGCGGGTGGACCTCTCCGGGGTCGGGGAGACTATCATGGAGGTGGTGTCGAAACTCATGCCCAGAAAGGTGAATCGCTGACTGGGCGAGAGCTCGCATTTGGAGGGGTTGGTGACGAACCCCAGAGAGAAACAAAGGTGTAGTAGTTTGAAGGTGTGGGCTTGACCCAGGGCCTGAGTGGGAGCCAAGACGAACCAGTCGTCGAGGTAAACCAAGAGGCGAATGTCCTCCTGTCTGGCAAGGGCGGCCATCTCCTTGACTACCTTCGTTAAGAGGAAGGGAGCCAGGGAGAGTCCGAAGGGAGAGCCTTGAACTGAAACACCCGTCCCCGCCAGACGAACCAAAGGGTATCGTCTGTGGGACGGATGAATGAGGATCTGAAAGTAGGCATCTTTCAGATCATAGAAGTGGCCCAGTCCAGATGGTGATGGAGTCTCTGATCTGGGCTGGGGTCTCCATCTTGAATTTGGTTGGTCTGGGAACTTGTTGAGAGGGAAAGGTCGAGGATGGGCCTCCAGCCGCCCGGGGACTTGGGAACTACAAACAGACGAGAGTAAAACCCGGGTTGGGGTGGGGTATCTCGGTGATGGCGCCCTTCCGGAGAAGTTCCTCGATTTCCAGGCGAAGAGCCTCCGCCTGGGCGGGGGTGGGGGGGGGGGGTGGGGGGATCGAAGGGGGGGGGGGGCGTTCGTGTGCCCAGGGCAGACGGAACCCCTAGAGAACAGTAATATGCCGCTTCTGACTCACTTGCTACTCCACCACGTTTTTGGGCGAAAGTGGCCTAAAGCCGCCTATTCCTGTTCTCTGACAAGTAACCAAAAAATAACGACCCTACAAACAAATATACTGTGTAGGTTATCCGTTTTCAATACTAATTTACTAAACTTTTCATAGAGGAAAGTATCCGGGACTGAACACATCCCCATAGAGTAACGTAGGAAAACTAAGCAGTTACTGAACGCGCCCATATACACGGTAGGTGCACTAGGCTATCCGATTACTTCGCAGTAAGCCCGTTAAGGTTAAGTTGCCCTTAGAACAGACAGACAGACAGACAGAGAGGCGGCACGCACGAACACACACACACACACACACACACACACACACGCTCACTCACTCACTCACGCACACAAACACACACTCACACTCACACTCACACTCACACTCACACACACACACACACACACACACACACACACACACACACTGTCACGCTCTCTCCACATACACGCACACTATTTAAAAAAAAATGTGTTCCTGGTTTACAGTGGCATACCCCTCACCTACGGTGGCATGCTCCCTGTCTACATTGCAGGTGTGCAAAAAAAATCAATACTGCTGCACTTCTTCCCCACCCCCCACTCCTTCCTGCCCAGCCCAATTGCACCATATGTCGTCAGCCAACATTGCCCGCGTGGGGCGCTCTCACAGCTTGGCCAATCAGCAGCTGCTTGCGCGACTAGGTTAACACACACATTCTTTCACTGACAGCCGTGCAAGCAGGATGTGTTTTACGGCGCTGTGGGTGTCTAACCGGTTTACTGAAGAACAGAATTGTGTATCTTAAAGGTTGTTGGCTCGTTGAAGACAATATTGTTGACAAAGATACAGCCAGTTTTAATACGTGTTTGGCTATCGATGAGAAAAATGGCGCTGCATTGTTGAAAGTTGCCGAAGCAAAACAATCCATTACGCGTTGATTGTTGGGAGCTGGCTTGAGACAGCTAAAGCCACGTTTAAAAAACATGGCGTTCATTTCTTAAGGCGAAGGTAAACACGGCTGATTCGTGACTTGATTGATTGTTAACTACAGATTCAGTGTTTAGGGGGCAAGCTGATCTGTGTATTAAGATGTGTATACTTTTCTACTTTTCTAATTCTAACCAGTTCATTTGCCTTTAAGTGTGCCCTTATGCAACTGAATGGCGATTTCGAATGTTCTGGCAAACAAACTAGATAGGGTTAGGCAGACCTTAGTACATCTACCAGTATGGAGAGTAGTGTGTGGCCAGCACTATCTTCATATAAATGCTTCAAATATACAATGACGGATGTACTACAACCTACAAAACTATGTGTAACAGATAGGCTGACACGGGGTCGAAACTTAATCGCTTAATTTACGGCTAGCGAGACGCATGACCTCGTTCACACAGCGCACGGCAAGCGACCAAAAAATCAATAAAGCAGAGACTGGCTTGCTAGGTGAGGGGTGGGGGTTGGGGGGTGTATTCATTTCAGGTTGACAGCGCGCCAGGTGTCGTTAGCGAATGTTCTAGACTGTTACGTGTCACTCCCACTTTGTGGCCGCCACGTTAGCAAGACTGGTTGTATTGTCATTGAAGGTGTGTGGTGTAGTGAGAAGATTCAGTGACAGGTGTACTACCTTGTAGTTCAGAAAACTTCTCCACCTTGTGGTGTTTGTGAAACAACGGCAAAGCAGACGACACGGAACACGACTCGGGCCGGAGATTCGGAAGTAGTTGAAACCCCGCACGCTGTTAGGCTGTATACGGCAGCCATCTTGCTGCTCTGACGTGGTTCTAAATATAGTAACGAACATGCATGATCGGTAGCCATCTTGCTGCTCTGACGTGGTTCTAAATATAGTAACGAACATGCATGATCGGTAGCCATCTTGCTGCTCTGACGTGGTTCTAAATATAGTAACGAACATGCATGATCGGTAGCCATCTTGCTGCTCTGACGCGGTTCTAAATATAGTAACGAACATGCATGATCGGTAGCCATCTTGCCAACCTACAACTTGCTGCTCTGCGGCATTTTACCTTCACTTTCCCACAAGCACTGTCCTGTCTATTGTTTGTGTGTGTGTGTGTTTGTTTGTTTGTTTGTGTTTGTGTGTTTTGCCCTGCCCCACGCATGCACACCCCCACCCCACGCACGCACGTCTCTACCCCCACCCCACGCATGCACACCCCCCCTACCCCACCCAACTCCACCCCACCCACCCCCACCCAACTCCACCCCACCCACCCCCACCCCACGCATGCACACACTTAAGTCACTTTTAAGTTCTTAACTTAAGTCATCCCCAAGTCATCCACAAGTTTTTACTCAAGTTATTCACAAGTCATCCTCAAGTCATTCACAAGTTCTTACCCAAGTTATCCTCAAGTTATTCTCAAGTTACTTCTAAGTTTTTATTCAAGTTGTCCTCAAGTCATCCTCAAGTTCTTACCAAGTTAACCTAAGATCATAACTAAGTCATCCTTTAAGTACAACCAAGTTCTTATTAAGTTATTTTATAATTATCAAAAAAATACAATCTATGTTTTTATCTTAAATAGTAGATGTCTAATATAGTACACACACGCCTCAAAAAACGCGTCATCGTTGAGGATGTCTTGCTCAGCGTTCTTTGCATAGATCTTAATGAAGGTCTTACATCCGAAGCAACCGCATTGATTACAATTCGGGTCTATAGAAATGTCTTTTATAGACTCCGGGTCTTTATTTATTGACACCATCATTTTATAATACGCCATGATCTATTTTTATTAAAAAATTTAAAATATTATTCCATTATAAATGGATCAAAATGATGCTTTGTTATTGGCGGTTTTGGCGTGCAGTTGTCTTTTTCTGCATTTAGCGGTTCAGGTTGTTTAACTTCTTTGTTTCTGTTGCCATCGGTTATATATTTTATAGCCGCAATAACTGCCCCCAACAGCAGCAATGGCGCCAAAAATGGCAACAGTTTTAAGTTCAATATTCCATGAAGACTTTGGGGCCCTTGTATCACATGGAGTTTTTATAGCTGGCATTGAATCAACTTGTTCTGGCATTGGCGGCGTTATGTTTTCATGATGAGTCATATTCTGTAACATTAATTTTTTTTGTCTGTTCCACTCTGCTAATTTTTTTCCTGCTTCAACACGCCCAGGATTTTAATGGTCTCCACCTGATTCAGCGTTTTCTGATGATTTTCTGGCTTGGTTACTTTCTCCACCTGATTCAGTGTTTTCTGGTTCTGATGATTTTCCAGCTCGTTCATTTTGAAGGGAAATAAAATCTATATGATTAAAAGTTATTAATCCCATGATTAATGGCGATAACAATGTTCCAAATCTGTAGTATAGACCACACCCTAGAGACTCTAATGACTTTGTTAAAACTGGATCTTGCGTTAAATCATACGTAAGATCTTGTTCAGAATCAATGGGAGCAAATCTACTGACTAGTTTAGTGTACAAACTAAGAACCGTTTGCCCCACACTTTTCACCATTCTAGACCCTAGCTGCGCCTCATACCTGTTATGATACTTTAAAATGTCTTGCGGCGACATCTGTTGAATCTGTTCTATGCTGAATTCAGTTCCGAGGAACTGTTTTGTTTTCCCACATGCTGCTAAAGAATACAGCCTCTCCTTTTTGGGCATAATAGCTTGATCATCAACTTGGTCATTCATAAGTTCAGGAAGGTTTAGGCCGCCTTGTAGCTGTAGTAGATCATCACTGTTCATGTTTTTTAATAATTATAATTATTTTATTTTATAAAAATGAGCACCGAAAAAACTGTTACTAACCTTGTATACCATTCTGCTGTTATTGGAGGACTAAGTGTAGGATACTCAATGCTTGGTAAAAGCCTGTTAAGAATTAACCAGCAGATCTTGGCAAACTAGACTTTGAGATTCAGCAAAGCTGATTGCTATCATTGCAGCTTCGGTTGCCACGAAAGATTTTCTAGTTAAGCAAGGGAAAAATTCCAGACAATATAAATATGTAAGAAAAAAATACATTTATAAAAAATGGCTTCACTCGCAATAATGATAGGCGGCGCTGTGGTTAATGCGCTTGCTTTTAGCGGCAGTAATTTTGCATTTAGTAAACTGGGGAATGACAGCGAGAGAAAAAGACATAACAAAGCTATGGAGGAACTAGCAGCTGCACAAGACGCTTATGAAAGGCAGAGACTTGAGCAGTTAGATTTTATTAATGACACACTGAAAGAACAGGGCATGCAGCTTACACATTTAAAAATGTTGATCAAGCAATAAAACAATATTATCTTGTAACAGGCAAACCAATCGAGACATTGCCCCCACCAAAATTCAGTGACTTTTATCAACCATCAGAAAAACAAAAGATGCAAGAAATCGGGTTTATTGTCGTTGGTATGACCGTTGTGTATTTTGTTGCACATAATATTGGCTGAATAAAAAATGAACAAAATCTATTATTCGCCCAAAGGATATTGGAAGGGCATCACAGCAATTAAAAAGCTAAGCCAAGCAGCTGGAGTCAGTGAACAAACAGCAAAGGAATGGTTATCTAAACAAGCGATTTGGCAAATTTATTTACCTGCCCCTAGACGAATACAGAGGCCGCACTTTGTGAACACAACTCCAAACGACACCCATCAAATGGATCTTCTATATTTACCCTCTGATAGGATTAGACGAAAAAGATTTAAGTACGCACTCACAGTCATTGACATGGCTTCAAGATACAAAGATGCGGAACCATTAACACAAAAGAGTGCTTCTGCTGTTGCTGTTGCTATACAACTGATATACCAACGAGGGCCACTAACTTATCCTCGCATGATTCAAGTCGATGATGGAAAAGAATTTAAAGGCCAAGTGAATCAATTATTGTTAAAACACAGAGTTACTATTAGAAGAGGCATTCCGGAGTTCACAGATCACAGGCTTTAGTTGAAAACTTTAACAAACAGTTAGCCGAAAGACTTTTTTCCTACCAGTATCACAGAGAGCTGATTGACAATTCTCGCAACACAGAATGGGTTAGAAGACTGCCCTCAGTTTTGCGCGCAATGAATAATGAAGAATTTAAAGGGCTAAAGCCAGTACAAGCAATCAAAAGAAAAACAATAAATGTTGCTGAAGGAGAGTCTTCATCCGGCAAACTATTACCATTTGGATTGAAAGTAAGGTACCTTTATTTACCGGGGAAGCAGAAGGGGACACTCGCATCAGGGCAACCGATCCAATTTGGAGTGTTGACCCGTACGAAATAAAAAGAATTGTAAAGATGAATCCGCCCGTGTATTATTTACGAGAAACTGACACAACAAAACAACCAGCTCCTCAAAGATCTTTTGTGAAAGAAGAACTGCAGATAATTCCGCCAGACACAGTTCCGCTTTAATTAATTTACGGTTCTCCAGTGCCCAATTGCATATGAAAACTCTGGATTAACAAACACCCGTTTTGTGTTTGTTCTATCTAATGACTTCTTTGTTACAACTGTTGTGTTGATCTCATGTAGATTAGATCGCAGTTTTACGTTGTCATGATGAAAAGTCTATTGCCAACAATGGTTCTTTGTAGTTGTCATGTGATATGTTTGACTGCACAACGCTGCGAGATATCCCTTTGCTTTCTTAATGATTTTCTCCTGGCTCGAAATACTGTACATTTTTGACCTTAACCCCACAATACTCCTTGATCACCTTTCCAGATAATTCATCCTTCATCTTTCCTAAAACCTTCTGTTAGTAATTGAATGTAAAGGCGAGTCTTAGATAATCGGATGTGTCGTACCACCCCGCATGCCCTTTAGCTACTTCGGTTTCCATGTCTTTATAGATGTCTTCAGTAGGGATATCTATAACAAAACTATCTGTATCTGTGTAAAGTACTCTGGACTCAGGATACGAGGCTTAAAGTAGTCATAAAGAAACTCTAACATCAAAAGCTTGATAATTCTAAAACAGTAAACCCAATAAATACAGTTTGTCTAATTTGACTTTCTTTTTTTTCATCATTATGCCAAAAAGCTATCATGAAATCTTCTGAGTCCGAAATTTTGGTTTGAAGTCACTTAATTCTTCGTTCCTTTGGGCCAACAAACATCTTTACGCTTGTGCGGTTTTCTCCAATCTTTCCAAAAACAGCGTTGTTCATCATTTGAAAAAGTCTTTTTCTGAAGCTTGGGGATTTGGTTCGGGAATCATGTTTTTAAAGATGAGGGTTTCAAAAAAGTTTTTGATCAAAAGAAATTTAAATACATAAAATGCTGCAATTTCAAAACCAGTCTAAAAAAATTGTAGAAGTCTTAATGACGACAAATTTTTTTTCCGCAAAATTAGCACAATTAGGTGGCTCTCTTGGATCCATTTTTTGCTTTCGCTGCAAATGGATATCTTTATGCGGGTCAGGGGAGTTCATGGGGATATTCTAAGTCAATTTCTAGAAGAACCGGCGCTGACGCTTTAAAAAATTTTTCAACCATTTTTAATCCCTTTTGAATTTATTCGTCCCTGTGACACTTGAATTACGTAATGAAGTGTTTGCGCCATACCCCAACCATACAGATTGTTTGCATCAAATACATCAGATGTTAACCTTTTACTTGGATCATAATCATTAGGTAATTGTTGTTTCTTTCAATAATGAGGGACCCCAACTAATTCCCCCGCAACCGTTTTCAATCATCAAATCTTTGTGGGGCAACAATAAATCAATCTGAACTCCAGAAAAATTTTAAGAAAGCTCCCACCATCCCGGGCGCAAAAGTAAGCGGGGGTCCAGGCAAAAGTTTCATCGGGTCTTTCAAATTTTCAAAGACGCCCCAACAACATACACCCCTTCAGTAGGAGTCATATAGCCCCATCTTTTTAAACACTCTAACTTGCCACGCATTTTGACATCGGGTAATCTGAATCGCTGATGCCCTTTTCCCTCTAAACTAAAAAGAACGCCCTTGGGGGAAGTTACTTCGTCAAATTTTTCCCAAACTTTTTCATTTACCAAAAGGATAAACACCCTTTCAACGTTTTGGGTCAAAAATTTTCCGTTAGGGGCAGGATTTTTAAGGACATAGCCAGTGACTCAAAATAAACCCACATTGCTCATAGAGCATAAAAAGACATTTATTTAAAGGGAAAACACAGTTTTTTCTGAGACTTGCAAGCTGACACCCTAAAGGCTCGTCCACTCTTTCATTATAAGATGAGAGTAAAACCTCGAATTTTATGAAAGAAGAGGGGCACTTCCATTTTTTTGGGCAAACTTTAGTTGAAATTGCATTTGTTAGCGCCCTCCTCGAACTTTCCACAAATGTGATCATGGCCTTTTACGTTGGATTCGCTGCGTCTGAAAGGGGCCAAAACCCCTTTTCCAACATGTGTGGCTGATCAACTTTGTTGGCTTCAGGCGCATTATATTTCAGAAAAAATTTAAATTTAAATTAAACAGTCTTGCGCACTTGCTGCATCGCTAAAAACTTCTCCGCATCGGCCTCTAAAAAATTTCTGGGCGAATGAGCCCCAAACCGACCAACAATAATAAGGCAAATAAACAAATCGATGTTTACTCTAAAATTTTTTTTTTTTTCGAAGTTTTTTGCGCTGGCCCTTCATAAGGAACAATGAGTGATTCGAATCTGCGAAAAACTACGTAGGAAATTTGCATCGTTTCCATTCTTAAAAAACTTTGATCCGGGGGGGGGCGAAATTAGTTCTGTATACAGTCAAGGGGCCGATACAATGTTTCTTATTCGCTTCGGCTTGAACAGATGGCTTCTTTTTAAACATTTTCTGCAAAATTCTTTTTTTATGGTAATGTTTTGAAGTATGCCGCAAAAATCTACTCATTGTTCGTATCAAGTGTAATGGGGGCAGCCCTGCTTTAAAACAGCAGAAATCAACATGTTTTTTGCGGGCTCCCAATCTTGGACTGTTTTTTGGACACTTTAATGGGGTGTAATTTTTTCCTCACCCAGGTAACATTAACATTTTTGGGTTGTTTTGTTCTTAAAAACTATCAATTTGGTCTACGTAACGGGAAAGGGAAAAACCCCCACTAAATTAAACTTGATGAAAGGGGGGATTTTAACCCCTCGTTTTTTTGCGGGCAAAATGCCCCCTTGCAAAACGCCCACATAAAACATTTGTTGCTTATTCTTTATTTTAAACCTTTTTTGCGACAAGCGGGAGGTGAATTAACCCCTACATCGGCTCATATTTTACCTTTTAAAATCTGATCTCTAAATTGCCCTCTGACCCCAGACCTCCTTTTGGCTTCTCGGCGGCAGCGCCAAACGTTGCAATTCATCTGCCCAAACCCGGGGTTTAAGCATTAGAAAAAAATAGCTTGTTTATCAACCCAGACTTCTAGATTTTTCTTCTTATTGTTACATATCGATTAAAACAGCTAACATTACTTTAACTGGCGGGTCAAATTTTATTTGCCTGGAACTTTGAAAAATAGCATGAACAACGCTTCCCTGTACGTTTTTGGGGTAAATGACTCTAAATCAATATCATTCAGGCTCTTGAAAACCTCTCCCAAATTCCTTCAAAAAATTTCGTTTTGCCTTCATATATCTAGCCTTTTTGGTTTTTTCAAAACCAAAAAATTTTTTTTAAATTAAAAAAAAATATTAACAAATCAAATTCAACGTCTTTTTGCGTTTGGACTCATAAACAAAGTATAAACACCTTTTGGTTGTTAAGTGACTTTTTTGAACAATTTTTATGTCTCGTTTATTTTTTTTAAGCACCCTTTTTTATCTGCTGGGGGTCTGGCTGTGAGAAAAATTTTCCTTGCCTTTTTTTGAAGATAAAACTTTTTTTTTTTGTATCATCAAAACGGCCTGTAAACTTTAAATTCTTCTCCGTATGTTGAGTCACTATCTTTTTTTATTTCACCTAAAGGGAACAAAGTTTAGCTTTATTATTGAACCATAGCTTTTCTTTTGATTTAGTTTTTATTTTTTTGCTAGCAACACCTACAGCTAATAACACAGCCAAACTAAAGACAAACCTCCTGAGTAAACTGGGGGGGCGCCTATCCCTTTGCAAAAAACCCAAACACTCTTTCCCTGGATAAGCGTTATAGCATCTCCAGTATTAACAATGTAACAGCTTTAAAGGGCACAAAATACCTTCGTTTGTTTTGCGTTTTTTGAAAGGTCCTGCTCTTTTTTTTGTTGCATTTGTGAAATTTTTTTGGATCGGAAGGGTTTTTAGTTGGGGTTTCTATAACAGCAGAATTGCCAGCTATCTCTTCTCTCGACATCTCCGGTGCTGTAGGCACATTTGGATAAACCGAACAACATCTTTTTAAAAACGAAAAAAAATTTTAAAAATAATAAAAATTTAATCTGTTTTCTTAAATATCACCGCATATTAAAAAAACAAAGTACATTAAGGGTTTATGGGCTTCTTCTTCTTTACTTTTTGATGTTTTTTTACGCCTCACTTTTCCCCATTTCTATACAACTATTACCTCGTTGACCTTGGGTCAATCCTAAACCTATTTTTTTTAAATAATCATCAAGCCAAACTTTGTAAGATGAAATCTTTAACACTAGGCTGCTTTTGGATTTCTACCCCTCCCACCCCCAAACAATTCTTATTTCGTCAAAATGATAAAAGGTTTAAGCCCCTAGGGGAATTTGGTTGGGACTACCGAAATTTGTACTTTGCACTTTCTTTTATTTTGGGGTTTAAAAATTTTTCACTTCCCTTTTTTTAAAACGGTTCTTCATCTTCACCAGCATAAAATCCTTTAAGCATCTTGCTGCGACGCAAAAACTAAAATTCCATAATGCTGCCTTTCTGGGATATTTGAATGAAAATTTAAAATTTTTCGAATAATTGGAAATTTTTGCTGATATTTTTTTGTTCTCACCTTAAAATGAAGGTTCAAACAACGTCAAACCTAAAGATGCAAAACGTACTTTGCTTCGGTTCTGATATCTAAAAACACTTTGAATTCTTAAAAGTTATTCTAACAACTTTTTTTAAAAATGCCCCTTAAAAGTAGGGTCAGCCTTTTAACAACTAAAAAACTAAGGAATGGAAAACGTTTCCAACGCAAACTACAGCAAAGCTTTTTGCCTTTAGCACCGAGGCATTGGGGCGCCTTTTCAAACTTAGTGCTTCTTCATTTTCTTTTCCCTTAAACGCAAATCACCCTTTTCGTTCCCTTTACCAAAGATCAAAAAGGGTTAAAAATTTTCTCATTATGTAAAAAAAAATATTTTTTGCCCCTCAAGTTTTATAAAAATTTTTCTTAACGATTCCCCGCCCCAGATTCTCAAACTGCCTTTTTGGGGTCTTTTGTTGAATCGAGCCTTTTTGAAAGTAAACGCGAAAGGCCGGGCAAAAATCACTTCATCCGCCCTAGGTCGGAAATTTGACAGAAAAGAATTTGACTCAAATAGTAAGGGTTTATTTGGAACAAAATTCCCTTTTTTCCTTTCACCCCAAAGGGGGTTCTTCGTTTTCAATCTCAAAATCGAGCCATGTATTTTTTCCGGGCTTTTTTTATGAACAAAATAAAAATTTAATTTTTTAAAAACATGGCGAATTGAAGCTGAAAAATTATGATGTTTTTGATCGTGGGACGACAATGAATACCCGACCCATCGCCAAGCTCCAATGGGGGCATGAATTAACAGAAAGAAAGGGTTAAACATTGTCCAATTTTTTGGTCAAAACCCCCAATTTATAGACCCAAATGTTTTTTAAATTTAAAAAGTGATCTTTTTGTTTGTGAGGAGCGCCAAAGGGACAACTGTTCACTACAACTAAAAAAAACCCATCAAAGTTTTTTAGCCGGGGGTTTAAAATTAGAAAAGCCCATGGAAAAATCAAAATCGCCTTGGTCTTTTTAAACCAAAATTTAAGGGCGGGGGCTTTCTAAACTTCAAAACCACGCAAAACCCCACAAAACCAAATAAAAACATGGAACTTAAAAATTTAAAAACAATCACAGGGAATAATAAATGAAAGAACAAAACCCCAGTTTTTCAGAAGAAACAGCGTTAAAAACAATTAATACCCCCAAATTCCTAGCGAGAACAACGCCCTTGATCATGCTTTAAGAACCTTAAAAGGGCAATTTAAACCCAAAAAATTTGCAAAACTAGTGAACTAGATGACATAAAAAAAGAGAAAAAGAAAAACTCTTTTGGGGCTGAACCCAATTTAGACAGATATTAAAAAAGAAAACCCAAAGACAAAAGATCTTGAAAAAAGAGAGATCACGAGACTAAAATGCGTCACTAACCGAAAACAATTACGAACCCAAAGGGCAAATAAGAAAACTATCCAAAAATTTTAAGAAGACACACCACAAAGAAAAAACAAACACGTTTAGAAGCAAGGATCACAAAAGTAACTTATAACCCTAGGATTGCAATAAGAAAACCTAGTGATGGCATTACAGGCAGCGGGGAGGGCAAAGTTAGTGCCCCGTCGCCATCCCCCACCATAAAAATTGGGGAAAAAACAGCTTGACATCTTGCGAATTTAATAAAAAATTTCCAAAAGCTAAGACCTTTACCCGGATATTAGGGGATTTCAGCTGCTTTTTTCACGCAAGCAAATTTGGTTTAGGCCGGCATTTATGGGCATTATTCCGAATTTTGGTTAATTTTTAGTAAGATAAAAACCAAGTAATCCTAGCCATTAATCCAAGAACAAGCGCTGTCTTTTCATATTTATGGGCATCGCAACAGAGTCGCAGTTTGCTGAGCTTTTAAGATTTGGGGGGTTTGGGCTCGGAATTAAATACTTAATCTTGGTTTTGTTTTTTGCTTTAATATAATGGCTCAGAATTTTTGTTGTTTTTCCCAACCTTTTGTTTTATTGCCTGCTAAAAAATTTTATTAAATTTTTTTATTATTATTCCTACCTGGATCTGAGGGCAAAGGCGCATGTAAAAAACCAGTCCAACACAAAGTCTACTTTCGATCTTGCGTATTTTAAAACTTTTTGGGATCTTTTATTAAGGAAATCAACGTAAATTAATACGTCCCAAATTGCAATATTGTTTTTTTGCGTCAAAGCCAGTAGAAGGGTCAGTTTTGCTTGATCTTGCCTGTGCTTGCGCCCCCCAAAAAACCAAACTAATACGAATAGATCGTTTATTCGTTTTATTCCCCCCCTCATTTGCCCCCAAACGTCTAAAAAAATGTTGTCCACGTTTTTGCTCTTGCTCTATGGGCCAGGGCTGAACAATTTTAAAGGGAACGCCGGGCAAAATTTTACTTTCTGTGCGGGCCCAAAAAAATGACCCTAGCCATGATTAACCACTTTTTTCTAAAGCCTGCTTGATTTTAATATTTAAAATTCGTTCAGATCCTTCAAAAGCCTTTATGTCATTATGTTCTGAGTGGATTTAAAAGGTTTTTTCATTGGCAAAGGCCTTGCAATTCAGTCAAAATACGTCTGAAGGTAAAAAAAATGAAAACGTACACTGACCTCACCAAGGGTCATGGTGATTAAATGATCAGCTACACACTCCACACCCCCCTTTTTTGCCAAAACACACAAAATTTAAATTTTTGATAAAACTCATCGGGTACTAAACCACCTTTCTGGGGTCCGTTTTCAATGGGGGGGGGTTTAAATGCTCTTCAATGGGGTAAACCCCCTTTTATAAAAGGCAGTCTGGGGCACACAATGCAAGTACGTTTCTATATTTTTTTTTTTTTATTGTGGGCGGGGCCCAACAAATATTTTTCATCAGTATATTTGAACACTCTTTTTTAATTTTTTTTAAAAAATGTTTGAACAACAACCAAAGACCCCCCTTCGTTTTTAGAACACTGTTTAAAACATTGCGGAAAACCCAAAAAGTCGCACTCCATGAAAAAATTCTACAAAGTCATGGGTTTTAAAATAACTAAACCAAAAAGAATAATAAGATTACAAAATAAAGAAAGGGGGAACAAACACTTAAACATTAACAAAACCCATGGTTTTTACGGTTTTCTCACTAAAAGAAGCAATGAGTAACTTAGACATTTTCTCTAAACTAACAAAGCAAATCAAAAACAATATTAACATTCAAACCCGAAAACAAAACATTTTGATAAGACTAGCAAAATGCAGGGTTTACAACTACAATCTACCCACCCTTTTTAGTGTTTTTTTCCAATGAAACACTTAGGGGGAAAATCCCTCGATCTTCAAAAACATTACCTATTTTCATTGGATGAGCTAGGCATATGAAAAAATTTATATGGGAAGGGCCCCCAACTGTTTTAAGAGCTCTTTTCCTCAGGGAAAGCGCATATTCATTTTGAAATTATCAATTCCCCTTTTTTTTAGTTTTAAAAGATTATTTTTTGGAGGGGGTTTGGATCATTTATATAAAAAAACAAGACAAAGCGGGGAAAGTTGTGAAAATTTATAACCTCACATTTTTTGGAAATAAAATAATACCACTAAAAAAAATTCGCGTGGGGCCCGAAAACCAGGAGTTACATTAGCCCTGGAGGGTATAACCTTAAAATTAAAAAACCTTGCAGACGTACGGGGCTTTTAACAAAATGGTGAGATAGGCACTTTGTATGGTTTTGAGTACCTAAAGATGGTGATTATAAACGCAAGGGTTTTACGACAACAAAAGGGTTTTTAAACTAAGCAACTACGCAAACTAAAGCAAAATTTTTTGGGGTATATGAATAAAAAAGTTCAAAACCTACCTCAAATGCACTTAAACCCAAATTAAATGGGAAAAAAAAATTTAATTCATAAGCCCATTTACATTTTTTTTACCGTCAAAAAAAATTTCAGAAAAGCATTCAACCGCCCTTTACAGTAATCTTATGCCAACAACAATAGTCGAAAAGAAAATGAAATAACCCGATGGAAAAAGCAGACACCTCCAAGAAAAGAAACAGTTTAAAAAAAGCTCTACAAAATTTCATTTTTTTTTCCCAACAAAATTAGGAACACTTCAAAAATATTTGAAAATTTTTTTCTTTAAAAATTTTAAGGGGTGGGGGTTTGGGGGTTTTGGATGACCTTAAAAAAGAAATTAAATAGCTGGGAAAACTTAGACTTAAACGCTTAAAATTGTTGTCGCGTTCTTTTACAAAGGCGAGGGTATTAAGATCTAACAACAAGCAACAAAAAAAAAGTTGACTTAAATAGAAACAATCTTACAAACGAATTGGATTTAACTTACCCCTTTAGGGCCTCTAGGTTTATTATCGAAAAAAGTTTTGACAGAGGTATGATAAAAAAAATAAAATGAAAAAAATCGCAAAAAAACTATGGACAGTTAAACTTTAAAAGACAAAAACCCTCATTTCCATTAAATTTTGGGGAAACTGTTGTGGAAAAAAAATATTTTTTCCTCAACCTTTTACAAAAAGTTTTTTCGTTAAAATTTTAATCAAATTTTTGGGGGTTTTGCCAACCTTTAAAAGAACAAAGCATATCAAATAGAGGTTTTTTTAGGACAGAAGATGACATATATTTAGTTTAAACCACAATAAACAAAGTAGGTTTAAACAGTTTTTTAGACTGTTTGAAGGGGAAACCCAACACTATTTTTATAGAGACTTTTACAAAAAAGACTTGTTAAAAAGAGAAACGCTTTTCAAAACTACTTTCAGGGAAGACATGTGGGATAAAGGGGTTTGGGTTTTTTGCCAGAATATAACTCAGTTTTAAAAAACTTTAAGAACTTTTTAAAACTGTATTCTATTCACAGAAAACAAAGACTCATTTGAAGAAAATTTGCGCGAAAAAAAAAGTTATTGAAAATGGGCCCGGGAAAAACACAG
Organism: Conus ventricosus; assembly: GCA_018398815.1. Classification (NCBI taxonomy): domain Eukaryota; kingdom Metazoa; phylum Mollusca; class Gastropoda; order Neogastropoda; family Conidae; genus Conus; species Conus ventricosus. The sequence continues at coordinate 55,152,874 of CM031603.1, forward strand.
TAAGCAAAAAATGAAATCAAAAAATTTTGTAAATTAGTATTGAAAAACGGATAACCCAACACAATTAAAATTTTTTTTAGGGTCGTTATTTTTGGTTACTTTTAGAAACAGGAATAGGCGGGTTTAGCCACTTTCCCCCCAAAAACGTGGTGGGGAGCAAATGATCAGAAGCGGCATAACTGTTCTCCCCCTCCGTAAAAAAATGCACCAGGGGGGAGCCCCAAAAACGCCGCCACGGTTTGGCACCGGACAGACTGCCTGCCAGGGGGCCAAGGGGCCGGGGGGGGGGGGGACGAAAACTGCCAGTTTTCGCCCTCCGAAGAGAGTCTGCTATCACCTCAAATCGGGCCGTTTGGGCCAACCGAAAATTCTGTGGGGGGTTTCGGTTTGGGCCAAGGCGGTGGGAAATCGGGCGTTGGCGGGCCTTTAGGACGCTGCTTGGGGGAGGGCTGGGGGGCGGCTGGGGGGAGGCCAAAAAGAAGGGGCAGAAAGGCGGCGGCGAGGGAGCTTGGTCCAAAGGGGCGGCCTGTTTTTTCGCCCTCGACGGCAAGGGGGAAAAACAAGATTTGTCGCCAAAACACTGCCCTGGCCCGGAAAACAGCGTAAGGGGGCCTTTACGCCGGGGAGAGATTGGGGCCTTTGGGTAGCATAGCATCTCCACCCAAAAGGGCCTGAATGCATGGTCTACATGGTACAGTATAGACGCCAAACTTTTTCTTAAAAAAAAATTCTAACAACACACCTTTTTAAAACCATACGCAATGATCATATTGCGTCATTTCCCTTTGCTCCTCCCCCGCCGAGCGGGGGTCGGAGGAAAAAGTCTGCAGTGGGATTGTTGCTTCACGTCGGTAAAAAAAGCTGCCCTAGGCATTTTTGCCTCAGTCACGGAAGAAAATCGGGATAGGCATTGTTTCTTTATCAAACGGATGAAAAGTCGCCATGCATTTTTGCCCCAGTGTCGGAATGAAAAAAACGCATAGGGGATTGTTGCTTGCAATCGTAGAAAAAATCGCCCTAGGGATTGTTCCTCGTCGTCGGGAAAGAAGGTCGTCATAACATTTTCCCATCAACCGTATGAAAGTCGCAGCGGGTTGTTGCCTCAGCTAATTTCTATGAAAATCTGCACGGGCATTGTTTCCCCAGCTAAGCTATGAAAATCTGCATGGGCATTGTTTCCTCAGTCAATCTAGAAAATCAGCTTTGGGATTCTTGCTTTCAGTCAATCGGTAGAAAAGTTAGCTGTTGGGAAATTTACCTCTAAATATTTGAAAAATTTTGCAGTGGGCAATGTGGGCCTCAATGAAGGACTCCAGAAGTTGCGTTGGGAATAGACCTCAAGGTACGCGAAAAATCGCACTAGGAAATGACTCTCACAACAGGGATGAAAAGTCTGGGAATGTTCCAAATAGGTGTGAAAAATCGCAGTGGGACGGGGGGCCTCAGTGAAAGGGGTGTGATGTGTCGTGGGGGGGAAGGGGAGGGACGGGAGGGGGGGGGGGGGGGGGCAGTGTGCCTCAAGATAGGTATGAAAAGTTTGCAGTGAGCAATGTGGCCTCAATGAAAGCTAGAAATTCTGCAGGGGGCAATTGCCTCAAAAAAGGGGTAAAAATGCTCATGGGGAAAGTGGTTCAATGAAGGCTATGAAAAGTCTGCATGGGCAATGGGCCTCAATGAGGGCCATGAAATGTCTGCATGGGGAATGGGCTTTAATGAAGGGGTTTAAAAAATGCTGCAGTGGGCATGTGGTTTAAGAAGGCAAAAATGCTGCATGGGGAATGTGGCTTTAAAGAAGGGGTATTAAAGTCTGCATGGGCAATGGGCTTTAAGGAACCTAAAAACGCAGTGGCAAGTGGGTTCAAAAAAAGGCGAAATGTCTGCAGGGGCAATGTGGCCTCAATGAAGCCCTAGAAATGTCTGCAGTGGGCAGTGTGGCCTCAATAAAGGCCTATGAAATGTCTGCAGTGGGCAATGTGGCTTCAATGAAGGGCTATGAAATGTCTGCAGTGGGCAATGTGGCCTCAATGAAGGGCTAAGAATGTCTGCAGTGGGCAATGTGGCTTCAATGAAGGGCTAAGAAATCTCTGCAGTGGGCAATGTGGCTTCAAGGAAGGCTATGAAATGTCTGCAGTGGGCAATATGGCCTCAATGAAGGGCTGTAAAATGTGTACATGGTAATGTAGCCTCAATAAAGGGCTATGAAAGGTCTGCATTAGCAGTGTGGCCTCAATGAAGGGCTATGAAATGTCTGCATTAGGCAGTGTGGCCTCAAAGAGGGGCTATGAAATGTCCGCTATAGGCAGTGTGGCCTCAATGAAGGGCTATGAAATGTCTGCATTAGGCAGTGTGGCCTCAAGAAGGCCTATGAAATGTCCGCTATAGGCAGTGTGGCCTCAATGAAGGGCTATGAAATGTCTGCAATAGGCAGTGTGGCCTCAATAAAGGGCTATGAAATGTCCGCTATAGGCAGTGTGGCCCCAATGAAGGCTATGAAATGTCTGCAACAGGCAGTGTGGCCTCAATAAAGGGCTATGAAATGTCTGCAATAGGCAGTGTGCCCTCAATGAAAGGCTATGAAATGTCTGCATTAGGCAGTGTGACCTCAAGGAAGGGCTATGAATGTCTGCAATAGGCAGTGTGGCCTCAATGAAAGGCTATGAAATGTCTGCAATAGGCAGTGTGGCCTCAATGAAGGCCTATGAAATGTCTGCAATAGGCAGTGTGGCCTCAATGAAGGGCTATGAAATGTCTGCATTAGGCAGTGTGGCCTCGAAGAAGGCCTATGAAATTTCTGCAATAGGCAGTGTGGCCTCAATGAAGGGCTATGAAATGTCTGCATTACGCAGTGTGGCTCCAATGAAGGGCTATGAAATGTCTGCAATAGGCAGTGTGGCCTCAATGAAGGCCTA
>CM031603.1:55158610-55186110 GCA_018398815.1 Conus ventricosus
AGTTCTCTGTATATGTTCTGAACGTAATGAAGTTCTTTTGTTAGTGTTTTCTCAAAGAGTGTATCAATACTAGTTCGTCTGCGTGTGCACAACATTGTTGTTTTGATAGACAGTTTGGTAGATCATGAATTAATATATTAAACAATAATGGAGCTAGTACAGATCCTTGTGGAATGCCAATATCAATCCTTTTCGTTGAAGAGTAGACATTTCCCAGTCTGACTTGTATTGACCTATCTGATAATAAATTACTAATGTAATATAAGTTATACCTGTTATTCCATTTTTTTTCAATTTATATAAAAGTCGTGCATGCCAAACACTATCATAAAGCTTTCGTACATCGAAGAATGTGGCAAGTGTACTTTTTCTTTTGAAGAATTCTTTCTTTATTTGAGTTGTAAGTTTAACTAAGTTGTCTGTTATGCAACATCCTTTTCTAAAACCCAGCTTGACATGTAGGAATGAAATTTTGTTTTCACAGTTCTTTTTCTTTCTTTCTGCGTACGCAGGCTGATACTCCTGCGGACACTCCCTGTATAGCCAGGCAGTGGAGTTTTGTGTGTATGACCCTTTTCTATCCCGCCATTAAGGCAGCCATACTCCATCTTCGGGGAAGGTGCATGCTATGTGTCACGTGTCATCCATACCAACGGCCAAACTGGCCTTCTCTTCCGAAAGTTGGTGATGGGATTTTACGTAGTGTGCAAGATTGTTGTGCGGCGTTCACACACGGAACCTCGGTTTATAGTCTCATTCGAAGGACTGTTTTTCACAGTGATAAAATAATCTTTCTGTGTCATTTTTTCTAATAATTACTGGCATGGGAAGTTAAAGCCATTGTTGATAACTACTTATATCTGATCTCGTTTACCTTGTTTGGAATAGGAATTGCAATTGACTGCTTCCAGATTTTAGGAAGAGCTTCATTTAACCACCATTTTTGGTAAAACGAAAATAACAATTCTTTCCAATTAAAGGTAAAATGAATCAAAGCTGATAAGAAATGTCATCCAAACCAACAGAAGAGTTATTTGAAGAAAATGACTCCAGTGCTTCAATAAATTCATCAAACTGAATTGGTGCATTAGATAATGTGCATTATCAGATATTGGGTCAACATAGGAATCTCACTTTCCTCTTTATTTCTGTAATGAACACTATCAGCATCCAGATTATGTGGATAAGCGCTGCTAGTAAAATGTGTCAAGAAACAGTTCAGCTTTTCTTTAGACGTTAGAAATTGCTTATTCTCTATCTTTATGGGAAATTGGTAGCGTGAATCCGTTTTTCATTTCTTTCACCTTTGCCCAACTTTATGTAATCTTTTGATTCATGTACTTTAGTATGCAAAGTTATCCAGTAGTTTTCTTGGCTCGGGCCACAACTTTATTGCTGTGAATTTTTGCTCTTTTCATATCTTTCCTCTCTCACGCCGCCACCGACCGTGCGGACGTGTTTTTCCCGAGCTGCTGCGTACTGTTTATTTGCTGAGTTCGTGTTATATCTATTCAGTTTTTTCTTCCATGAGAATTGACCACACAGTGCCTGGTGCTATCGTGCATTGTTTCTGTGAACAGAAGCGGATTTTCTTATTTGAATACGTGTGTTTAAGGGAAATATCAGTGTGAGATTGCTTTTCCCTCAAGATTCTTCAACCGGTTTATGTGGTGTTGTGCTGTGCTGCGGACGCGGGCGAGACGCCTTGATTGCTTCCAGCTGTTGAAGCAGTGATCCCCAGGCGTCCTAGTGCCTCATCTTCTCACCTTAACGTGATCCCCTTGCACGAGGAAACACCCCAGCCTGAGTTCATACAAGGGACGACTGTTCTTCCGGCCAGTGTGGTAGAATGGGCTGTAAAGCCAGCAATCAGTTGTGGGGAGATCGATGGACTTCGTCAACCCGTGTTCCATTGTCCGTTTTCCCCACCCCCCTAATTAAAAAAAAATTTTTTTTTAAAAAAAAATTTTTTTAAAAAAAAGGGGAAAAAATTTTTAAAATTTTTTTTTTTTTTTAAGGGGGTTTTAAAAAACCCCCTTTTTTTTTTGGGGCCCCAAATTTTTTTTTTTTTTTTTTTTTCCCCCCAAAAACCCCCCCCCCTTTTTGGGTTTTTTTTTTCCCCCCTTTTTTTTTGGGGGCGTGTTTTTTTTTTTTTTTAAAAAAACCCCCCCAAACCCTTTTTTTTTTTTAAAAAAAAAAAAATTTTTTTTTTTTTGGGGGGAAAAATTTATTTTTTTTTTTTTCCCCTTTTAAAAAACCCCCCTTTAGGGGGGGTTCCCCGGGGGGGCCCGGCCTGCTTTTTTTCCAAGGTTTTAAATTTCCTTTTTTTTTCCCCCCTTTTTTGGGGCCCAACCCCTTTAAAAAACCCCCCGGGAAAAACCCTTTTTTTTTTGGGGGTTTTTGGGAAAAAAAAAACCCTTTTCCCCAAATTTTTAAAAATTTTTTTTCCCCCCCCCGGGGGGGGCCCCCCCCTTTTTTCCGGTTGTTTTTTCCCCCCCCCCCTTTTCCCAAAATTTCCCCCCCGATTTTTTTAAAAAACCCCCCCCCCCCCCCCCAAAAAAATTTTTCCCCCCCCGGGGGAAAAAAATTTGGGGGGGGGAAAAAAAACCCCCCCCAAAAAAAAACCTTTTTTCCCCAAAACCCCCCCGGGTTTTTTAAAAATTTTCCCCAAAAAAACCCTTTTTCCTTCCATTTTTTTTGGGGGGGGGAAAATTTTTTCCCCCCCCCCCCAAAAATTTCCAAAAAAAAAATTTTTTTTTTTTTTTTTTAAAAAAACCCCAAAAAAAAAACCCCCCCAAAAAACCTTTTTTTTTAAAAAAAAAAAAAAAAACCCCCTTTGGGAAAAATTTGGGGTTTTAAACCCCCTTTTTTTCCCTTTTAAAAAAACCCCAAAAATTTTTAAAAAGGGGGGTTTGGGGGGGGTTTACAAAAAAAAAAAAAAACCAAAAAAAAAAAAAAAAATTTTTTTTTAAAAAAAAAAAAAATTTTTTTTAAACCAGGGAAAAAACCCAACCCCAAAAAAAGGGGGGCCCCCCCCCCTTTTCCCCAAAAAAAAAAACCCCCCCCCCCCCCAAAAAACCCCAAAAACCCCCCCAACCCCAAAATAAAAAAATTCCCCGGCCCCCCCCCAAAAACCCCCCGGAAAAACCCCCAAAACCCCCCTGGAAAAAAAATTTTTTCCCCCCCCCAAAAAAAAAAAAAAAACCCCCCCCCCCCCCAAGAAAAAAAAAAAAAAAACCCCCCCCCCCAAGAAAAAAACCTCCCGGAAACTGCCCCCCTTTCCCCAAGAAAAAACCCCCCCAAAAACCCCCCCCCAAAAAAACCCCAAAAACCCCGGCCCCCAAAACCCCCCACCCGTTTTTTTTTTTAAAAAAAAACCCCCCCCCCAAAAAAAAATAAAAAAAAGGGGGGCCCAACCCCCCCCAAAAAAAAAAAAAAACCCCCCCCACCCCCAAGAAAAAAAAGGTAAAAAAGGGGGGGGCCCCCCACCCCCCCTTTAAAAAAACCACCAAAAAAAAAACCCCCCCCCAAAAAAAAAAATTTTTAAAACAAAAAAAAAAACCCCAAAAAAAAACCCCCCCCCCCCCCCCCAAAAAAAACCCCCAAAAATTTTAAAAAAAACCCTCTTTTTTTTGGGAAAAAAACCCGCCAAAAAATTATAAAAAAAAACCAGGCCCAAAAAAAAAAAAAATTTGGGAAAAAAGGGGGGGAAGGGGAAAAAAACCCCTCAAAAAAAAAAAACCCCCCCCCAAAAAAAAAATTTTCCCCCCCAAAACCCCCCCCCAAAAACCCCAAAAAAAAAACCAAACAAAACCCAAAAAAATCTCCCCCCCCAAAAAAAAGGGGGGGGGGAAAACCCCAAATTCCCCAAAAAACCGGCCCGGGGCCCCCAAAAACCCCCCAAAGGGAATTTCCCCCCCCCCTAAAAAAAATTTAAAAAAAGGGGGGGGTTTTTAAAAAAAAAAAAATTTCCCCAAAGAAATTTTTAAAAATTTTTGGGGGCCCCCCAAAAAACCCGGAAAAAAAAACCCCCCCCCAAAAACCCAACCTTTTAAAAAAAAGGGGGGGCCCCAAAAATTTTGCAGGGGGGGGGGGGGTTTAATTTAAAATTTAAAAAACCCTCCGGGGGCCCCCCCTTTTTTTTGGGGAAAAAAAACCCCCCCCCCAAAATTCTTTTTGGGCCAAACCCCAGAAAAAAAAAACCCAAAAAAAAAAAAAAAAAAAAACCCCCCTTCTTTTTTTGGGGGGGTTTCCCCGTGGGGGGCCCCCCTTTTTTTCCCCCCCCCCCCAAAAAATTTTTAAAAACCGGGAAACCCCCCAAAAAAAAAGGGGAAAAAAAGGAAAAACCCCCAAAAAACCCCCCAAATTTTTAAAAACAAAAAAAAAAAAATTTTCCCCCCTTTTTTTCCCCCCCCCCCCCTTTTAAAAAACCCCCCCCCCCTTTTTAAAACCTTTTTTTAAAAAAAAAAACCCCCTTTTTTTTTCCCCCCAAAAAAACCCCAAAAAACCCCCCCCCCCCCCCAAAAATTTTCCCCCCCCCCTTTTCCCCCCCCCCCCCTTTCCCCCCCCCCACCCCCCCCCCCTTTTTTTCCCCCCCCCCCCTCCCCCCCCTTTTCCCCCCCCCCACCCCCCCCCCGGGTTTCCCCAAACCCCCCCCCCCCCCCCCCCCCCCCCCCCACCCCCTTCCCCCCCTCCCCCCCCCCCCCCCCCCCCCCCCCCCCCCCCCCGGGGGGGCCCCCCCCCCCCCCCTTTTTTGGGGGGGGGGGGGTTTTTTTTTTGGGGGGTTTTTTTTCCCCCCCCCGGGGGCCCCCCTTTTTTTTTTTCCCCCCCTTTTTCCCCCCGGGGGTTTGGCCCCGGGCCCCCCCCCATCCCCCCCCCCCCCCCCCCCAAAAATTTTTTGGGGGGGGGGAAACCCCCCCCCCCCCAAAATTTTTTTTTTTTTTTAAAATTTTTAAAACCCAATTTAAATTTTTTAATTTCCCTTTTTTTTTTCCAAATTTTTTTTTTTTTTTGGGTTTTTTTTTTTTTTTTTGGTTTTATTTTTTTTTTTTTTTTTTTTAAAATATTTTTTTTTTAAAATTTTTTTTAAAAAAAATTTTTTTTTTAATTTTTTTTTAAAAAAAAAAATTTTTAAAAAAATTTAAAAAAAAATTTTTTTTCCCTTTTTTTTAAAACCCCTTTTCATTTTTTTTTTTAAAAGGGCCCCTTTTTTTTGGGGCCCCCAAAAAAATTTTTTTCCCCCTTTCCCCCTTTTTTGGGGGAAAACCGGGAAAAAATTTTAAAAACCCCCCAAAAAAGCCCCCTTTCCCCAAAAAAAGGGGCCCATCCCCCCTTTTTTTTGGTTTTTTTTAAAAATTTTCCCCAAACCCCTTTTTTTTTTGGGGGGTTTCCCCCCTTTTTTTTTGGGAAAAAAATTTTTTTGGGGAAAAAAAATTTCCTTTAAACCCCCTTGAAAAAACCCCCAAAAACCCTTTTTTTGGGGGCCCCCCTTTTTTTTGAACCCCAAAAAAACCCAAATTTTTAAAATTTTCCAAAAAAAAATTTCCCAAACAAAAAAAAAAAAAGGGGAAAAAAAAAAAAAAAAATTTTTTTCCCCCCCCAAAAAAAAAGGGGCCAAACAAAAAAAAATTTTTTTTTTAAAAGGGTTAATTTTTTTTTAAAAACCCCCTTTAAAAAACCCAATAAAAAAAAAATTTTTTCCCCCAAATTTTTTTTTTAAAAAAAAAAAAAAAAAAGGGGAAAAAAAGGGGCCCCCGGGCCAAAAAAATTTAAAAAAAAAAAAAAAAAAAAAAAAAAAAAAAAAAAGAAAAAGAAATTAAAATAAAAAAAAAAATTTTTAAAAAAAAACCAAAAAAAGGAAAAAAACCCCCTTTTAAAAAAAAAAAAAAAAAAAAAAGGGGGTTTTTAACACTTTAAAAAATTTTTTTTTAAAAAAAAAAACCCCCCATTTTTAATGGGAAAATTCCCCTTTTTTTCCCCTTTTTAAAAAACCAAAAAAAAGGAGATTCCTTTATCATCCCCTTACTTGCTATTAATGAAGTTGGTTTTCCTTTAATTTTAAAACTTAAAAAAAAAAAAAGCAAGGGTCCAGGGAAAATTAAAGCTTCCCATAAATCAAGCTTGCTCTACCTTACCCTTGTTTATAACCCCCCTTTCCCTATGTTTATAATTTGTGTTTGATCAGAATGGGCTTTCCCCTGTGGGCCCAAAGGGGACAAAAATGGTTTTCCCCTACCCAAATCAAAATCCCCACGATTTTAAAAAATTTTAAAACCAAATCCTTTTATTTCCCTTTTTTCGAAACCTCTGAGATCAAAGTTTTACAAAAAACCTTCCTAAACATATGGAACCACAAACTGTTCCACCCATTTCGTTTAGCTTTCTCGAAATCACTCATGCCACACGGCCTTAAAAAACCCCCTGTGATACTGCAAACAGCATCAACGAAAGAAAAATCAAAAAGGGAAATGTTTTCCCCGATTTTAAGAAAGCTTTGATCTTTTAGACCACAACCCTATTTTTTAAAAAAATTTTCTGGGATATGTTTCAAAAACCCGGGAGTAACCCCCTTCTTTCATAAAATCCCTTTAAAGCAGGGCCCAGCGTTTACTTTAAAAGGGACTTAAACCTCTAAGGGAAAAGGAGGCTGTGGCGTTCCACAAGGTCGGGGCCTTGGGCCTCCTTTTTCTTCTGTATTTTTATAAATACCCCACCGAAGGGAATAACTTCCAATGAAGTCAGCTGTGGGTCTGTTCGCCGACGATAGTTCTCTTCCTGTATTTATTCAAACATCATTCTGAAAAAATACGTTTTCAACAAATTTTCACGAAAAGTCTTTAAATTGGGGCAACCAAAACCGAAGTCCTTTTTCCGCACAAAAAAAATTTATTCCTTTGCATCGAACAGAAACATCAACGACAGCAAATTTTGTTGACCTAAAAAAAGTAAACCTTGAACGAGCGGGTTTTCCAACACCCTGTTCTTTGGGGTTTATCATTGATGAAAAACTTTAAAAAGGCAAACACATATAAATCATGTTTTTCAAAAAGTTGGGTCGCAAATTTTTTTTTTTTCCCCAATAAACTCATTATTAAATTTTAACCACATATCCGGAAATTATTTTTTTTAACCCATTGCCTTTTTCCCTTTAACTATTTCTCCACGTCCCGGATGGGGCCGTGAAAAAGACAAGTCTCCCATCAACCACGGGCCAAAATTTGCAAAACCCAATGATTTACCACTGCAACCAAATTTTCCAAAAATAAGGGGTACTAATTTTAAAAATCCAAAGGGAAAAATGGCGCCAAAAAACTTCGGGGTTTTTTTTCCCCAAAAGGCAACAAAAGCGATATGATTCAAATAAAAAACATTTTAAACCCCTTGTCCGCCCTTTAATTTTTCAAATCTAGTTTTTCATTTTTTTTTGGGCCATCCCGGTGGAACCCCTCCCTTTCCACCCCCCAAAAAAGGGCAGGCAAATGCCCCTCCTTCAAAATCATAATACTTAAACATTTACTTGAACAATGAAACAACCCTTTTTATCAAGTCTCAACGCCCTACTTTTATGCTTGCCTCTAACCCAGCAAGAAAAAGTGTGGGGGTGTGTGTGTTTTGTGTGGTGTGTTGGGGTGTGTGGTTGGGGTGTTTTTGTGTGTGGTGTTGGTGGTGGGGGATGTGGGGAACGCATTCGACATTTTTTGTGGGCGTGGCATGCATGTAGCGCGCGCGCGTACTGTCTGACGTGTTTTTGTGAATTTTTTTAAAAGGATTTTTAAAAAAAATTTTTTATATAAAATAAATTTTTATTCTTTTTACTATGTTATTGTTAAATTTTAAATGGGTTTCTATACTCTTCCCTTGTTTTTGTCATTATTAAAATGTGCAGTCTGTTTAGTTGAAAAGTTTTTAGAAAAAGCAAAGGCAGATTGGAAAATAGGGACTGCCTAAAAACTCTATCCTTTAGTAAAAAAGTTTTTGGGGCTTGAGTCTTGAAAAAGTTCTTCTATATTTTTTTTCTATATCATTAGAAGAATAACTACCTGATCTTTCTTCCCTTTGGGCCATTTTTCCCTTTTGGTTTTTTCTATAACAGCTTTTAAAACCAAAATTTAAAAAAAATTTTTTTTTTATGTCCCCAGCCTCTTTACATTTTTTTGTCCCCAATTTTGTTTTTCCCCTATGTTTTGGTTTGATGATCCTTTTAAAAAATGAAAAAAGGGTCATTTGCCATTTAAAATTTCTTCTGTTAGGTTTGAATAAAAAGGGGAAAACAATCTTTTCAAAAGGGTCCGATGGGCATGTTCATTAAGATATTTTGGGAAAAAAAACCCATTAGCCAAAAAATTTGAAACTTTGGGGATTTTGTTCTACACTCATTCCGGTATATCTAACCCCAAACACGTTTTTCTTCCCAAAATTTTTTTTTAAATTTGGGAAATTTACAAATTCCCCAAATTTTCCTCGCACATTGACCATGTAAAATTAATTGCTAATTCCTGGTGAAATGTGATAAATCGACCGAATTTGGGTCTTGAAATTGGGGACCCTCTGGGGAATTCCCATGACAGAACCCTCGTTTTTAAAAAGTTAGGTTTGCATCAATATTTTTTCAAAACAGACGGGTTTCTTTAACTTTTGCAAACCATTCTCCCAGAAAAGGGCATGTCTTAAAATCTCCCAAAATAATCCCTTTTTTTTATTTTTTTTATCTAGTTTTTTGATCCAATCCGTGGGTTTCGTTTTCTGGGCCAATTTTGGGAAAATAGACAACAAACGTTTTAAAATTTAGCTTTTTTTTGACTTTGATCATAGCTCCTGTCTTGTATACAGCCTCTATTTCATTTAAATTAAAATGAGGAAAGTTTTGGGGAATTTTATGTCACGCCCTTTAAAAAAAACGCAGTTTGTACTTTTCGTTAGGGTTTTCAAACCTGAAGTAATGGAGGATAAAAAAAAGTTTTTTTTATCTTTGGGAAATTTTGCTTTGGCCCCATTTTAAATTTACTTTAATGCCCAAAACGCAATAAAGTGAATTTTTTAAGTGAAAGTTCTAATACACCAAATTGGGGTTTAATGATCTACAGTTTTCCCTTTTAAAAAAACCCCAAAATTTAGACATACTTTGAAAAAGGGTCAAATCAAAAAACCTAAAAATAACCCAAAAACAACAAAAAACAAACCAAAAATAATTTTTTCTCTACAGAAGAGGGGGGGAAAAAAAGAAAAAAAAAGGGCCCAAAAAAATTTTTCAGTCGACACTAAAAAAGAACCTTTCCCTGAGACTTTAAAACCCGTTTTTGGGTACCGATTTGGGGAAAACTGGAGGCTGAGAGGGGACATATAGAGGGATTTAAAAACCTCCACGGTTTAACTACGATACACAAAGGGCCCCCTTCGAGCCGTCACTAAGTATAACCCCCAAGGCAACACCAAGACTCCCAGAAAAAACCCTTTCGCCTTTAAGTCAGAGGGAACTACTTTTCAATCAGGGGGGTACACAGTGGGAAAATCTTCCCCAAATCGGTGGGCCTGAAAACCAAACTGTTTAAGCTTCAAGAGGGCCCTCTTTGATAAGCATTGGGAGCGACCACCTGGGCCCGCAGGGGGGGGGGGGAAAACCATCTTGCCAACCAACGATTTTTGGGTTTAAACCCCGCTCCCCCCACGCAAGCAAACCCAAATTTGGACACTTTTTTTTTAAGGGAAAGCGAAAAAGGCCCCAGGGGAGGCCTAAACCCCTCCCATACATCAAGTTTCCCAAATCTCAAGTCAAATTGTTGTGTTCTCAGGAAAATTGTGTCCTGAAAAACCATTGGGAAACCCCCCCCAGATACTTTAAAAACCAAAGGGTTTATAGAAAAAGTTCCATATTTTAAAGCATAACTCTTTAGGGGAAAATGTCAGTAAAGATGGGTCCCCCCCCTCTCTCATACAAACATCCCAAATTCCCCCCTGGGCCGGGAATGCCAAAAAAACCGATGATAACCATGGGGGGGAAACCCGGTGCCTAATTATGCCATCTGCCTGACGAAACTGAATTTCACAGGTTTCTTTTTTTGGGTTCGTCCCCGAAAGATGTCGCAAGTGGGCCCCCCCAAAAACTGGCCGCCATTTTGCTGAACCTTTTAAAAAATGGGGAATGGAAACTTGAAGTTTATAAGTTTCAATAGGTCCTGCGAAACCCAAAATCCCCTTTCCCCTTTTCTTCAAACCGTTTTTTTTTCCCCACTAAAAAGCTTTTAAAAACTGTCCTTTTTTTTTTAAAAAGTTTTTATCTTCGTTTCCTACTGGCACAATTTACTTATGAAAAGGGTTTTGTGCTCTTTAAAGATTTGCGTAGTTTTTACAGAGTTTAAGAATCTCTTGCTCACCTTTAAAACTTTCCTCCTGTTTTTAGATTGTTTTTTCCCCAGTGAATTAAAGCTTTCCCCCGGTGGGATGTTGAAATGCCAGAAATTTTTTCTCTCTCTCGAGTCATCTACTTTGGGAAACTTCTTGAAGTACACTGAAACCATAGGAAGGGACCAATCCCTTTTTTGGTTTTAACCCTCAAACAAGACTGAATTTTAAAAAACACACCGGGAAAGGGAATTGTTTTTTTTTCCTTTTGAGAATGACGTCATTGGGAATCCCTTTCCTTTTGTCCCCAAAAAAAAACGTCCCTTTTTTCTTTATTTTTCTTTAAAACACCTTTGCCGATTTTTGGGACAAATTTTTTTGGGGTTTCCCCGGTCTGTTTTGGGGATGTGAGGGGGTCAAGAGGAGGGTTATTGCTCTTGGCCCCCAAAAGTTAGTTTTTCTGAACGGTTCCCCCCGTCGGATACCAATGCTCTTAAAAAAAATGGTGTTCTTTCTTTACACTTTTTTTCCCTTTACTAACCCTTTAATCAGCTTAAAATTTTACGTTTTATCATTTTTTTTCCAATGACTCAACTCGTTGAGCTAGATTGGAGGGCGTATTTAACTTTTTTTGCCTTTTTCCGCATGGCAAGTTTTTCCTTGGGGGCCTTTCCCTTTAAACTTTTACCCCCATCCCCAAAAATGCTATCCAATGGGTTTCTTGAGGCGCATTGGGGTCCCCCTTTTCCTCGTATCCTTTTCAGTCGGGTTCTTGGGAGTTTTCCACATTTTTTCCAAGATTCTCCATGATGGTCCCTTTACTACTAAAACACGTAATTCCTGCGTCCCTTTAAATTGGGGGAACCCCCGGTTTTTTTAGACCCTTTTGTCGTGTAGGGTTTTTTCATCGCAGTGGTTTTTGAAAAACCCCAAAAAATTTAAACTGAACCCAAAAAATCCAAAAAACTGTGTTCGCCATGTTCGTGGAACGAAGGGAAACAGTTGTCCCCAAAATGGCTACTTCCCCCAAAAAAGACTAAATTTTAGTTCATCCTTTGGGACTGCCCTTTTTGGGTTTTACACGTCAAATTTTAAACCCCCATTGTTTTTCTTCGGGGCCCCATTTCGCAAATTGAACAGATGTAAAAATTCACCATTGTTCCCCTTCTGTGCCCCCTATTTCCAATTAAAATGAGTGAAAAAAAAAAAACAACTTTAAAGCACGGGAATTTTAAAAACATTTCCACGTTTTTTTGCAACCGGCAAACGTCAATCCCTCGCAATTTTTGACTATTTTATGCCCGTCTGTCTCCAAACTTTAAACCACCCGGGGCCCATCTTTTCTTCGTTTCCCCCCAATCCCCCCCCTGCTTGATGAAGCCGGAATTCGGGTTTAAAACGCGGGGGGCCTTTTAAGGGTGGAACAACGTGAAAGGGAAACTGAGCAACACAAAAACCCCGGGGGCAGAACACCTTAAAACCCAAAGGGGATTGGGTCACCCCCCGGGGGCCCGGGGGGGGCCAAGGTCAAAAATTTGATGATCTTTATGCCTCGCCTTCACAACCGAGCATGAACCCTTACATTGTACGTACGAAAATCAGACCCGTGGGTCTTTTTGTTTTCAAAAACAACGGGCCTACCCGTCTCCCCTGCACTGAGACGAACCCGGGTGTCAGCCTTTAGTACCCTTTGAAAAGGGGATACGACAGCTTTGGGGGGCTCAGTGTCTCCTAACTGGGAGGCGCGGCATCCCGATACCTCGGATTGGATCTAGTGTTACTGTGGTTTCTTGATGCTGTTGTCCCAAAAAGTTGCGAAGCTCACATTGCTTTTATTGCGAAAGAAGCAATGACAGTTGTGACGTGCAATGACTGCTAATGGGTCAGCCTCCTATAGAAGTTGTGTGTGTGTGTGTGTGTGTGTGTGTGTGTGTGTGTGTGTGTGTGTGTGTGTGTGTGTGTAACTTCTTAATTCATTATCTTGTACTTTTGTTTAAACACCATGATTCCTAAAAATGAAACCAAACGATAAAGAAAATGTACGGGACACCGCCGTTCATCTTAAGACTTTTTTCCCTTCACATGGTGTGTGCTTATGTGTTTATATCTATAATAATGCATGCTTCTTAATACAAATCATCATTCAATAGTCTCACGTACATTTATCCTACAGTTTAATGTAGAGATTTGAACGGACATGTTATTAGTGTTAGAACATTTTGTTATTATTACTCACTGCAGCCGCGCATCTTTACTTTGCATGGCTTTCATGTACTCATGAACACGATTTATTCATTTTATGTAGAGCAATCACAGGGTCATGACAGTCACCCAGTCACAATTTGTCCTATGCACGACAAAATATGATTTTAATCACGTGTGTGTGTGTGTGTGTGTGTGTGTGTGTGTGGTGTGTGTGTGTGTGTGTGTGTGTGTGTGTGTGTGTGTGTGTGCGTGCGCGTGTGTGTGTTTGTGTGTGTGTGCGCGCTATGTTTGTGAGTCTCTGTGTTTGTGTGCGCGCTATCTGTCCACAGAACAAAAGCAACACCTGATCTGCGCAGCAGCTTCTTGCTGTCGAGGTCTAGGCCTGCACACTGGAGTCTTCAATGTTGAGATGATGATGACTCCTTGTGGCCCGCGACTCCTGGAGATTAACGCCCGCATGGGGGCTTTTACTTGCGGAACTGGATACGTCTCATCTACAACGTGGATATCTTCCACCTGGCTTTGATGTGTGCTTGCGGAGTTCGTCCCGTGCTTCCTGGATGCAGCAGTCTCGACGAGGACCAGGCGGACTTCAGCAAGAACCACGTCAGTGTCATGAGGCAGGATTCCAGGAAGGGATACATCATGGGCATCATGCTGTATTCCTCTCGTCATGCTGAAGCTCTGGCCACAACAGCCTCGCCCCAACGCCTTCAGCTTCTGGACCAGAGAGGGGACGTCATCTTTTCTCAGTTCGAGGCCAAGGTTGAGCCTAATGACGGGACTTTTGAGGACCCTTACGGGAATCTTGCTGTACGAGCTTCGCATCTGAATGCAGCCAAGACCAAGCTGATTGGTGTTTGTGCCAGTTTAGGTCTGGAAACAGAAGAGTCTATTCTTGAAGGGCTCTCAGATTTTGTTGAGCTTACATAAAAATAGAGAACACTTTCTCGCGTTTCCATCCATACGCTAGAACCAAGGTGTTCTCAACAGTGAGACAGAGAAAGAGTTGGACTTGCCTGTTTATTTTCAGCAGTTGGGGGTGGGGGCGGTGGTGGTGTTCTTCATCAATGAGCTCTAATCGATATCGTTTGGCTTGACTGCTGCTTAATGCCTTTAGTTTTTCTTCTTGTTGATCATTGCAATCTCCTCTCATTTCTCTTGATGTAAATAAACCTTGTCACTAATATTTAGCCTTATATGATTACAGCTGTCATAGAATGAGCGTAGTATTTGGATTCTTCCTCCACGTCAATCAGTGCATTTACTAGTAGTTGATGATAGCCCAGTGTATATGCTTTATATGCGCAGAAGGATATGAGGCTTGTAACTTTGTCATTCTAGATGCCATTTTTATAGCAGGGTCACTCCAGCAATCATTAATGCGCATTTCATTTTCTAAGGCAGCATGTTTATTGTAATAAAATAGCTGAAGAATTTGTCGATCTAATAAACTGCATCAGAAAACAACACTCAGCTGTCACATCGGCAATTTGCTGGAAGTAAAAAAAAAAATCTAAGGGCTGTTTAGAAAGACGTCTCCTAAATAAAACGTCACAATGAATTTCAAAACAAACTACAGCACATCTGAATCATACCTTCCCAACAATAAATTCATTATATTCTATTCAAATTCGACCAGCTGGACACGACTATGAGGGTTAATGTTCAGTCACCGCTCTAGAGGAGTTACAGTGTAAGTGGCCATCATTCACTGCCAGGCATTCAATCCTCACGACACACAAGGAGCCCATCAGCGTCCATAGAGCGTCGCGCGAGACCGCCTGAACATCCTGACGTAACAAATCAACTCTAACAGGTATTAGATGGTGGTGAACCACCCTCCAGCAAACGACATTTCTGACGTCGTTCTGAACAGAAAGCAAATCTTAAATGAGGGAATAGTAAACAGTCGATACTGAACAAGTAGGGCAACGTTTTATTCCATGATGCAATGAATTACACGCCCATACATCCAAAAGAATGCTGCTTATGACACAAGATCGCCTGTAAAAAATGCCAACACAGAGCACACATAACAGACAAGGAGACATTTCTTGAAAAGGATGTACCAAGCCTGCTAGTATGCCATGTGCCTGACATATATACACACAGCCATAACAATTGAAGAAATGAACAAGCAAAAATTAACAGAGAAGAAAATGGTGAAAGAGTGCACTCACCAGGGTTTGAGTATGGTGATCGGGGGAACAAGAAGGAAAGCAAGCTTTCTGCTCATAGAGCTGTCATCAGGCTTAGAGTTAGTGGGTGACAGAGACAGATCTTATATGAGGACTGACAATAAAAAGAAGAAGGAATGAACAGAGCTCAGAGACAAAAGGAAGTTAACTGGGGTTAAGCAGTGAGTAGGAATCATAAGCAACGTAAAGTAGAAAGCAAGAAGGCCTGTTAAAAAAAGGGGAGGGGGGAGGAATTAGTACAGAAGGGGAAGGGGGTGCCTGAGGCTCAGCTGCTGTCACTCTCTGGTGTTCAGGCGGGCAGGGACGAGGGTCCCCAGTCGTGTAATGATGGATGACTCCATAAATAGGCGATAGAGTCCACTGGACCGGTTCTGCCAGACAGCAGCCACTCTCGCATGGGTGAAGTTGTGGTAGGGGCTGTTGAAGTTAGAGCCTACGGGATCTTCATACCCCAGCCGCATTGAGCGAAGGTGCTCAGAGCTCATTCAGGCTGCGGTACGCTTCCCCAGTGTATTTCTTTGAACACAAGGTGCAAGTAATGACGTACACTAGGTCTGCAGATTTACAGTTGAAGCTTGCTAGGACCCTGAACTGGCCAGAAGGACCAGCAACTGTGGTGCAGCTGTCAATGAAGGGGCATGTCTTGCACTCTAAGCGAGTGCATGGGTGTGTGCCCAGGGGTTGTGCTCTCGCCTTGCAGACAGAGGAAACACACTAGATGGTCCTCAAATTTGTGTCTCCCTGAAGGCTATCAAGGGTGGTTTGGGGAAAGGGTTTCTTTCAGTTTGTGGTCAAGTTGGAGGAGGTGGAAGTTGTTGAGAAGGATGTTGCGGACAGGAGGTTGTGAGGGTGAAAGGTGAGCACAGCCACTGTACGGTCTGCTTGATCGTCTGAACGATTAGCAGAAGTCAACGTCTGACTGCGAGGAATGGCAACGGCACGCTCCAAGGCAGTATGGACCAATTGCTGAGGGTACTGGCTTTGTCAGGAAGAAGGACTTCATTCGTTCAGCCTAGTGCTGGAAGTCAGTGTCACTGCTGCACAGCCTGCGACGTCAAAGAAACTGGGAGAAGGGAATGCTCTCCTTGCATTTCGAGGGTGGCTGGAGGTATACAAAAGGTATGAGTGAGAGTCAGTGTCCTTGTAGTAAACACTGGTAGAAGGCTGTTGGAGTCAGAAAGGATAGTGATTCGAATGTCGAGAAAAGAGACTGAAGAATCTGAAATGCAGTGGGTGTATTTCAGAGCCGGATGGAAGCTGGACATGAAGTCCACGAACTGATGATTGAGGGAATCTATGGAACAGGAGGCCAGTCCGAGACAGTCGTCAATGAACCGCCTGTAAAAATCGGGTTGCTCACCTGTATACTGGCTCAAGGCTTGTTCTTCCACATAGCCCACAAACAGACATGCAAAACTAGGACCCATTTTGGTCCCCATGGCCACTCCGCTCTACTGCAGGAAAGTGGTCCCCATCAAAAGCGAATGAGTTCAGGGTGTGGACCAGTTCGGTGAGGCGCAGAATGGTGGGGATGTGGAGGTTCAGGGCACTCCTTTGCAGGAAATGGCGTACTGCCTGTAGGCCGTCTTTGTGGGGGATGTTAGTATACAGAGGACAATGTCCATGGTGAACACATGCCTCTCTGTACAGCCGTTTGGAAAGGAGAAGTCCTCCAGGAGATTGAGGGCGTGCGTGTTGTCCTTCACATAAGTGGGCAGTGCTGACACGAGTGGCTGAAACACACTGTCCAGAAAGTCAGAGATGAGTGCTGTGGGGCAGGAGCAGGCAGATACAATATGGCGTCATTTTGTCTCTGAGCTCTGTTCATTCCTTCTTCTTTTATTGTCAGTCCTCATATAAGATCTGTCTCTGTCACCCACTAACTCTAAGCCTGATGACAGCTCTATGAGCAGAACTTGCTTTCCTTCTTGTTCCCCCGATCACCATACTCAACCCTGGTGAGTGCGCTCTTCCACCATTTTCTTCTCCTTCAAATGTGATCCTGCAGTCATCTATTGTTTTGCCAAAAATTAACATTTATTCAGTGTGTCTTCTGGTTTGTTCTCTGTGGTCTGTGTTAGCATTTTCTGCCAGATTTGGTGTCGAAAGCAGCTTTTGTTTGGAGTTATGGGTGTGTGATTCATTTCATCATGGGGGGAAAGAGTTACCCTACTTGTTTGTTACTTACTGTTCTCAACAGAAGGCAAATCATATGAACAAACTGGCCACTCCATCTATCGATTCCTTCATAGTGAGAAGTCTTCCACTACTTTGGCTTTGTATGGTTGGGTATGGTCGACATGCAAAAATTTGGGTATGGTCGACATGCAAAAAATGACTTAATACCCCAAAATCATACTGTTAGCTAGACCAGGGTGCACACGAACTCATTCAAGTAGTCTACTGCATGTTCGTAAAAGTGTCTTCAATAACGGAAAGCGGAGTTCTGTCTTGATGACTGGAGCCATCCCCCAAACACGACATAACTTACCCGCTTTGACCCCACCTCTTCAACTGAAGTTTGGATGATACGCTCTCTCTCTCTCTCTCTCTTCTCTCTCTCTCTCTCTCTCTCTCTCCTCTCTCTCTCTCTCTCTCTCTCTCTCTCTCTCTCTCTCCTCCTTTGGCTACACACAGCCACTGCCCGTGTTGAAGGTCGTGGTGAAGCGGGACCTGTCGGAGAAGAGTAATCCGATCGGCATCTCAACCGGTTGTTGTGTTCAGCACCATGCCACACAAAGTCTGAAAGTGTTAAAGGTCTACTTTAGAGATTTTCGATAATTTGTTAAAAACAGGTCTACATGTCATATAACCAGTATGGTATTATTTTTCAAAAAATAATCGCCGGAAGAATTTCATAGATAAAAAAACGACTTTTGCACACCTGTTCAAACCCCGCACGGTAGACCGAAAACCGTGACGTCACTTGTATGGACTGGCCGTCAGCCACGACCTACACAACAGCCAACGCCAAAGTGAAATCAACACGAACTGCGATCTCCGACAGCCTAAAAAGTCACGAGGGGGGGCAGATATTGTGCTGTAGGCGAGTGCAGCAGCTCAGCAGGAGACGGATATTCTTTGCACTCATATCCATCTGATCCAGATACTCGAAAAGAAGTGGATTCGGTTCGTGCAACCATGCCGGGCCGCTAAAGTTCTTTTTACCATGTCAGTTCCAGCGGACCGCGGAAACGAGCTATTCCGACGAGCCCGTTCGAGTGGATCAAAAACTTCGTCTGCATTGTGCGCGTATAAGGGAAAGGCTCTAAATTCCGAACTGTCAGGTAATTCCGAACACCCCCATTCTGGAAAAAGGGAGCTTCGTTTACTAGAATACTGCATTGGAGGAAAGGATATCCTCCCTTGATGTCATTTGGAAACGACCATGGCTCAAGAAGGCGGCAAAGAAAGCGGTCAGACTTTTTTTAGTTTTTGATTGTTGCTTATTATATTTGACGATAAAAGTGCATTGGATATGAATCATACATTTGTTCTGCTTGTTGTAATTAAGTTTGATAACTTCTGAATGTTTTGTGAATCATAGAAGTTGGTTCACATCAGAGTGGTGGTGTTAGATTTTTGATACATGGGTACATAAAAGAGTCAATGGCAATATATAATTCCGAACACGCATGCGACATAATTCCGAACAGTGTTCGGAATTTGAGAATCGCGTTCGGAATTTGATACTTGTTTTCACCAAAATGCAGTCATTATTTGTTTAGCCAGAAATAAATAGGATGCGTTTATAAAGCTACACTGCTTAATGCAGATCTATGCAAGTATTTAAAAGAGAAGATTTTTCATCAACACAACACTGATTTTAAGGGAAACACAGTGCGTGCATTCATGGTGTGTGCGTGCGTGTATAGGATTTTGAGTCACATGGTTACCACTAAATGATCTTTTTTCCCTTTTTCATAAATTTGTTTTAGCGCGAGCTGGTCATCAGATGACCTCAGACAAGCTATGGAAGAAGTGAGAAAGTCCCATATATGGGACTTAGAGCTGCTGATGTGGTCAGTACAACAGATGGTCAAGTTTTGAAGTACAAAGACACCAAGTTTCCATATGCTACTCCTGTCATAGTGTTGTACTCATCGTTTGGTGACAACGCGGGGCACTATGATTGTCTTGTGCGATGACATATCTCTGTCTCTCCCATCTTACCCTTGCGCATCCCACAGTCACATGGGAAGAGAAAGCGAGGAAAGAAAACTCAAGCAGAAGTTCTGACAGCAAGCCCATACAAACAGCAGCTCCTCTCCTTTCGAAATGGAAAATCTTCAGAAGGATCATCTCAGCCACACAGCACGTTACGGGAGAAGAAGACCAAGAAATGTAAAAAGACATTGGAACGCCAACGTCTAATCGTCGTGAACAGTGGTTTTGTTTCCTGTGTGGAGAAATGTTCAGGAGGACATGATTCAGTGCGCAGTTTGCTTCCAATGGGTCCATGAAGCATGTGCTGGAACAGATGGTGCCAGTCCAGCTGAATATCTATGTGACATTTGTAGGAAAAATTGAGCAAAAGACTATAAGATCACCTTTACTTAATTGTTTACTTTCCTTCATTTGAATTGCATTGTTTGTTGTTTTGTTTTTTTCTGTTAGGATTGAAACAAGCATGCTGTGGACAATGTGACATTTGTATATCGACAATGTGACGATTGAAACACTGAAAAAAACTGCAGTAAAATTCTTATTTGGGAAAATTTTGTGAAACTCATTCAGATAAAGCTCGACTGTTGTAGGGAGTTTGATCTTGTTTAAAAGTTTTTCATGCTATGTTTTCTTCTTCTTTTTTGTGTGTCAAATTTTGCTGAGAAAAGCTCTTCACTTTATTTGGAATGTTGGTTATGTTAGAACACTAGGGTAAATGATGATGAATTATGTTTCTTTACTTTCTTAAAGGAGAATAAATCAGAATATTTTCTGTTTGGAATTACGATCTCACTGTTCGCAATTTAGAACCTTGTTTGGAATTTGGATTTCACTGTTCGGTATAATGAGCGGGAAGGTTCTAATTCCGTGCATTGACCTCATTTTAAAAGTGTGAATATCTCCAAAATAAAGTGATGTTTGCTATTTTGTGTTACAGCAAAATGCAGCTGATGTTATGTCTGATTAAAGAGTCATTTTTGTTTCTTTCTATGAGTGTACGTGGACTGTTGCTGAGATGAAAATCCTTAAGTGTTCGGATTTTAGAGCTTTTCCTTACTTTGAAGGTGGAGTGTAAGCTCGTACAGATGAGTACGATAGTCGCACGTTTATTCTGTCTTATCTATGGACAGATCACACTTGTTAAATTGAATGAACACGTTAAGGCTTGAGGAAGGAGAATCTCCACTCGCCGTCCATGCGTGATCGCATCAAGAAGTCAGTCGGTTGCCTCCCTCGAGACTTCGGTAAAGTCCGTACGCCTTCGGAATGCTGTGTTCGAGCGTCCAGCTGAAACTGAACAGACGTGGTAAAAAAAGAACTCAGCGTTTCAAACTGATAAGGTAAAGGCCTTACAGAAACATCCCCAGAGTCACATTGGCTGTCGCAATCATAGTCACTGCTTTTAACATGATAAATTAAATACCGAGCGAGATGTACAAGAACCATCAGAATCGCTTTCTGTCGCGGTCGCTGAAACTCATGTGACGTCACATCCAAGAGCAGTTAAGCCATGCCAAGATTTAGTTGATTACCTCCCGTTTTCTTGATTACAGGTGAAAATGCCCACTTTCGCGGATCGATTTCGTGTGATCGGGAGCGAATCGGATGTTTATTTTTACCAATTTATCAAACATTTCATATTTCTGCATAAGCTGACCAGTGATCGAAAACCTCTAAAGTAGACCTTTAAGAAGACTGCAGGTCTCATTGGATACAGAAGTTAGTGCAAAGTATTGTTGTTTTCTGTCTTTGCTTATATACGCCGCCATCATCAAATCCTGCCTGAGAATGGTTGAAATGACAAGACAGAAAACAAGATAAATCAGTAATTTTGTTGTCATCTGAGTGGGACCGATCTTCAACACTCTCTTCTCCAGAAATCTCAGGTTGAAGTACTTTCTATTCACGCAATGGCACCACCAAAAGTATCGTAAGTTTAAGCTGGATATCCGTAGCATCGTATTGAACTGGCGACAAGACCGTTCAGTCCTTGAGTTCATATCTATCTAAGAGTGACCATTGTACACTTTCGTATCTTTCTCCTCATCTTCCCTTCCTTCTCTGTCATCCTCGTTCCCCACCCCCACGTCTTCCATCACCCTTCCATTGTCTAAATCATGTGAATTTGTTTGAATTTCATTTTCAAAACGTGCAGAGTTTAAGTGTGAATTAGGTATTGGTATCCTTTGCAAAAATGTATCATTCGTTATCTGCTATTAGCATGGAACATATTGGTTTTCTACAGCATGGCATATTACATAAAGCCTTAAAAATGTACGTGCCTTTACGTCAGTAATAAGAACACTTTTCCTTGTGATAGTGTACGAGTGCTGTAAATTGTGTACCTGTACCCACTTTGAAATGTTTTCTTTTAAGTGAGGGTGGTTTAAAATTAACATGGGTTCTAATCCTGGCAACATGACTTACGATTCTGAAGCCTAAATCCCTTGAAAACATGGATTCATTACACGAAGCATATCTCCTCTGGTAGTCCATGTCTTTTCATCATTTAGTTATTATCTAGTGATATGAAAGCCATTGCCTTGAGAGAGAGAGAGAGAGAGAGAGAGAGAGAGAGAGAGAGAGAGAGAGAGGAGAGAGGAGAGAGAGAGAGAATATCGGAAAAGAACATTAATCCTTTTTATATTCTTGCTACCTGTGGAGTGTTGGGTTTGCTTTTTAAAGTTTTGAGGACTCGCATATGTCATTTTCTTTCTAATCAATACGCCATAAATAGCAATTGAAACAATTTCATTTTTTAATATATATCATTTGAAGTCAGTGCATATGATAATTTAAATGGAGAAAGGCAATTGATATTAAAAAAAAGATACAAAGATCTGTCGTCTTTTGCACATGCTCTTTTGAAATTTACTTCAAAATTAACCATACAGCTATTTATGACCGATGCATGTGTCACCTCCCGCCACCTTGTATATGTTCTGCAGAATTTCACTTTCAGTGACATAGTTTTGCAGTACGTTCGGGCAAAGAGATCCAAGCAAGTCTGCTTCTGCCGTGAGATTTTCGTTTCTACAGTATTGCGGAACTGTCCTGCATCCTAGTTCTTTCAGTCACACACACACACACACACACACACACACACGCGCGCGCGCGCGCGCGCACACACGCACACACACACACACACACAAAGATTCAAGATTCAAAGATTTTAATCCTGTGACCGCTTTTGGGGCATGGAGGACTTGAAACAAATCAAACAAATAGAAATGAAACAAATCAAACATCAAAATTTTCCCTATAATTAACATACTGAATGTAATGTTACACAACTTTACTAAGTTTCAAAAACTTCGCTAAGTTTAGCAACACTTTCTTACTACCACAAAGCAAACGACAATAGTTAAATACGGACTTTGTACATGTAAATTTTCTAAGTATAAACTGATTTCTAATGTCGTTATATTTGTTACATTTCATTACAAAATGAAATTCATCACCAAGGTCATTCTGGTCACAGTCCCGACAGAATCGTTCATCGTGAGGTATTCCAAATCGTCTGCCAATTTCTATCAAGAGTTTATGATTGCCACAGCGAAACCGAATCAGTGGGTATATATAAACATCAGGTAACATTATAATATATTTTCACGGCGAAACTCTGTTTTAAAATTTCTGTAAAATAAACACTTATTACTAGATTGTAAAGCATCATTCCATGCACGTTTGTAAATGTCTTCTAATGAATTACGAACATTTCTACAGAGACTGTGAACAGACGAAAACTTTTGTGTCTCCCACACACAGTCGAACCCTGTTTCTGTTAGGACATCCAGTATACACATCAACCATCTGGATGTAAAACCCTGATATCTGTATAAATCATATAATACCTGATACAATCTAGATGAATATTTGTTTGTTTGTGGAGAAAGTAAGGATGACCAGAATTTTATCATTCGTGCATGTACTTGAACTGACGCGGGATACATTCCTAGTTCTCCATATATCAATTCTTTTTGGGTAGAACGATTTAAATGAAAAAGATGCTTAAAGAATTTAAGCTGAAAACTTTCCATTAGCCTTAAATCACTATATCCCCACATTTCACAGCCATATAAAAGCACAGGCAGTACCATTGACTGGTATAAGTCCAGTACAATGTTTATAGGCAAATCTTGAAATCTTGCCATCTTTAATCAAGAAAACATTGCACATTGCGCTTGGTCATACAAATGCTTCTTACATTTATAAAAACGTCCTGTTCTGCTAAAGATTATACCTAAACATTTGAAAGTGTATACTACTTCTATACACTGGTTTTTGAATTTTAGTTGTTGTTTTTTTCTTGGGTTATTGCGTCCATTAAAGACTACACCCTTTGTTTTTGCTACATTATCTTCCCTCTACATCTCCCAGAGTGCAGTGATGTAAGATTAACGATTTTGAAAGAGAAAATCGAAAACACAAAACGCAACAATACCATTGAGTATAGCTGACAAAGCTCACAACATAAAACTTGGAAGTTGTGAATTGAAAAGCATTCACTTTAAAACATCCATCATCTCCACCCCCACAAAAAGCAGTGAAAACGTGCACCATCACTACCACTCAAAAGAGGAGTGAAAGGGGGAGATAGGTGGGGAATGGATAAATGTTAGAGAAAGGTGGAGAAACTATAAGGAGTAAATTTCACCAGCATTTTTACAAGTTGATAGTTATCCAATCCCCCCACCCCCCTTCTCCTACTAACGACAATGATTGTTTAGTGGCGAAGCCGGCGTAAGTGAGCTATCCCTCCAGAGGGCGCCATCCGTTCAACGACAGTCCCCACGAATTTGCCAATACCGGTGTTCCCGACAGAATTTAACCAAGGCCATAGACGTGGAGAGGTAATCAAAACTGAGGTCATCATCAGCGCAGGACATGAAGGGCCGCAGGATTCGGGATTTTTTTTTAATGCTGATAGATGAGGATGAAGTTGACGAAGATGATGCTATGATTTCCATTCTGGTCTGAGACTGCATGGCAGGACTGTACTCAACGCCTACTTTCGTCATCTATCCCGGCGTCAACCTGGCCCGAGAGATACAGACACCTACGATGTTGGTCAGGGAATTTGAGCAACACTCCCAGAGACGCATTAAGTGGATGAAACTGGACTGTGTGGTGCCAGTCTTCCCAACTGAGCCCATAGCAAACTCAGCTCTGTGTAGGAGTTGGTCTGGGCAGAAAAAGATGGTGTAGATTTCATGTTATTCCTAAAGCTGACTCGTTGATTTAAGAAATTATGTCTGGGAGCGTCCCAGTGCGCCAAAATGGGATAATCGTCTCATGATTAAGACGTCACAGTCGATGGTGTTAAAAGTGGCGGCCGAATCCAGCACAGAGAGGATTGATACACAAATTTACCAGCTGTCTGTAACAGATTATGTACAAGTCATAACAGAGTGGTCTCAGTACAGCGATGGTTACAACAGACTGACTGCAAGGGTACAAGAGTGGTTATCTGTTTCTAAACGGGCCTATAGCTGGGAGGGAAATATACGCTTAAGAACACTGGACAAGAGTGGCATGTTCGAAATTGGGCGATAATTTCTGAGCTGCTCAGTTTCAAGATCTGACTTTTTGAATAAAGATTTAAACAAAACATGCTTATAGCTTGTGGCATAATGTCAGTATTATGTTGTATATTCATGGTATCGGTTATAACACTTAGAATTTCATCTGAACTGGTAAACAGTGCTTACTATACGGCAGAACGCTCGTCCCTGTTTTCTGAATTGAACATAATGACATGCCGAGCTCTCAGTGCATGAATTCTTTTAATGTTCAGGCTTAATGCACTGTGACTAAAATTGTGTGTTTTAGTTAAGTCTGTACTGCAATAATCGGGTGGTTCTGGCTGACGGAATTTGGAGTATAGGCCTACACATTATCACCCTAGAGTTTGAATGATGTACGAGGGAAGACACTTGTCCATTGTCTTTCCTGTCACCATGTTTGGTTTTTCAGTTGTGTACTTCAATGTATGTCGATGATTTTTCCCAAAATAAAAGTTCTGACCTGATCTGTGTGACTGGCATGAAAAAGATGTGTACGACTTCAGAATTTCAGAATTTCTTTTTTCATAATCCTCACAATATGCTTCCTGAAAAGTCTGATTTTGTTGTATCACAGCACTTTGTTCTCTTCGATTCTTCCAGTCTGTTTCTCGGATTTCTGTTCGGTCTGTCTTTCGATGATTGTTTTCGGAGGTCAATGTTTATGCAGATCACCTTCATTTACCGTCCTGTGCGTCATCGAGGCATTCTAAATCAAAACAGAAAATACACAGCATTTGGCAAGATCTCAAGAACAGGCTCCTCTGTGTCCTGTCCACGTTTGATAGAAATGCTTTCCAACTTTGACTGGGCTTCATATTGACACGAAGCATTTAGGGATGTACAACCATACACTTTTTCGTAAGGAACACCAACAGTGGCTACCCTTGTCTTGTACCCCTAGGAAATCACATAATCTTTATTTACTAGGTGATAGGATGCTTTAGTAAGGATGTACTGGTCAGATCTTGAGTGTGACGGGAAACCGAACAAAGTGACGCTCATGACAAAATTCCTTTCTCAAAATAATGGCCGTCATTTTCCTTATCGAAGTCATTGACCCGATCCCCACAGCTCTCTGTCCTCTCTCTCCTCTCTCTCTCTCTCTCTCTCTCTCTCCTCTCTCTCTCTCTCTCTCTCTCCTCTCTCTCTCTCTCTCTCTCTCCACTCTCTCTCTCTCTCTCTCACACACACACACACACACACACACACACACACACACACACACACACACACACACACACACACACACAAACACCACACACACAGAAAATGAAAACAAATCAAGAAAATGTAATCGTGTTACCATTTTTAAGGCATGGAAAATAAACACCAGTAAACTTTGCATTACAAAAACACACACACACACACACACACACACACACACACACACACACACACACACAGAGAGAGAGAGAGAGAGAGAGAGGAGAGAGAGAGAGAGAGAGAGAGAGAGAGAGAGAGAGAGAGAGAGAGAGAGATTATGCGCAAAGCAAAACCGGTTGGCCTGAGAATAGTCACTGGTCATTCTCATGCTGATTGCTTTCAGGGGACGATTGTTTTGTGCATAAGTTATATTTGTTGATTGTATTGATTGTATAGTCTGAAGAGCATGGAACATTTACTTGTCTCCACGCTATCAATGAATTTGGCATTACTTTTTTTTAGTCTGTGCCAGGAAATCCAATGGACGATGTAAGGAAATCTGCAAGGGAGGTAATCCGAGTTACAACTCGCGTTCAGGGAGAATGACCCGTTCGTTTTCATAAAAGAAATGGCACTGGCGGGCACGTCCAAAGCAAGCTAGCCCAACCAGTTAGCTTAACAATTGAGGAGAGAGAGAGAGAGAGAGAGAGAGAGAGAGAGAGAGAGAGAGAAGAGAGAGAGAGAGAGAGAGAGAGAATAGGACACTACATAGGAATGAAATGATGCACCTGTAACGGAAACAGACAATACTCCGATCGTTATCAAGGTGTGCGCTTCAAATGAAATATTAAACTCACTAGATCTACTTGCTTGGCACATAAACTGAGAAAAGGTGACTTTTTTTGCGATACAAAGACATGCGTTGTCATTTCCTGATCTTTTCCTGATTTTTTTGTTTTCCGGAGCAGCGTTATCTTTCCCTGATTTTTTCCTGACTTTTGTTTCCGGAGCAAGTCTATCATGACCAATGTCCAATATTCATTATTTTCTGGGAGCTTTTTATCTGTTTATTTGGATGCCATGTTGTCGTTTGTTCGTTTGTTTGTGGTTGTTGTTTTTGTGTGTGTCCCTGTTCTGCGCTAAACAGAGAGAGAGGAGAGAGAGAGAGAGAGAGAGAGAGAGAGAGAGAGAGAGAGAGAGAGAGGGAGAGGGAGGGAGGGAGAGAGAAAGAGAGAGAGAGAAGAGAGAGAGAGAGAGAGAGAGAGAGAGAGAGAGAGAGAGAGAGAGAGAGAGACAAAATAAGTCACTGAAAAATCCTTGACATTTTACAAAGCTTGTTTAATTAAGCAGTAGTTAGTTACACGCATACAGTGTTTGACCTGTATTGTCTTCACATTATGTGTTTGTGATTATATCAATAATAAAGCCAGTAATAATACTAATGATAATGACAGTCGTAATAACAATAATGATAATGGTGATAGTAATGCTGAAGTAATAATTCTAATAATTCTGATTATTTTTTTATTTGTAGCAATACAGATGTTATTCTAAAGGCAAGCTCTATGCGCTTTATAGTCAATGCCATAATACCTAAAGACATCAACAAAGAGAAATTGTAAACGTAATTGATGAAAAAAGAGCATCATTTGAGAGAGAGAGAGAGAGAGAGAGGAGGAGAGAGAGAGAGAGGAGAGAAGAGAGGAGAGAGAGAGAGAGAGAGAGAGAGAGAAGCACAAATAATATAATGTTATACCCTATTCCCCTTATTGTGTGGCAATTTGCAAGAAAAATCCGACTAAGACATGTTGAAAAAGGTCGGTCAAACACTTAGGACAATTCATTAACACACTCTTAAGACATTTCTTTTTAAAAGTTA
>CM031603.1:55193610-55203610 GCA_018398815.1 Conus ventricosus
ACAAAAAGAAAAAGATAGCATTCTCCAACGGCCTAACCCCAAAGTACCTGCACGAGAGTTTGGAAATGAGTGATATCTCATGCTCACAGTCTTACTTATACATCCGCTTTACGATTATATAAAAACAATGCAACTGCGAAGAGGATCCTATCCCCGAATGTTTCAGTTCCTCAACTCTGGAAAGGGTTTGTATCAGTGGATGTCATCATAATTGCATCCATTCATCTCTGTAAAACTAAGGTCTATGATTTGGCTTCTTCAAGATCCTGCAGAAGACAAGGTGTTGCCAAGGCTCCTCAGCAGCAGTACATCTTCCCATTAACACATGAGGGGCACTGTCATCTTTGACAGCTCATCATCAGAAGCCTTATATTTCGAAGTGGAATGAAACAGGGCTGTGCTCTCGTACTCAGGTTTACAAGGTCATAAACTCCTTCGTGCACAGCAGAACCATCCGAAAGGAAAGTAAGCTTAATGCTTTCAAAATAAGCTTCTTTCGACGCATTCCGAACGTCACGTGCACGGACAAAGCTCCGGAGACCACAGGAATCCCCAGTATGTACACCTTACTGAGGCAGGAAGGCATGCGCCGATTCGGGTCACGTATGAAAGACGGCTGAACCCTGAAGGATCTCCTCTACGGTGAATTAGGACTGGAAAAACATCTCAAAGCAGACACCAATAGCGCTAGAAAGACGTCCGCAAGAGGTATTTCAAGGCCCTGAGCATTAACCTGAACACCTAGGAAGCTGAAGCCTCGACCGAACAACTTGAACACAGTGCAAAAAGGCCTCTCCAAGACTGAAGAGATGCTTGATCAGCAGCCTGATGCGAATAGACTGAGAGGAACGGTCCAAAGATAGACAGACTAGCATCGGACTTTGTCGGTCCTCAGTGTCGGAGGAATTGTCACTCCCGCATAAGCCTGACCAGTCACACCCAAAGCTGAGCCCGCTTGTCCAGCCGGGTCCAAAATCTCTAAGGTTGACGGATGCCTGCTCTGATGTTTATTATTGTATTGTTTATAGATGCTGACTCTGCAAAGAACCGACCTACACACTCCTTAGGTGTTACATAGCGGACGGGCAAGCAGGCAGGTAATAAAAGGACAGAATTGCCAACAACATAGTGCTTCACCTACGTGCGAGATAACGATGATGACGATGTTCTAGTATCATTTCCATAGAGTGTAAAAACTGATGATGGTGAAAATGATGAAGGTGATGATAAACATCTGTCTATCTAATCTATCCATCTATATAATGTGAAAAATCTGGTGGGAGTCCGAAGTCCAAACCATTCTCTTCAAGCAAAAAAAAAGTTGATGAAGATCATGAAACAAAGTGTTTTTGATAACAAGTTAAGTCCCAACAGAAGGGAAAAGCCTGGGGACGGAATTTTACAACAATACCCTGAACTGGATAAAACGTATAATTGAATGATGTAGACGAATGTTGTATGTGTATTTGTTCCCTTGCTAATTTAAAACGTTTTAGATTCTATCAACTGTGTCATGTTAAATGGGCTGTTTTCTTCGTCGTCTTTGTACACCGTGGGTTATTGATTCTCAAAGAGGGATAACTGGTCCCACTCCTCTTTTACAATGGCTCCACTTCTGAGGATCTACTTTAAATTCATCATAATTAATGCAACAGATGTGCATGCATCGTAAAATTAGTATAAAAGGCTCATAATTTATAGACATCTATAATTCTTAGTTATTATGCATCGTAAAATTATTACAAGAGGCTCATATTATATAGACATGTATAATGCTTAGT
The DNA here is from genome assembly GCA_018398815.1 of Conus ventricosus. Taxonomy (NCBI): domain Eukaryota; kingdom Metazoa; phylum Mollusca; class Gastropoda; order Neogastropoda; family Conidae; genus Conus; species Conus ventricosus. Next base: position 55,195,392 of record CM031603.1, read on the forward strand.
TATGAATTGTAATGTTGATGAACAAAAAGGCAGCAATGATATTTAAAATAGGAAAAAGCAAAGGAAAAGATATTTGGTGTAATGAAAATTTTGTATTGAGCAACTTAAACTGAACCAGTGTGTAAACTGCCGATCTTAGAATTGTTTAGTGCCACTCCGCTCTTGACTTCCATCACTGTTAAATCTGTTATCCAGGACTGGGTTATTGTAAACAACTTAAGTAAAAATGAACTCCACCACACTACACTACACTACGCGACACGACACGACACGACACGACACGACACGACACGACACACCACACCACACCACACCACACCACGCACGCACGCACGCACGCACGCACGCACGCACGCACACACACACACACACACACACACACACACACACACACACACACACACACACACACTCACACACACCACACACACACGCCATTCAACATTCAATTAATATTTCAGTTTTGTTACGAGAATGTTCATAAAACACTGTTCAAACACTTGAATTAATATACTGGCTGTGTCATTAACGTGTCATAGTTAGTTAAACAATTTTTTTAAACCATGTGGAAGGCAAGTTCATCCAGAACATGGAACGATTTCATAATTTAACCCCGTTTATGAATAGTTCTAGGTCTTCACACGCTCTAAAACCTAATATTGCATCCGTGGTTCATCAGATCACACACAATATGACTTGACAGTGAAGTGTTGTTTGCAGAAAATGGATTATCAACATAAAGCCACAGACAGAGAATATGTTTATTTGTTAGGCTTACACACACACGCGCGCGCGCGCGCACGCACACGCACGCACGCACGCACGCACGCACGCACACACACACACACACACACACACACACACACACACACACACACACACACACACTAACAAACATCTGAAACAGCTAGAAAACCATCTTGAATACAACAATCTCTTCCATCCCTTTGGAAATACGTCTTGTGCTGACAACAGCACTATTCTCTTCCATACTTGAAGATTTTTGTCTTTGCTACAGTCTGACAGTAGAAAATTTTGCTTCTCACTTTTCTTGACTTGTCAGGTGCCACTGACTACTCGTTCCTTCTTTCCTGGCTTCAAAATATATTTGGAATCATCGGCACTGTCTTCAACTGATTCAAACTCTATATAACTAATCAGTTTCAGTAAGTTGTAATCGATGGTTCATCACTCAAAACTTACCAACTTCAAAGACGGTGTCCCACAGGGATACGTTTTATGCCTGTTCTTTTCACACTATACGCTGCTCCCGTTGCAGATGCCATCAACCATCGCAGTGTCAATCCTCATTCCTATGCGGCCAACACACACCTTCAGAAACGTGATACTCCTGATAATCTCTCCTCTATCCTGCAAGAACCGTCCGACAACTTCCTTGACTTTAAAGAAAACCGGAGGACCCGGAATCCGTAATAGTTAAATGCTGATAAAACCGAAGCCATGTTCTAGAAACCAAGCAAAAACTCTCTTCTTTTACTGTTGATTTAATTAAACTGCTACAAATCCATCCACCTCTTCACTTCGGTCAAGAGCCTTGCTAGTATCTTTAAGAACACATTTTCCATGCAAAATCTCATTTCTCAAAGCCGTCATTCTTGCTCTGTCAACCACGGCGTATCAGGTATATACGGAAATACTTGTCCACCGACGCTACATTTAAACTTGTCATTTCACTCATTCTCTCTCCCATCAACTGCCGTAACTTTATCTTATCTAGTCTTTCTGCTTCACCCGTCTGTTCTTATGAACAGGTGAAACATTCCAGCTCTCGACTTGTCTTCAGAAAGGAAAGATCTGAACTTATCATTCTTCTTTTGAAGTTTCCCCTGGCCACTTGTCTCCCTTTGGTTAAAGTAAAAGATAATTCTGTAAATGCATTCAGAGCTCTGCTCCGACCCATTTCCGTGACTGTCTTCACTCCTTACCCGGCTTGTTCTCTACTTTCCGCCTCAGAGCTGCCATGCTTCCAAATACGTGGATTTAAACAATGAATTGTCGGCCGTCGTTCTCTCTCGCTCTCCGGCCAACATACCTGGAACGAACTCCCTCTTCGTCGAAAGCGAACATTGGTCACTTTGAAAGCTAGTCGTCGAACCTTTATTTGTTTTCTCATTTGATCCGCCCCCCCCCCCCCCCCTCCCCCCTTTCCTTTCTGTCCATCTGTTCTCCTTTATGTATGTGTATGCCCGCAATTGTTCTTTTTATGTTATGATTTGCATGTGTGCGAAAGATATGTGCTCGCGCTTTGGAGCGTCCCGTTAAGAATGACAAGAACAAGCGCGAAGTAAACAACTATTCCTATGAACGTAAACCCTACCCTCCCCCCTCCTCCTGTCACTATATTATCTCATCATTCATCGTCATCATCAGCGCCATTATCATCATCATTACTGTCGTTGTTCACACGCGCACTCAAACACACACACACACACACACACACACACACACACACACACACACACACACACACACACACAAACACACACAAACACACACACACACACACACACACACACACACACACAAACACACAAACACACACACACAAACACACACCACACACACACACACACACCACACACACACACACACACACTTATACAGAGAGAGAGAGAGAGATCCATGCTGTCAACTGCCTGTCAGTTACCTTCATCCCCAGCCTTGCTGCCTCTGTCCACAGACATCGCTGGTTCTCGTTGCCTCCCCCTACCACCACCACAGTCTTGCCGGCCAGGCGCTGGCTCTGGGACTCGTGCACCAGAGGGCGGATGACGGAAGTGGTGGCCTCGCCATTTATTTGGGACTGCTGCATCTCTGTTAGATCACGTGACGTAATATAAACAAATACATCTCGCGCGCTTGCTTGCCGGGATGTGATTGCGTGTGTGTGTGTGTGTGTGTGTGTGTGTGTGTGTGTGTGTGTGTGTGTGTGTGTGTGTGTGTGTGTGTAACCTTAGAAATCTCAGGTCAAGTCGTTGCGAATTCACACACACACACACACACACACACACACACACACACACACACACACACACACACACACACACACACACACACACAAGAGCCTAGGAAACTTTTTTGAGCAACCAAAGGGGCACACCGAGGCTGCTTCGTTTCCCTTTCTGTTTGGCTTTACCTGGAGAGTAGGTCTGTAATGCTTCAGAATCTTCGCATTCATAGGAAGATGGTCGTTTACGTTCAATGTTTTGTTATGTAAGTTAACTGACATTTTGGAGGTCAGAAACTCGCCATGAGACTGTAGTGGGAAAATCTAGTAATATAAACAAATACATCTATTTTGAGTCCTCAAATAGTTTCAGGATCTTGTTATTGAAAGGTGGCTCATGAGTAACATTTCGAATTTTCTTTAGAGCTTGTTTGTTTGTCCATTTGAGTCCTCAAATAGTTTCAGGATCTCGTTATTGAAAGGTGGCTCATGAGTAACATTTCGAATTTGCTTCAATTGCTATTTCTGGCATATTGATTAGAAAGAAGTAATCTATTTTGAGTCCTCAAATAGTTTCAGGATCTCGTTATTGAAAGGTGGCTCATGAGTAACATTTCGAATTTGCTTCAATTGCTTCAATTGCTATTTCTGGCATATTGATTAGAAAGAAGTAATCTATTTTGAGTCCTCAAACAGTTTCAGGATTTCGTTATTGAAAGGTGGCTCATGAGTAACATTTCGAATTTTCTTCAGAGCTTGTTTGTTTGTCCATTTAGTATGTTTTGATTTTTTTTCACACTACATTATCCCCTAACGGCTATTCTCCCTACCACATGGACAACAACAGATGAGTCATTTTTCGTTCTTTGTTTGTACTGTCCTATATGTTAAATGTGATTTTTTTTTGCCTGAAGAAGACCCAAGAGGTTGAAATGCATTGTGTCTTGTCAGGTGCTTTGTTTGTCAATGTCATTGGCGGTAACTAACACCCTCTCTTTCTAAATTATACCAAATGGACGTCAGCTCAGAGAAAAACAAAAGCGTTTGTTAACAATTCTTGAAAGCTCATAGTATTCAACCTCAACATAAATCAGAGAATGTGGAACTCCCTTCAACATACTTTGGCTGAACAGACAACCTTGGAAAGTAACGGATCACGTCGAGTGTCTGAAATCCTATCCAAGCCGAGACGGGAGCGGAGCAAAAGAAACGGTAACCGAACAGATCTTGCAGCTTCTCTCTGCTTTGGTTAGACAGAATATGATCTGGATCTCACTGTCAGCATAGCAGTAACTTCCTATACAAACTACTACACTCATCATGTCTGCTTGAAGATATGGGACGAGAAAGAGTGACAGCAATTACATCAAGAGATGGTTACTTTTTTGTCCTGAACAGCATAAGAGTCTCTGTTCTCCCTCATCATCAGAACCTTGCATCGTTTGGGAAGGATTAGTTCTTTCTCATTGTCCTTTATCAAGAAGGCAAAAGTAATCGCTCTTTATAAGTTGTTAGCAGCGCTGTAACTATGTTCTTTTTTCCTAGTAACAATAGGTCTGTTGGTTTTCACCATTTGATCTGCACATTCTTTTGAGGGGTCTTCAGTCACAAACCTATTCTAAGGCGCACCATTGTTACATGGGATGCAGAAATGGTGCACGATTTTCTCAAGACATTATCTACGCTAAGTATCTACCTTTTCTTTTCTTAACACAGTGATGCTGTGTCTGCTAGTTTAGAGACAACAATCTCAAAATCTCTGGCTCATACGTCTTGGAATAAGAGACAGGTCAAATGTTGGATTTTGGATTTGTTCAAAACATCAACACCAACACTGCATCAAGAGGAACTAATATTATCAGCGTAATCACCAGGTAAGCGTGTCTAACCGCCACCTGTCTACCGGTTTATCTTAAATACTTGGAAGCATTACGAGGCTCACAAACCCTGTTATTTATCACCAAATGGGAACTTCACAAAGGATAAATGTAATCATTCGTATTATGACTGATCATGTAGAACAATTTCTATCCCGTACTTCTTCCTCCTTCCCCTTTACTACTACTTGTCCAAACGTTAGTTTTTGTTATTGGCCGTTCATACGCTATAGCCTACCGCAAACTGCTTGCCATTATCAGTGAATAATATCTTTACCTGGTAGTATACTGTAGAAACGAAAATCTCACGGCAGAAGCAGACTTGCTTGGATCTCTTTGCCCCGAATGTACTGCAAAACTATGTCACTGAAAGTGAAGTTCTGTAGAATATATACAAGGTGGCGGGAGGTGACACACGCATTGGCCACAAATGTCTGTCTCATTTAATTTCAAATTAACTGCAAAACAATACGTGAGAAAGACGACAGACATTTCATATTAATTACGTTTCTCCATTTGAAAAATTATGTCGGTCAAGTTCAAAGGATATACATTAATAAATGAAAATGCTTCAATTGCTATTTATGGCATATTGATTAGAAAGAAGTAATTTATTTCAGTCCTCAAATAGCTTCAGGATCTCGTTATTGAAAGGTGGCTCATGAGTAACATTTCGAATTTTCTTTAGAGCTTATTTGTTTTCCGTTACACATGAGAGAAAAAAAATTACGAAATAAAAACACACTTGTCAAACAAACAAACAACTAATACAGACAAAAAAGTGATTGTTTTTAAACAAACTCGGGCCCTGAAAATTTATCTTGGCCATCAAAATGAATGATTTTATTTTGTTTTTATCAGGAGCAAATTAATGTTTGCAATGGACAAATTTACTAAGCGCATGCAAACATATATGATTTGACTCAATATTCTACACGCATTTTATAATGCTGGATTTAACAACGGGTTTATGTTCTGGCTGAAAAGTCAAAGAAATTTCTGTTTACATCTATGCTTTCATCCTTCGTTTTCAATTATGAGAGAATGAAATGAAAACAAAGCTGATTGAATATCCACGACAGTTATGTCATTGATATACTCATTTCGTAATTAAATTGTCCTCATAAATGCCAGTCCCAAGGCAGGGTGAGAGGAGGAGAAGGGAAAAATACAGGGGTGGGGAAGGAGAAATGGCGTGGTGATGCTATTACATAGAAGAAAATCTTCTTATTTTTATTTCCTAGATTTATCTCTTCCCGAATCCGATCATCATCAGGAACAATCTGTGACTCCTGACGCATGCACATTCTTGTGCTAATGAAGATCCAGCAGCCTGCGTCAATGATTCCAGATAACCCATAAACGTTTGAATTTTCAACAGCTTCATCAGACTTATATCGTTAAGAAAGTAAATATTTCAATGCGCTGACCCCATACTGACTTCTGTTCTGCCTCAACGGCACAAAATACTGAAACTTCAAAACAATGACATGTGGATAAATTGCCACAGCTGAAATCGTACAGGCAGCCCAAAAAAATTTCAAAGATCTATATTGCAACTTTTATGACGTTAAACGTGATCAATCATCAAACGAAAACAAAACTTGCGTTGTGGGTTTTGTTTCTTGTTTTGCTTTTCTTTTTTTTTTTGTATGTTTGTTTGTTTGTGTTTGAAACAGTATTTTGAGCGAAAAAAAATCACAAATGACGTGTGAGGGAAGGGGTGGCGAAAGGCTGGCGTTGGGTGGGGAGCTGGTGGTGTAGATGTCCATTATTACGATTCTTAGTTTACGTTGCGCCGGATTGTTGACTCTTTGGCGTTTTCTCTCTTCCCCCCAACTGTAAAGCTAACTGATCTGGCTGGTCTGGCTTCGGGCGCGCCCGCCAGTGTCATTAGTTCCATGCAAAAAGCCCTGGTCACTCTATCTGAACGTGAGCCATAAACGGATTACCTCCCTTGCAGAATTCCGTACATCATCTGTTGCATTTCCTTGCACTGATTAAAAACAAAAACAAAAAACAAAATAAAAACAAACAAAAACCCACCAGTGTGACCCGTGGTTCATTATTTTCCAAATATTGAGGTCGTCGGCATCCTTCCGTCTCCGGTAGACGATAGTGTAGCATCCAAACGGAGGGGCTGCTACATTTGCTCTTTCATTTCCTCTGACCTATCTGTATTACTGCTTTCATGTCTGTTTCTTTTTTACATTCACTCCCATCAAATACTAATAGTTTTAAAGTGATACCAGCTGTAAACATTAACCAGAGAAAAATAAAGCACACTGCAGAGTTATTGTTTTTTTTAAACAAGGCAAAATACACAAAAACACACAAACAAGGTATGAAGTAACGCCGATTTAATTCACAACGCGAAAGAGACAAGTTAATTTACAATAAATGTGTATTCCCCAGACCATACGAACTAAAGTTATGCACATAGCAATGCTCCCCTGATAGTAATCAGCATGAGAATGACCGGTGACCATTCTCATTCAGTATTATTTTGTCTATAATCTCTCTCTCTCTCTCTCTCTCTCTCTCTCTCTCTCTCTCTCTCTCTCTCTCTCTCTCTCTCTCTCTCTCTCCGTGTATGTGTGTGTGTGTGTGTGTGTGTGTGTGTGTGTGTGTGTGTGTGTTGTTGTTGGTGGTGGTGGTGGTGGTGGTGGTGGCGGTGGTGTTTTGTTTTGTTTTGTTTTGTAATGCAGAGTTTACTGTTGTTTAATTTCCATGCCTGAAAACGGTAAACGGATTGAATTTTCTTGGTTTGTGTGTGTGTGTGTGTGTGTGTGTGTGTGTGTGTGTGTGTGTGTGTGTGTGTGTGTGTGTGTGTGTGAGAGAGAGAGAGAGAGAGAGAGAGAGAGAGAGAGAGAGAGAGAGAGAGAGAGAGAGAGAGAGAGAGAGAGCGAGAGAGAATGCGTGTGAGAGTGAGAGTGGTGCGAGGAGCAAATTACTGACGTCAGTAAGGAAAATGACAAGGAATCATTCGGGAAAAGAATTTTGTTATGAGCACTACCTTGCTCTGTTTCCCGTCACACTCCAAATCTGACCAGTACAGCCCTACCAAAGCATCTCTGTTACCTAGATGATAAAGAACATATCATTTCCTAGGGGTACAAGACAAGGGTAGCCACCATTCCTGGCCCTTTCAAAAAGATATATGGCTGTACATCCCTAAATGCTTAGCGTCCATACGAAGCCCAGTCAAAGTTGGAAAGCATTTCTATCAAACGTGGACAGGACACAGAGGAGCCTGTTCTTGAGATCTGCCAAATGCTGTGTATCTATTATTTTGATCTAGAATGCCTTGATGACTTACAGGACGGTCAATGAAAGATCTGCATAAACATTGACCTCCGAAAACAATCATCGAA
>CM031603.1:55206110-55288610 GCA_018398815.1 Conus ventricosus
TTGATTCCCTCGAGGACATAACATTTCAGGGTTTACTTAAATGGGGAACAGAATGTTCAAGTTTTTGAACGTTTGACTGTTGTAGTGCACCTACGTACAAGTCACAGAAACTACTCAGAAATCCCCAGACGCTTCATGGCCTCAATCCGCAGTTTCTTGCGACTCAGTTTGCCGGTCCAGCCTCGCGGAAACTGCTCAAAGAAGAGGCACCACTTGGGCACAGTGTCACGAATCACCTCGCGATGTTCCTGTAACCGCTGTGAAATATTTCTTCGTACATTTTCAAGATATTTTCTTCTGTAAGGTCCTCAGCATTCACACTGCTGGTGGTGGTGTTGCTGCTGCTGCTGATACTGCTGTTGTTGTTGCGTCGGACGCAGACACAGGCCCTGTTGATGGTCTGAGGATCTGGGATTCCCACAACAGCAGCTTCCAAGACACCGGGATGACCTTGCAGTTTACTCTCCAGGAGCTGGACATCAGAAACAGGGGACAATGACATGTTTTTCAGCGTAGGACAGAACTGCAGCATATTATTGAAACATGGAAAGGAAGCAGGTGAAAGTGTAGGTTTCATGCTGATATTGAACAAAGAATGTGACAATTTAAGATGGATTCAGTGGACAACCAAGCTGAAATCTTGCAGTCATGACTGACAAACATGACCTTCAACAGTAGATCCATTTAAGCTGGGTCACTCAAGCAAACATCAGACAGTCGTCTAAAGTGAAAATATGTGGTCTGAAGACAGCGGACGTCATAACCTGTGCTCAATGCCAGACCGACCGAATCAAGGCAAAGTGGTGAAAATGTTCTCGTTGTTCAGATACATGGACAGAAAGATCCCATTTCCCAGTCGTTGAAAACTAATACCTTAGCTGACCAGATCCAAAGCTAATATCCTATATGATAAATCCAGCCAGTAATGTTGCATTTGTCAGGTAACATGTAATTTAGAAAATCAAGGACAATTGCGAATCAGATACATGTTGGTGCCATCCTGGCATCATTCCTAAACAGACTCTTGGATAACCTGAAATTCTGATGGAAAGCCGAAATGAGATGGAGATGGAAAACCTGAGAGGAGGGAACACACATGTGTGACTGGAACAGGTGGTCTGAGAGTCACAGGATGAGAAGAGATGGAGTTGGGTCATGATGTTTATAGTCCGGCCGACAACGAGCGCCACATCAGGGCTGGAGAGTGGGTGAGGAGGAAAGATTGAAAGAGGTAAGGAGTGACTGAGGGAGGGTACGGACAGACACAAACAGCAGTGGAATTCCAGTGAAACAATCACACACACACACACACACACACACACACACACACACACACACACACACACACACACACACCTCCAACTGCACGAGAAATCCATGCACTGGCAAGATCCATGCGCTAGCACGATATTTGCTGCTCTTTTACCCATGAAGTCCACACACACACACACACACACACACACACACACACACACACACACACACACACACACACACACCTCCGGGTACAGGAGAAATCCATGCACAGGGAAGGAATCGCCAACCCTGCCCTCCACGAAGTAATCGCCCTTGGCGTCCAGCCATGCGCTGTCGCCGGACAGGTACCATCCCCCTTCCAGCATCACCTCTTGGGACTGCACCGGCTGCTTCAGGTATCCGGTGAAGATGACGTCATTCCGAATCACCAACTGCCCGCGCATGCCCACTTCCACTTCCTGGAAGTTCTTGTCCAAGATCTTCAGTTCCTGTCCCTGGACAGGTCGGCCACAGTTGAAATCTTCGACCTGTTTGGATGAAGAATGAAAATCAAACCAAATCTTGTTGCTTGAATTCCTGCCGAACACAAAACCCATATCAGGGCTGAAACACTATACAAATATAAAAAAAGAAGAACAAAATGAGAGAATCAAAATACAATGTTAAAACTCAGTACCAGTTATGACATCAAAAGGCCTGCTAAAAAAAAAGAGTCTGTCACACTCAAGTAAAAGTAGACCATCTGAAAAAACATTGACTTCTTTTAAAATATCACAAATGAAATCCGGGGGAACAGCCCGGAAAAAGGTCTTCATTCAGCTTGCCGTAAAGTGTTTATGTCTGACTTCATGTACCTCCCTAACTTCAATTGGACTGTGTCTAATGCTGAGACGGAACTCTTTTAGGTTTGGACGGATCTGGAAACGTTTGTTACCCGTTTGTGTATTCCAGTTCTCCTACCTGAGGTCTCAAGTATAATCATTAACCTTCGGTTTCACATCTGAGTAGGGGATAGACATGTTGGACAGTTTCTTCGCTGCGGCATTCCTGGCCAAACGATCAGCCATTTCATTTCCCCAAATGCCAACATGACCAGGAACCCCAGCAAGAGCAGTGCTGTGGCCTTCCGAAGACTGAAAAGGGTCAATGACGACTTGGAACACATTCTGCAACAATGTCCCATTCCAGATTTTTGAAAGGTCCATCATGTCATCAGACACTAAAGATCTGAGGAGTCAGCAGCTTATGACCAGTGGGAGGAAGAAAAGTGGCTGAGGGAGGGTTTGATCTAAAGAATCGCCAAAATTTTGGAATCCTGGAGAAGAAGAATAAAGTAATTAATTATCTAAGAACGGATGGCAGCACTAAAATCTTCTTTCTTTTTTTTTTTTTTGGCATACATTTCCTGGGTTTATTCTTTTGAAATTTCTTTGTCAACTGTTTTATTTCTTGACTATCAAATGTATTTGTTCTCTCTCTCTCTCTCTCTCTCTCTCTCTCTCTCTCTCTCTCTTCTCCTCTCTCTCTCTCTCTCTCTCTTCTCTCTCTCTCTCTCTCTTTCTCTCTCTCTCTCTCTCTCTCTCTCTCTCTCTCTCTCTCTCTCTCTCTCTCCCCATGTAGGTTACTTCACACCCAAAAAAAAAGTAGACCACACAGGCATCCTAGTTATTCATCGCTTGGCAGTTGGTCAATCCAAGTCACGTGAGATGTGACTGCATGCAAATTGTCACTTGCTGTGCTTGCGATGACAATACCAGACTTGCACTGGAATTTCTTGTGGATTGTGGACTTACTTTTTAATCCAACTAAGGTTAAGTGTTTAGCATCTGAAGACAGGTATGTGTGTTGTCTGCGTGATTTTTTTAATCTTTGAATGATCAGTTATCAAATAATTTTAAACAGGCAGCCCTTGGTAGCATTTCAGGCCCATGACGCCCTGCTTTTCGTCACTTTGTAGACTGGCTGACAGAGTGTCAAAGTTTTATCCTCCTTGACATAGCAGAAAGAAATGCGAGCAAAGCCAAGCGCTCGCTAATTTCTTGTGAGAGATATTATGACAGTTTGCCAAAGAATTGGACACAATGTGGAAAAGTTTATGCTAAGCTCTCAGAAGCGAGTTTAATGATTATCTAAAATAAATATATAGAAAACAAAACATAGACCGAACAATAGCAAGATCGCCACCCACTCTAACTTTCAAAAATGACGAAATGAAAATGTGCAGAAAACTACCAGAAAGGTACTTTACCCCTCCTGCAAAACACACATTTTCTTTTCATCCCGGTTAAACGGTCTTTGAGCCTGCACAGGCCTATTCGGTATCTAGCAGACAATAATAATACTGTCTATCTATCTATGAAAGTGACTCTCATTGCAGATAGAGCCAACAATCTTAGAAATACCAGAAACTGGTGAAAACACATAATTCCACAATCTCATGTCACATGAAAAAAACTGCAAATAGCTTTTGAGAAGTCAAATATAGTCTAGTACATTATCAAGATTTAGAAAATGACGAAAAAGGAAGCTTTAAAAGCAGGTCATAGGAACCATGATCAGACTATGGTAGTCTCATTAAGTGCGAGCAAGAACTCAGATGGTAGGTTGACAGTGTGCAAGATGCATACAATGACACATGTGGCACCGAACCTGATCTTGTGCTTACATCTGATGTATGTTTGAACAGACTGGAGATGTGTGTATGGGGGTCAGATATCTGAACGCTAGTGGCAACCTCATGAAAAGCTGTTTCAAATTAATGTCCTGAACTGAAGGCTGCATTTATGCATCAAAATATTTCCAGACACAGCTGCAAGGAGAACGTGTGCTTAGTAATTGATAACATGACAGCTGACTGTTGCCTGAACAATGCAGATACCAGCCATTCCATTTCTTGTAGTAAAATTACAGAAGTGATCTGGTCATGACGTATTTGCAACACTATCTGCGGCAGTGCTGCTCGTGCACGTGTCAAAGAGAATACTTTTACGGATAGGGAGTCCTGGAGAATCACTTTGGCTGCAGAATGCAAACTAAATGAGGAATCGTAGCAGACAGACCTGAAGAAGACAAGAAGCAAGCCAGTAGTTGATTCACTTGCTTCCAAGGTCAAAATGAAATCAACTCAGTATGTCCATTACATACCAGATCCCAGTGCGTAGCCATCGGTGCTCTCTCTGTCTCTGGAAGAATCTAAGACTGTACATGTTTTCACCTTTCAGCGTGATTGCACAGATTCTTCAGAAGATGAGGGAGGACCGGGCGGCTACAGGAGTAACACTGCACCAGACTGGCCACCCCAACCACCCCAGCCAACCCAGCCAACCCGTGCATGCTGCAACGACTCCTGACAGCAACCACCAAGTTTCTGCCTTGCAAAATCAGTGTGCTGATGTTGTCATCAAATCACTATCAGATACAGTCTACAACTCATCAAACGGAAGCTTCTGCGATTCCTGGTCTGCAAGGAAATCCGGGAAGAATTTTTTTAAAAGTAGGATTGTCAGATGAACAAAAACGATCTGGTGATTAGCCTTGGAGAACTTTAACATCTATAGCTTACAATTCTTAAATAGAGGGGACAGTTTGTAGAAAACTTTCAATATCTTCACCTTGTGCGACAGACTAGGCAAACTTTCCTCGCAGGGTTATGTAATTCAAGAGCCAACGACAGCTTAATTAATGTTAAGTATAGGGAACTTTTTAAAGCGAAAAAGACCGTTATTGCCACGTTACCATAGTACTTGGAATGTAGCCGAGTACTCAGCCAGTTGGCCAATTACAAAACATGAATCTATAACAATTTACAATGTAAATGGTAAAGTAAATGGTAATGTGTTAGCGTTGTTAACAAGACAACGGAGTCAAACAGTTCACACTTTGACGGTTGATGACATTACAGTGTAGTAACAATCTTACAGAATTGTATGTAGTAGTGCGTTAAAACCACCCAGACCTGGACTTCATTCAACGCCTATTGAACTTGTGGTATTTTCAGATGCAAGACGTTTGAAAGAACATTTACACAGGACTAAACCTTTAAGGACAGGGAAAGACCTGCGGATTTCAAATGTAAAACCCTATCACCATATTTCTTTCTCCTTAGCGAAATTTTAATCTGACGAGGTTTGACCAGTCGCTTGACAATGAATGAGTGGGAAAATACAATGGACCTACCTCTGAATTTAGTATGTGAAAGAGTGATCACAAGCCCATTCATCCTTGTTCTGAAAAATTAACGTGCTATCCATACTAAGTTTTACTCCGTGTTGGGGAAACGCACTCGCGGTGAAAAATGGCCCTTTGCGCGCAGACACATCTTATGAGATTACTTATTCCATTACAAAAATTACACGTAATCTCTGTTGTACTTCCGCTTTTGGGTGGCTCTCGACAGATTTTGATAATAATTCATGTCCTATTTTGGGGCACTGAAACATTCATAAAGAGGGGGAATGGTGTGGTGTGTGTTGTGGGGGGGGGGGGGGGGGGGGGGGGGGGGGGGGGGGGACGAAAAGTAAAGAGAAACAAAAAGAGAGTAAACATGACTCCCTCTCTCTTCACACACACCACACACACAACACAGCCGCGCGCGCGTGCGCACACACACACAGACAACACACACACACACACCCCACACACACACACACACACACACACACACACGCACGCACGCACGCACCGCACACACACACACATCACACACACACACACAACACACACACACACACACACACACCCACACACATAACACACACAAGAGCGCGCCCGCGCGCACGCACCTACCTCAATATTGCCAGTGTAGACTTTACATATGTTGCCCATCCCGTCTCCGTGGACCAATAGATACTGCGCAGCTCATCGGTGATCACTCCCACAGCCTGAAGATAATTAGCCCTCACAGGGTAACACCTGGGTTAGCAACGGGGCCCGCCAATGTCCCATGGGCCTGCAGTTCTTGGTGGCGCTGCACCAACGGTTGGGGAAATTCTGAGGGTGAAAGAATCCAACCCTCGGCTGCTCTCGGCACAGGATCTTCCACAGGTGGAGGGTAGGGTCCGTTACATCACCTGAAAACACGAAGAAAAACAGAGATTAATATTGGTTTGTCTTCGGCATAATATTCATTGTTATCAAAAAAATGAATGCTGATCCTAGCACAAGCTATGCAAACAACTGCAGCACTTGGGGAAAAAAAAGAAACGAGAACATCACTCTCGGATCCCAGTTGAAGCTTTAGCATGTAGTCGTGCCATCATCGTGCTGCATCCATGGGAATCACGGACTCTGACAGCTTTGCAGAACTGCAACGGATGATTCTGGCGGTGGAGATGAGATGCTACGGAAGAGAGCTCGGCATCTCCAACGCTGAGTATGTCATAAACGGGTAAATCTGCAGAATCAAGGCCTGATCAGTTTGCTGGGTATTAAGGTGCAGGTCAGGCATCTGCGAACCCTTGTTCATAAGACTGTCTTCTCAAGCCCTGTCATTTTAGCTTATCATTTATTTCCAGTCATCCAGCGGTGAACCATGCACACTACACCACAAAAAGCTCCACCAACGACGTTCTACACGGCGGGAGGCCACAGATCATGTTATGGAAAAACTGTGATACAGAAACCATGGAAGCAGGGTTTGCTGAATGGAGTGAATGCCGGGAATGCGCAGTAAACCTTCCAGAATGGGAAAACCACCCAGAGGACACAAGGCAGAGTGCCATGAGACCGAGTGTTGTTCTCCACTCAGGTTTACCAAAACAAATACTTCTGCTCAAACTCACTTTGCCATACGAAAGCAGGATGGAAAAAAAAGCTTAGAAGTACGCCAGTCAAGCAGTCAGCTTGAGGGAATCTCAATTCCAGGCCAAAGTACTTGCCATAGAGGTTGGAACAAGGGGATTTGGAGAATCACTGGCGTTTGATCTTATAAAACAACTGGGGATGTCTGGTAAGAAGATCAAAAGCCTGAAGGCGAAGATAGAGCCAGCTGAAAAACGTTCCAGCTTGATTTGGTAGTGGAAGAATAAAACTGAACTACCAACTTAAAACACGTATCTGATAGCAATGTTGGTAAGACATCCGTCTGTTAAAAAAGGCACGTCTTGAGACGCCTACCCATCCAAAAATTGCGGGTCGGAATACCGTAGTGGCAGGGGAAAAAAAAGTCGGAGCAGATGGGCATCTGGGAGTCATGACCTGGATGTGGCCCGGGCCCCTTAGAGTGTAAGAATGTCTGGGACAAAAACCTTTATGTAGAGGTGGGAAGGGGGGCGGGGGGGGGGGGGTCTTCTCTGAAGATCTTTCGCTGTCAAGCTTTCCTTAGAGTTTCTTCCCACTGACACATGGCTAGACCATTGATTTCCGGGACCAATGCGTAGGACATCCTGAAAAGACAGGATTGAGAAAGACCAGACTAACAGGTTTTGTGGTCTGGCTCCCCACCTTACCTTTCTCAAAACGAAAGATGCCCCCAAGATTCACAGAAAGGGAGAGAGAATGATGAATCCATTGGCGCAAACCTAATCACGTTTAGACATTCACACCGGTGGGGGAGAGCGACTGTGGAGGGATGGGGGGGGGGGGGGGGGGAATGGGGATTCTCCACTAAACGCGGTATGAAGATCCACAAAACAAATAGGGGCTGTATGAAAACTCTGATGAATAAACAGCAGCGCACTGCGCCAGCAGCTAAGGTGTCGGAAAACCAAGCCCAGGATTCAGATCACAATGCCAAGGACATCCACGATTGTTTTTCAGATAAATTATTTGTACAAGCTCTTGATGACAAACGCCAGAAACTCAATTTGCCACCCACAAGTACAGAAGAGGAATTGGAGTAACGGGATGAAATAAAAGATAGAAAAAATGGATGCGCTGATAGGAAAGAGCTCACTGAAGCATAAACTAGCCACGTCTGGAGACATTGTATACGGAACCTGTATGGACGCCTATGGAATGAAACAACTGTCACCACTCCCATGACGTAGACAGACAGACAGACAGACAGATAGATACACAGATAGATTGATTGATTGATTGATTGATTGATTGATTGATTGATTGATTGATTGATTGATTGATTGATTGATAGATAGACAGAAAGGCAGACAGACAGATCGATAGATAGATAGATGGAGAGATAGATGGATGGAAGGATAGATAGATAGATAGATAGATAGATAGATAGATAGATAGATAGATAGATAGATAGATAGATAGATATACATGATTTTTGAAGGAAGAAAGAGGGGTGGATGGGGAGGAAGGTGAGATGGAGGACGCGAATAGAGGATGGGGGAAGGAAGGGGTGGTGAAGAAGGCGTTTAAGTGTGAATATCAAACCTTTCCCCGACAGCAAACAGGAAGAGCCGAATTCTGTTCGATGAACAAAATCATTTTTATGCAGGTCAATATTCAGTGTTCGTCTTCTGGCTTTGACCAATGATATTACGTATGTAAAATCGTCGGACAGACTCTTCAGTGGAGGCCAACCTTTTTACGTTGGTCCATCCATAGTCTCACACACAGAACACCAGCTATGATTGATTAACTAAGTCTTCTCACCATCTCGGAGAAAGAATCACAAAGTGCCTCCCATGACGACCAGCGATCAGGACAAAGCACAGAAATAAAGTGAAAATCCATGCCACCGACAAATAAGCAACAAAATAGATGTAAACAATAATCAATATAAGAGATAAAAATGTGAACATATGCCCGAGGGTTAACACAAAAGAAGACTCAAGATCAAATTAGTAACAAAACAGATGTAAACAATGATCGATATAAAAGATATAAATGTAAACCTATGCCTAAGGATTAAAACAAAAGTTCAAGGAAGGTCAAAAAAGACTTATAGCCTGAATGGTCAGTTCTACTGTTTAATCAACCTAACCAATATCTCTTCATGAATTAAATACTTTAGCTTTTACATGGATCTCATGAGAGAGAGAGAGAGAGAGAGAGGCACCCCTGCTGGTTGTCTAGATAGCAATTAAGTCCCGAGGGGGAAAAGGGAGGGGGGGGGGGGGTAATGGGCCGGCAATTCCTCCGACATTGTAAAAAAAAATTACTTAGCCAAGATTTGGAAGGAAAAAAATGAACAAGATTAAAAATAGTGGCCGGAGGAGTGCGAATAAGGGTGTAAATATGAACTCCGTTCACTCTGTGTGCGTGCGTGCGTGCGTGCGTGCGTGCGTGCGTCCGTGCGTGCGTACGTGCGTGCGTGCGTGCCTGCCTGCCTGCCTGCCTGCCTGCCTGCCTGCGCGCGCGCGCGCGCGCGCGCGCGCGCGCGCGTGTGTGTGTGTGTGTGTGTGTGTGTGTGTGTGTGTGTGTGTGTGTGTGTGTGTTTTTGTTTTGTTTTGTTTTACGTCTTTTCACATTACGTGATATTAGACGGAAAAAAAAAGTGGGGTCGGGAAAAAACGTTAACACAACAAGTCAAAAGAATTAACTTATCTACAGCTAAAACACAAAAATAGAAAATCCACATAATCAAAGATAAAAAAAAGAAAGACATCGTTAACACAACAAGTCAAAAGAATTAACTTATCTACAGCTATAACACAAAAATAGAAAATCCACATAATCAAAGATAAAAAAAAGAAAAAGAAAGACATCAAACATATAACTCTTCTGTCTCATCTCACCACTGACTTACCTATTATAAATATTTGCAAATTGGACTTTTAGCTAAGTACAAAAAGAAAAGATATGTTTCACTTGCTGACAGGGAAACATTTTGAATAGGCTGTACAGGCGTATTTGGAATGAATTTCTTCATTAAGTTACACAAAAGAATGTGATCAATTAATATGCTATGACCACATATACAGTGTATATTTTTACATACTTTGTTTTAAAACAGTCCAATTTCCATCTACAGATCAGGGAACGTATCTGTCGTCTACGATATATGTTTTGATCGTACTTACTTAACTTTTCATGAATATTTTTAATTTCATCGTGTAAACCAGAACACCCAGTTTCTCTTTCTATCAAATGAAAATTAGAAAGTTGTACTTTTTCCGCCAAAGTATAGCACTCTTGCACTGACATACAGAAGTTTAAAAAATCCGAATCTGGTGATCGTTTTGCTCCTCTTTGCTAGAAAATCAACCTTTTCATTATAATATAACCCACAGTGGGAGGGCACCCAAAGAAATCTTATTTCAGTGTCTCTGACTGAGCGGTAATGTACTAAATTGTTTATTTCAGTGATCATCTCAGGTCGAACTTTTAATTTAAAATTCTTTATTGCTGTAAGAACTGACTTGGAATCTACACATAGAACAACTTTAAATAAATTTTGAGGGTAATCAACAACAAACTTTAAAGCCACAACTATAGCAGTTAACTCAGCAGTGAATATAGATTGTGTTTTCCGAGGCAATAAGACTTTTCTTTGTTAAGGCCTGGGATAATGTATGCTGCACCTGCATTTTCATTGATTAATGGTCCATCAGTGTATATCTTAAAATGGTTGAAATAGTGATCATGCAATGCATTCTGATATTGGCTAATAACAAATTAGTATTTTCAGCCTTTGTTAAGTCTGTATGCTCAATATCAAAATGTGCTCTTGTTAGTTTCCAGGGAGGGATTGGAGACACAATGGATCTTTTTGCAATAGAGGTTAATTTGATATCTAAGGATTCTAAAATCGAGGAAGTATATGTTCTCAGAGTCGTTTGAGATTATGTATTTTTAGCCCTTTTGGGAAAATCAGTGTCCGATTTAATATTTATTTCAGGGCCTATGTTGTTGTCTATAGTAGAACTTCTTATAACAAATTTGGTGCATGCAAGATTCCTACATTCTTCCAGTGGTAAATATCCCAGCAGCACTGTATGCTTTTGTACAAGAGGCATGGACTGGTAGTCCCATAGCTATCTTATATGCTTTGGAATCAATACTTTGAAGTTTTTTCAGTAAGTATTTGGTGCACTGAAGAACACTTATTGTGCATACGTTAATTTTTATCTAACCAGTGCAGTAGAAAGGTGCAAAAGAGTAGCTGTGTCCTGAGCCCAAGCATGCTTGCTAATAATCTTTAACAGATTTAAAGTTTTTCGAGCTTTGTTAGAATATGCTCTATATGAAAATTCCATGACAACTTTGATGTTAAATTTACTCCACCGAATTTCACTATTTTTGTATATTTGATGGGTATGCCGTTGACTTGAAATAAAGGCATATTAACTGGATCAGATCCAGTATTAAATAACATCATGTGTGTTTTTTCAGTTGATATTTGCAAACCATTTCAGTCATGTAAGTTGAAAGGTATCTAATTCTTTTTGATATAGCTTTTTAATATAGTTTTGTGATCTGACAGATGTACATTTTTTCAATGTCACTTTCATCATATGCATATGTGACCTGCGTATTTGACTAGTTCAATATTTTTAGTAACTTTTGTGGGTAAATCGTACATCAGAATACTAAAAAGTAAAGGGGCAAAAACAGACCCCTGAGGAATGCCCAATTGTAATTTCCATCTTGTAGAATAGGAGCTCCCTACCTTCGTTCTAATATATCTATTTTCTAAGAAGTCTTTAGGAAATCATAAATGTTTCCTGAAATCCAATCTCTTTAAGTTTATAAAGCAAACGGGAGTGCCATACTTGATCATAAGCTTTAGTGATATCAAAAAAGGTTGCTAATAAACATTTTCTCCTGGAAAACTGATGTTTGATTTGAGTGGTAAGTTTGACCAAGTGTTCAGTAGCACTTCTACCCTTTCGAAAACCTGCTTGGTTTTGTTGAATAACTTTGTTCTTTTCACAAAAGTAGTATTTAGTCTATTTAAAACAATTGTTTCATAAAGTTTACAGACATGAGAAGTTAATGAAATAGGTCTGTAACTATCTATACTTTCTTTCAGTTTACCTTCCTTGTGAATCGCACTATTACTGATTCTTTCCATATTTGTGGCAACTGACCTGAGCTCCAACATCTTTCAAATATACTAAGTAACAATGCTTATCCATTTGTCTGGAAAATGTTTAATCATTTCATTAGAAATAGCGTCAATCCCAACAGCTGGTTTTTGTTTGGGAAAGAATCTATGGCATCTTTCACCTCTTGTAATGTAATTGGGCATTGATGTCGCTTGTGTCATTACAAATACATCATTAAAGACATGGGTAATTTCTTTATCCTCTCTAAATTTTCTTTGGTTTTCAGACAACCCATCTAACCTGCTTACTTTAGCAAACTGGTCAACAAACGCTTCTGCTTTGTCTGTGATGATGGAACTTGTTATTATCAGAATGATAGGATATTCTGGGAGTCTGATTCCATTTTTCAGCGTTTTTATCTCTTTCCATGCCATTCTACTATCATTATGATCGAATGTGTTTCTTTTGCTAAAATTATCCCAATAATCCTTTTTGGCTTGTTCCATAGCTCTATTACTATGTATATTTGCATGTTTCATTTCCTTAAATTTTTCATCTACCATTTTCTTATCTTGACTTTCTTAGTGTGCATGTATTCCTTGAATAACCGTGTTTTGTTTTCCTCATTAACTGCCTTATCGCCATCTTCAGTCCACCAGACATTACCGAGATGTTTACCGCCTTTAGATCCCTGATTCTTCAATTTAGGAATACATAAACCGATACTTTAGAAAACAAATACAAAACGTGTAATACATTGTATCAATATCATCACCTGGGGACAAGCTTATATCTAATCTTTAAGTGCATTGTAAATTGAGACCATTTGGCATTTTTATAATCAAATCTTGGGATTGTATCATCAGGTTTTGTGTCTTCAAAATTATGGACTGATTAATTGTAATGATGATTGGTATGTGATCACTCCCAAGAGTTTCAGTATACGTTTCCTATACACCACGACAAAGCCATTTTAGGTGAAACCAAAGTTAAATGAATAGCAGTAGGTCTATGTGTAGAGACATCAGGAACTCTGGTATAAGAACCATCATTGACTAAACATAAAGTTGAGTCTACAACATATTCCACAAACATATTACTACTGACCTTGTGCACTCTTTTTCCCAGAAAGGAGAATGAGCATCAAAATCCCCTCCTACTAACCATTTATCATTATCATTCTTGATATTTTCATCCATTCAGTATTAGCTTCATCTGGACCCTTAGGTAAATATACAGAAGCACAGTCTATTTTAAGGAGTCCGAAAACTTGACAGTTACAGCACATGAAAATATCCCATGTAATCCAATAGGCACAGGTGATTGTTTGTCACAATACTGTAGTCCAGTGTGAATATATATAGCACAATTTACTCTATCCCCATTTTTATCTGTAATACTACTGGTGGATAGAAGTACTGTTCCAGTCTTGGTAGTTTGTTCTTACTGATATTAACAGACTGGAATAAGAGAACGTGGCAGTCAGATGACACTTAAAATTGACGTAAGCAGTCAATAGTAGAACAGAGAGAGCGGCAGTTCCATTGCAGTATTTTTTATATGTTGCGGAATTCATATCTGAAGAAAAGAGTAAAACTATGTTGCTTAAACACAATTGGAGCTTAGCTACACACAGACGTAGGCTGGTATGCTACATTTGTTCCGAACAAAAGCAACAACAACAAAAAATGTCACCACTTGTATAAGACACTGAACCTATTGGACCAAGCAGAGCCGTAGAAGAAATCCTCAGGGAAGGAGTGGGGCGCAAGTACCGGGACGTCGCGCTGTCTTCCGGGGCCGTTCCCAAAAGAGGTTCCTCAGATGCCGGCCAATATTCCCAGCTAGGATGCTAGCTCCACTGGCAGTGGGATATGGCCCATCACGGAGGTTGAAGCGGGCGGCATGTAGGTTTGAGTGAGTGATGAAGGTGATGTTTTTTGTCAACATTCAGCTCTGACACCAAAAGTGCTTTGTACAAGTCCCCTTTGATATTGAGTTCGGGGTCTGATGTAGGAGCCATCTTACTGATTATGATGGCCAGATCAGGGTTTTCTTCTTTGATGCTCCTCACGCACTTTGCCATTCTTCCGGAACATGTTGCTGCTGATTCTGTTTCTAGGTCCTTCGATCCAACGTGTAAAAGTAAAGCATCACAGGTGTCTTGGCAGATGCACTTGCTTTGGCAACTGCTGGTTTGATGTCCTTTATTGTTCTTGCATCACTCTGATGCACCTTACATCCATAGGACTTCCCTAGTCTGTTGTGTTGACTTCTTTATGACAGGGTCGTTCACATATAATATGTTGGGAAGGCCCTTTAAAGTTGGATTTGGTTTGTTTCTGACTTGGCCTTTAAGTCGTTGACAGTTTGTTTGTCTCTGGGCTTGACCTTTAAGTCATTGGCGTTTTGTTTGTCTCTGGACTCGACCTTTAAGGTTTTTGTCGAAATTTTTCTTGCACAGTTCTTTCGACTTCGGCTGATGACGCAAAGAAGCTTTGACGTCATCTTTGTTTGCGTTATCATTTTCTTCTTCTTTTTTTTCCTGTAAAATTCTGCTCTGCGTCTTTTTTTGTTTTGTTGGCCTCGACAGACAGAGCATCCTGAGGAGCTGTTTTTAACTTTGATGGACTCCAGCTACCTCTGCATAGGAGAGCTAGGGGAAAGGCTCTGTCCGTGTTGCTATGCTGATCTAGCTATGTCCTTTCTATCATTTTTGCATGTAGCGATCTTATCTGTCCTTCCGCACCAGCTATTTGATCTCGCAGAGACGTGATTGTGCCTTCGATCAGAGCAAAGATCTGTGAGGTACTCACGGACTTGATGCGTCTGTAGGAGCATTGTTGTCTCTGGATCTAGGCTTCAGCTCCCCCCCCCCCCCCCCCCCCCCTTAACAAAGGACAAACGAACGGCCTCCTCCACTCAGATCTACAATTTTGTCCCCTCCTCGCTTCCGTGCTCCGCCAGCACATCCTCAGAGCATCCCTTTGTACACAGTACCAGTATACAACTTTTCCGGATCTTGGTGTAGTTTCCCTTTGCTTGCTTTGAACGAAACATAGTAGCATCCACAGCACTGAACTATCGGTTGCTGTCTGCAGGCGCCATTTTGTGTGTGCGTGTGTGTACGCGTGTCCGTGCGTGTGTGTATGTGCGTGTGCGGCGCGCAAGCAATTACTAGGCCGATTCAGATATAAATTAAGAAGCATTTAGAAAAATTGCCTTCAGTTGCGATCCGTCGCGCTGTGCGCTATGCTGCATTGCGTTATACTATGCAGTAGTGTGCTGTGCTAGGCTGAGTTGAATAGGATTAGGATGATCGAAATATGCTTAGTTAAACTGTACTAATTTCATAAGCTTGGCATGAAGCCAAACTGAATGGGATGGAAAGCAATGGAACAACATGTAAAACCGAATACAGTACAGAGTCGGATTCAGTGGTAGTACGGGAGTAAAAAAGGAATGTCACTGGTCTCATGTTAGACTGACGTGGTATAATCCTGTATGCCACAGGACGTGATATGCCCAGCAAGGAAAACCTACTTGGCGTGTAGACAGCCAGGCGGGTAGGGGCAGTGACCAGGTAGTCTGCAATGTAGCCTGTAATCCAGCCGCACACGCTGGAGTTAAGTGTCACCTCTCCATCTCTGAAGTCGAAGGCCTCGCATGCCATTTCTCCTATACGTAGCATGTGTCTGTAAGAAATACATGTGCATGCATGAATACATGTACATGCGCCCATACACATGCATATGTACATTTAACTGTACATGCATATACAAACGTGTGCGCACGCACGCACACTTACATACACATACCCACGCTCTCTCTCTCTCTCTCTCTCTCTCTCTCTCTCTCTCTCTCTCTCTCTCTCTCTCTCTCTCTCTCACACACACAACACACACACACACACACACACACACACACACACACACACACACACAAACGCACGCACACACAGACACACACACACACACACACACACAGACACACACACACACACACACACACACACACACACACACACACACACACACACACATGCACGCACGCACGCACGCACACACACACGTACACACACACACACACACACACACACACACACACACACACACACACACACACAGACACACAAGCAGACATAGATGGGTACATAGACATTTACATGTAATCATACATACATATATACAAATGTACATACATACATACATCTCATGCATCTATGTATGCATGCATGCATGCATGCATACATATATGCATACATATACATACATACATACATACATACATACATACATACATACATACAAACCCAATCGTTTTCCCCATGTGTTCTTGTTTATGACGTGGTTTTGTGCGTGCATGTGCGTGTGCGTGCGTGCATGCGTGCGTGCGTGCATGTGTGTTTGTGTGTCTGTGTATGTGTGTGTGAGTGTGTATGTGTGTGGGGTGGAGGGGGGATGGATGTGTGTATTGTGTGTGTGTGTGTGCGCGCGCGCGCGTGCGCGTGCGTGCGTGCGTGCAGCGATCCACTCGTGCCTGCATGAAAATCAGGTAGTTTCCCCGCGTTAACGCGCAACAGAACAGACTTGATTTAAAGCTGTCACCTGACTGCGTGTTCTATGCGTGCACAGAGTTCATAACGTAAAAAAATCGTCTCATCGGCAAGTTTTCATTGTGCATATGTACATAATGTAAAATAGTCATCGAACCTCTGTGTACTCGTTATGCATAGTTTATGTAATGTAAAATAGTCATCTAACCTCTCTGTTCTCGTTATGCATAGTGTATGTAATGTAAAACAGTCATCTAACTTCTGTGCTCTTGTTATGCATCGTGTATGTAACGTAAATCTACCATTTCACCTCTGTGTTCTTGTTGTGCGTAGTGTAAATAATTTTAACCAATCTTCTCACCTGTGTGTTCGAGGGACCAGTTTGGTCCTGCCCGTGGTGCCCGAGGTGGTCAGAATGACGGCCACGTCATCAGGCTGACACTGGGCAGGCTCCACGTCCTCTCCCTCCTTCTCCAGGTCCCTGATGAAGGAGATCTGGTTGCCATGGTAGCGGGTCCGGCAGTAGACCAGGACTTTGAAAGATGGCACGGCCGGGCAAGACACTTTGGTTCCTGGAGAATGAATTTCTCTTTTAAATATTGAAAGGATGGGGAAGGTGGGGAGAGAGAGGGGGATGGCAGCGGATCGGACGAGTTAAAGTGGAAAGAGAGTAGGGGGTGGAAGAGTGGAACATTTCACAGCATATCAAATTGATTTATAAATCGCAATTGGATATCATTAAGTACATGAAAGAAATGAATGGAAGGATCTGAACACACGCAGGCTAAGGATTGTGAGTTATGAAGACGTCGACGTACTGATTGTTAAGTAAAGGATGACACTACCTTGTTTGTTGTTTGTGTGCCGAAGGTGGGCAAACTGATGCCGTAAGACAAAAACAAAATAGCCAAAGCAACGTAAATATGAATATTCCACGAAAATCATCGACTAATCAGACGGGAGTTTCTGTTGAAGTTGCACTAGGGACAAAAACCCCGATATATAGACAGAAGAGCACTCGAAAGAGCTCAGATACCCTGCAAGGCCGAACGGATCCTGGACCCTTCCTTTGCTCCAGATCCGCATACACTTACATGAGTTCGTCTTGCCTACAGACTGACGACCTAATGGGTGCGAATGAAAGCATAACGTCCGTGTAGAAGGTGATTAGAACAGAACTCACCCACTGCCACATTACCCCCATTCGCCCATTGTGGAATCACCCCAAGCAATAAAGAACTGGAGACAGACGTACAATCACTCTACCTTCCACAATCTCGAACTGGTCCCGAAGACTCGACAAGGACTCATCGCCAGGGTCCACGATGAGGGCAGTGGCTTCAGCTTTCTCCAGCGTGTCAGTGATGTCACGGCCATCGCTGAACATGATAAAGATGAGAGGGAGGGGGACAGCACCCAAGAGAGTGAGACCCATCACCACCAACAGCTGTTCGGCAGAGGGGCGGGGAGGAGGATGGCCACCACGTCTCCCTCCCGGATGCCTCGTGCTTTCAACCATGAGGCACACCTGCCGGTGGAAGACAGAGACCGAGACGAGGTAGTAGAGAAGAAAGAAACAGATGGGGACAGATGAATGAGCGGAAGAGGGAATGAGAGATGAGGAAGGAAGGAGGAAACGGTGGGGGAAGGGGGATGGAAAGGAATGAAAGAGTGCTGAGAAAGGAGGGAGGTAAAATAAGGAATGAAGTTGAGGGAGATACTGGGAAGAAAAAATAAAGAGATGAAGCAATGAGCCACAGGGATCGGAGAAGACATGGGGAAACGCAAGAAGTGATAGAGACAGAAGAGATAGAATTGAAGGGAAAATATCTGTTACAAAGAGAGAGAGAGAGAGAGAGAGAGAGAGAGAGAGAGAGAGAGAGAGAGGAGAGAGAGAGAGAGAGAGAGAGAGAGAGGAGAGAGAGAGAGAGAGAGAACAAAGTGTCGAGGAACAAACACGCTAGGAAAAGCTTCCTCCCTTGGTGCGTAAAACGACTGAATACATGCCAATTACTCCAAACCATTGACACTTATGCTACTATTCGCTTAACACAGACACAGATACAAAGCACAGAATAAAAGAAAATGTGTTCCAAACTTGTCGACTCACTGTGAGCTGACATATTCACACAGCAATTACTGAAGAAATGCACAAACAAACAAAAAAGGGAGGAAACATGAAGCAACATAAGGAGAGGAGGAGGATGACTGCATTTGGGACAGGAGAATGGATTACTGTAGAAATGAATAAGGGAGATGAAGGTGTAAATGAAGAAACGAATACCTGAGAGATGAAAGTAGGCTAAAAAAGGGTGATGGAGAAGAAAGATTAAGAAAAGAAAGGAGAAAGAAACGGGGATGAAGAAGAACAGAGGGGGGGGGGGGGGGGGGATATGGGGGAAAGGAAAAATGGAACAACCGGGAAGGAAGGATGAATGGGGAAGAAGAAGAAATCACGGAGAGAGATGGAATAGGGGGAAATAGGAAAAGAACCAGAGATGGTGAAGGAATGAAGAAAGGCGATGAATGAAAGAGGAGAATCAGAGCGTGGGTGTAAGAAGCACATAGACGTCACCGGAGAAAGGATTTTCAGCCAATCAGAAAATAGGTCACATTCGGTGCGCGCCTAGCCGCAGGCAGCATAGAAGGGGGGGGGGGGCCACAAGCTACAACCGTAGCACGCGCACGCACACACAGAATACGAGAGAGAATGTGTGTGTGTGCATACAGTGTGTATTGTAAATCGGGCAGTGTATGCTGTGTGTGTGTGTGTGTGTGTGTGTGTGTGTGTGTGTGTGTGTGTGTGTGTGCGCGCGTACGTGCGTTCGTATGTGCGTGTGTGTGTGTGTGTGTGTGTGTGTGTGTGTGTGTGTGTGTGTGTGTGTGTGTGTGTGTGTGTACAGAGCCTATTGTTAATCAGGCAATGTGTGTGTGTGCGCGTGTTTATGTGTGAGTAAGTGTGTGTGCAGAACCTAAGACGTGCAAATCCATTTCCGTGAATGCACATATCTGTAATCGTGTCACACACGCACAAACACGCGAGCACACACACACAAACACACACGCACGCACGCACGCACGCACACACACACACACACACGTACACGGCGCGCGCGCGCTCGAACATATAGATGCTCGAACACGCGCGCGCGCACGCGCGCATGTTCACACACACACACACACACACACACACACACACACACACACACACACACACACACACACCACACACGCACGCACGCACACAAACACACCCACCCATGCTCAAACAACACGCCACACACACACACACACACACACACACACACTCACACACACACAACACACACACAGAGTCTCTTTCCTCAATGATATACACAATGCATGCTCACGTTGCGTTTAAATACATAGTTAATAGGTACACTTACACATACCAGCATAGAACCCCACACATAGGAGATAGATATTTGAATATTCCACAGTCTGTATTGACCTGTACTGTACTGTCCACAGTCTGTATTGACCGGTACAGTACTGTTCACAGTCTCTATTGACCTGTACTGTACTGTCCAGTCTGTATTGACTGTACTGTACTGTCCACAGTCTCTATTGACCTGTACTGTACTGTCCACAGTCTGTATTGACCTGTACTGTACTGTCCACAGTCTGTATTGACTGTACTGTCCACAGTCTGTATTGACCTGTACTGTCCACAGTCTGTATTGACTGTACTGTACTGTCCACAGTCTGTATTGACCTGTACTGTACTGTCCACAGTCTGTGTTGACCTGTACTGTACTGTCCACAGTCTGTATTGACTGTAATGTACTGTCCACAGTCTGTATTCACTGTACTATCCACAGTCTGTATTGACTGTACTGTACTGTCCACAGTCTGTATTGACTGTACTGTACTGTCCACAGTCTGTATTCACTGTACTGTCCACAGTCTGTATTGACCTGTACTGTCCACAGTCTGTATTGACTGTACTGTACTGTCCACAGTCTGTATTGACTGTACTGTACTGTCCACAGTCTGTATTGACTGTACTGTACTGTCCACAGTCTGTATTGACTGTACTGTCCACAGTCTGTATTGACCTGTACTGTCCACAGTCTGTATTGACTGTACTGTACTGTCCACAATCTGTATTGACTGTACTGTCCACAGTATGTATTGACCTGTACTGTCCACAGTCTGTATTGACTATACTGTAGACTGTACTTGTTAGAAAACAAGACACTTACCCAGCTTTGCATTCACATTTAGCTTCCACGACAAGCTGCCTCTTGTTGTCGATTTCAAGGACCATTTTGTGGGGTGCTGCTTTCTTGTGGTAGGAGCGGTAACACGTGGCACACGCCTCCACCTTCTCGCTTCCATTTGTATGGAAAATCTTGATGTTATCAATAAAACAGGATGCAAACTTGTTTTTTCCTCGATCAAGTACAGTTTTTGAGAGCGTGCTCACACACACACACACACACACACACACACACACACACACACACACACACACACACACACACACACGCACGCACGCACACAAACACACCCGCCCATGCTCAAACAACACACACACACACACACACACACACACACACACACACACACACACACACACACACACACAGAGTCTCTTTCCTCAATGATGTACACAATGCATGCTCACGTTGCGTTTAAATACATAGTTAATAGGTACACTTACACATACCAGCATAGAACCCCACACATAGGAGATAGATATTTGACTATTCCACAGTCTGTATTGACCTGTACTGTACTGTCCACAGTCTGTATTGACCGGTACAGTACTGTTCACAGTCTCTATTGACCTGTACTGTACTGTCCACAGTCTGTATTGACTGTACTGTGCTGTCCACAGTCTCTATTGACCTGTACTGTACTGTCCACAGTCTGTATTGACCTGTACTGTACTGTCCACAGTCTGTATTGACTGTACTGTCCACAGTCTGTATTGACCTGTACTGTCCACAGTCTGTATTGACTGTACTGTACTGTCCACAGTCTGTATTGACCTGTACTGTACTGTCCACAGTCTGTATTGACCTGTACTGTACTGTCCACAGTCTGTATTGACTGTACTGTACTGTCCACAGTCTGTAATGACTGTACTGTCCACAGTCTGTATTGACCTGTACTGTCCACAGTCTGTATTGACCTGTACTGTACTGTCCACAGTCTGTATTGACTGTACTGTACTGTCCACAGTCTGTATTCACTGTACTGTACTGTCCACAGTCTGTATTCACTGTACTGTCCACAGTCTGTATTGACCTGTACTGTCCACAGTCTGTATTGACTGTACTGTACTGTCCACAGTCTGTATTGACCTTTACTGTACTGTCCACAGTCTGTATTGACCTGTACTGTACTGTCCACAGTCTGTATTGACTGTACTGTCCAGTCTGTATTGACCTGTACTGTGCACAGTCTGTATTGACTGTACTGTAGACTGTACTTGTTAGAAAACAAGACACTTACCCAGCTTTATTTAGCTTCCACGACAAGCTGCCTCTTGTCGATTTCAAGGACCATTTTGTGGGGTGCTGCTTTCTTGTGGTAGGAGCGGTAACACGTGGCACACACCTCCACCTTCTCGCTTCCATTTGTATGGAAAATCTTGATGTTATCAATAAAACAGGATGCAAACTTGTTTTTTCATCGATCAAGTACAGTTTTTGAGAGCGTGCTGTACTTTGGAAGGTAATGAGGGCCGACGGAATCATGGATGCCTTCGAGCGAGTCTGTCGCGCTGTTCGTATCAGCCGCCATTGTTTCAGCCTCCCGCGAGAGCTTGTGGCCCCCTAGCAACTCTATGATAATGAGGCCCGCGCGAGCCGCGAGCCGGTGAGGTCTATTATGACGAGAGAAGGGAAGAAGGTGTGGCGGGAAGCAGGGAATGATGAAGTAGGTGGGATGAGGAGGAGAAGAGTAAGGGGGGAGAGATGGGAAAGAAAGAAGATAAGAGACTGGGAGGACTGGGGAAAGAAGTGTCGTAGGAAAGTGAGGGGCGGAGGAGAAGAGGACAGAGACTGAGAAACAAATGTATTAGAGCAACGAAAAGAGTGATAGGAAAGGAAAGAGTATTTGGGGGAGGAGATGGTCAGGGAGGGGGCTGGGGTAAGACCCCCTGCATAAAACTGACCCTTTCGT
Organism: Conus ventricosus; assembly: GCA_018398815.1. NCBI lineage: Eukaryota > Metazoa > Mollusca > Gastropoda > Neogastropoda > Conidae > Conus > Conus ventricosus. The sequence continues at coordinate 55,228,980 of CM031603.1, forward strand.
GGTCTCTCTGATGGCAAATTATGATGAAGCAAGCAAAGAAATTAAAAGAACATAATAAAATGCGTGCACGTACGCATGCGCACGCTAACAAACGCACACACACATTACACACACACACACACACACACACACACACACACACACACACACGCACTAACACAGAATCTTTAAACATCTATTACCACTTTTTAACCCTGAATTCTTCCTGATTCATGAATAAACAAATGGTAAAAAGTAATAAAATAAAGAATTAAAGTAATTGTAAGTCAATTTCCATTTTATCGAGACTGTCAATTTACCACTGACAAGGTAAGAATTCATACCTACACTCTTTTTCCACTTCTACTGCTCTTATGATTTGACCAACAAACAAAGTTTTTGAGCGTCCGCCATTTAGAAATAAAAACCGACTCAACTTGCATGGTTCGTACCTCAAGGCTAAAGAGTAGATTCCCTGACGTGTGTAGACTTCCCTATGGTCGCTCCCAGACGTATAAATGAATGCTGTCGTATCGGCTGATGTCACACTCCAGTGACGTAATCGTGAAATGACCGTGTCCTCGGGCTTCAATTGAGACATGCTGTGGAATACAACTGTGTTAACAGTGAGTGAAGTTTTGGCGGCGAAAAGAGAAAATCGTAAACATACAAACCTGATCAGACACTTAAACATGCATAAACATTCGTGTACGCATGTAGACACACCTACACCCACACATTTCTCTCTCTGTCTTGTCTCTGTGTGTGTGTGTGTGTGTGTGTGTGTGTGTGTGTGTGTGTGTGTTCTCTCTCTCTCTCTCTCTCTCTCTCTCTCTCTCTCTCTCTCTCTCTCTCTCTCTCTCTCTCTCTCTCTCTGAGCCAGATAAATAATCGCAGAGAAAGACCCTGTATTTGGTGGTTCCATACTTCAGTGGTTTCATAAAACTGATTCCCACCTTTCTGAGGTGGTCCTGCATAGTCTTCATACATTTTGTTTGTCGGGTTTTAAGTCAGGCCAGTAGCGGGACCAGTCTGGACTGAACTGGCATCAACTGACAAACCACAATTCCTGAATTACATAGTGCACGGTGTTTGAGATCAATGTGCCATTATAATCTCCACTCGGTGAAATACAACGCATGCATACAATGGTTGAAAACCAATCCCTAAGTAATGTCCAAAGTCATCGTGAAATGTGTAGTGTGGCGCGGGTCTTCTCGTTAGAATGGCACTCCTCTTAGAACAGAACCCCTCTTGATGTCTTTTGTTCACATCTTTATTGTGTTGTGACACACCAACGCGTAACTTTCATCCCAGAGAAAACAAAATGTCTGTGTGATCTCTTCTGCTACGATTTTTTGTTAACTCGCGCAATACGCATTAGATAGACGGAAGTTCAATCGCTCCGATAGGATTTTCTAAACCCTGTACCTGCACACAGGGGAAGTTCATCGCAATGTTCGGCGATTAACTTCCATCTCAAATGTTAGATAATCAAACCAACATCTCTCCAAGATTGTACACAGTCCATTTCAGGGAAGATACATTTTAATACCGCCCTCCCGCACACACACACACACACACACACACACACACACACACACACACACACACACACACACACACACACACACACACACACACACACACACACACAAAGAGAGAGAGGGGGAGGGAGAGAGAGAGGGAGAGAGCGGGATAGGTGGACAAATAGTTAGGTAAGTGTGTGTGTGTGTGTGTGTGTGTGTGTGTGTGTGTGTGTGTTGTGTTGTGTGTGTGTGTGTGTTTTGTGTGTGTGTGTGTGTGTGTGTGTGTGTGTGTGTGTGTGTGTGTGTGTGTGTGTGTGTGTGTGTGTGTGTGTGTGTGAGTGTGTGTGTGTGTGTGTGTGTGTGTGTGTGTGTGTGTGTGTGTGTGTGTGTGTGTGTGTGTGTGTGTGACTGAAAGAATTAGGATGCAGAACAGTTCGGATTACCACTGTGTAAATCAAGATCCATCTCCAGGAGAATCCAGACCCTGCTTTCAGCTGAGGGAATCCAGGATTGCCTTGGATCATTCAAGATCCTGATTTACACAGGTGAGTCTGCGATCCCCCTGAAGGGATGACTCTCAAGAATCTTGATTTATCCACCCCAGAGCAATCTTGGATTTCTTCACGTAAAAAAATTCTGTTCTCTCTTTCTTCCTTTCCCTTTTTCTTTTCAAAATCTGGATTTCGATTTTAAATTGGACATGCGTAATCTAAGATCCCTCTAAAAAGCTATGTCTTTTCTCTTCTGGGATACCCAGCCTGCTGGTGGCACTTTTTTCTTTAACGTTACGAACATGGCTTTTGTGATAAATGGCATTATTTTGGGGGTACACAATACACCTTTCTTGCAACCAATTGCTATACAATACAATAGAAACGTGCATTGTGTCTTCAACTTGGTCCATCTTGATTTTTGTCACTTTGTTCCCAAATAAACGTCGACTAAATGTTTCGATGTGCTGTGCTTTTGAAACACAGGTTTAATCTTGACCACATTTCGAACTTTTGATGTGCTTCTCAAAAAGTTGATTAAATCGAGTCTCTTAAGGAGTCGTTTTTAAAACCATCACTACACTGGCGCTGATGCTGATACGGACATCAATGTGAGCGCTAATGTGTACACCAATGTGTACACCAGTATGAACCTCTCAACAAACGTACTTGACTTCGAGTTGTGATATCTTGCTCATCCAATCAGAGTTGTGACTGTTAAGGATATCCAGGGTTCCCTGTGTTAGTCGGGATCCAGATTTACTCTAGAGTTCAGCCAAGTGAAATCAGGATTCGCATTTCTCCTGAGAGAATTCTAGGTCTTAATCTGTTCTGGGGTGATCCACATAAGCTGCATATACATACATACATACATACATACATACATACATACATACATACATACATCATACATACATACATACATACATACATACATACATACGTAGATAGATAGACAGATAGATAGATCAATAAACACAAGGGGGAAAATCGCCTTCTGATGCTTCATTCCTTAATTTTCTGGCCGACGTTTCGTCTTAAGGCTTCTTCCAGGTTTGTAAAACATTTCATAACACCAACGTAAAGACGTGAATTGAATTTCAATTTAAATTCAACGTTAACAAGGTATGGAGGGAGAGGGGGTGGTGAATCCCAAAGCTGGAGAAGGATGGGAGATGGGGAAAAAAGGAGGGATGGGGATGTAGGGGAGAGACATGAAAGGGTCCAAGGGTAAGGGGTGTGAGGGTAAGTAGTGGGAAGGGGGTGGGAGGAGAGAAACAACGGGATGGGAGAAGATGGAGGGTAGGAAGGAACGTGTGTTAGAAAGGGGAGGAGAGGAGATTGGAGGGATGTGTGGGGGGGGGGGGGGGAAAGAATGGGAGACATGGCACGAAAGTACATAAATACACCGTGAATTCTATCCTAGAAATCAGAAACCAATTTTTAATTCAAACACTTAAGTTAAAACTAGAAATCAAATTAAAAGCTAAATCCGAGGTCAACTATTGCAATTACAGACACGGGAAGAGCCGTGGGGAGAGCGAGAAGCTGGAAGGGAGGGGTTAAGGGGATGGGGAAAATAGGGAAGAGAAAAGAGAGGGAGGGAACGAAATGAAAGAGAGGGGGGGGAGACAGGAGGTACGTGGTGGTGGAATGACAGAATGGTAAGGAAAAGGTGAGATAATGGGAGGGGCGAGGAAAGAAGGGGAGCGAAAGAGAGATATTCTGGTGGATGCTGGCGGATGGGGGAGGGTGCAAGGGAGGGACACGCGCGCGTTTACAACATTTCACACAGTACATGCATCCATGAAATAGATAGGTAGGTCAATCAATCAATCAATAGATAGGCTGAAAACAATCAATCTACATGCATCCATGAATAGATAGGTAGGTCAATCAATCAATCAATAGATAAGCTGAAAACAATCAATTACATGCATCCATGAAATAGATAGGTAGGTCAATCAATCAATCAATAGATAAGCTGAAAACAATCAATCTACATGCATCCATGAAATAGATAGGTAGGTCAATCAATCAATCAATAGATAAGCTGAAAAACAATCAATCTACATGCATCCATGAAATAGATAGGTAGGTCAATCAATCAATCAATCAATAGATAAGCTGAAAACAATCAATCTATTAAGAGGTGAATCACATATATAGATTTCTCTCCTAAGCTCACCCGGTAAACTGGCTCTGTTGTCTGCGTAAAAATTCGGTTCTGTAACAAGACAGGTTGAGAACATTCATCTGTTCAAGAGAGAGTGTGGCAGTGGATGGGGGTAGGGGGGGGGGGGTCATTTGGAAAACAAAAAAGGAATGGGTGAGTGAGGACAGGGAGAGGGAACTGTGGCTCAGTTGCGTGTGTGTGCACGTGCGCGCGCACGTGTGTGTGTGTGTGTGTGTGTGTTGCGCGCGCGCGCGCGTGTGTGTGTGTTTGTGTGTGTGCGTGTGTGTGTGTGTGTATGTGTGTGTGAGTGAGAGAGAGAGAGAGAGAGGAGAGAGAGAGAGAGAGAGAGAGAGGGGGGAGAGAGAGAGAGAGACTGACACTGACATTTTATTGAATAAACATATATACATGCTCATTTCAAGGGGATAGCAAAATGGACATACCACTCACACAATTTGTAGTCCCACGCACATCGACATTAGAATTAAGGCAGGCAAAGAATAAATTCTTGAAAATTAATCAATAAGGTATAGTTTTCGACCGTCAAAATAATTGTCCATTGATATTTTATCAATCATAATCAATCATCAGTTACTAAGCATAGGGGCCACTGATCAATATTGATAATCAGTCATCATTATCATTTGAATCATTCATCCTCAAGGTTCGTTAATTCGACTTAAATCGTTTATCCTCTCCCGTATCCTGTCCTCAACCATACTATTCAAAAAATAATAATTATTGATCGATAGTCATCATCAGTCGTCCTCCATCTTTGGTCATTTGTCAGTAATCAATCATCCAAAAAAAACACTAACAGATTATTTACCAACTTGATACCCGATCAGTCTTCATTTCTCGTGAAGAACTGCGATCTTCGATCAATCAAAGTTTACGAGCATCCATCCATTAACTTCATCAGTCCTATGGAATATTTGCCAGAACTTAATTTTGTCCATTCAACATCATCATTCCACAGCATGAGCACACACTCTCTTCAGTTCTTCCTCTTGCATCAACTGTGATCTTCTTTGGAAAACATTGTACAGAAAAGGTGAGACTTGTTTCACAGACATTTCATCGGCACATGACATTAAATACGACACACTTCCTTCAGCGTTATTGATAGCATTCACATTTTCTCTAAATAGTTCACACACCCTGCACTCAAAAAACACACGTGACTCGCCTTCAATACCTCCTTCGCAAGCCGGACATAATCAATGTCTGGTAATACATCCCTTCTGTATCTCAGTTTATGCACACGTATTGGAGAAATGCCAAACCTGAACGTAACATATGCTTCTTTCTGACACAGTGATATCTTGTAATCCAAACAATGCTCTGTTCGTATGACCTGCTTAAAGCTAAAATACAGTTCAAAACGTTCTGCTGATTCCAGTTTATTATGCCAAGTTTGTGCATACTGATCAGCGAGTCTCTGCCTAAAAATATGAATGAAATTGTTCATATCGCCAACACTCTATTGCAACCAAACATCTCCAAATCCATTTCCAAATAATAAATGTCTCACTGAAAACACCCATGATTTTTTCCCAATTCTTGATGGTGGTTTAGCATATTATAGGCTTTCCTGGGTAGTCTTTCTTCTGCCAGATTACAAACTCTTAGCCAGTATCGAATATATCTTTCAGCTGCTAAAACATACACTGGATATTGGCCGAGGTCTCGCAGCACCATTTTATAGCCCTTAGTAACTGACAGCTCTAACGGATAAATAAAACATCGGGCATCATTCGTGACCCATAATAAACATGCTTACAAATTTTCAGAAAGATCGGCCAAATACTTTCTGAGATATTCCATAAAGAAGAAAATCCTTTACAGGCCGTTACAGCCGTTAGTAACGGCTATAACGGGATAAACTTAAACATCGGGCATCATCCGTGACCCATAATGAATATACCTGCTAATGTTCACAAAGATCGGTCAAGTACTTTCTGAGATATTCCATAAAAAAAGAAAAACCGTTACAGACCGTTACAGCCGCTAGTAACGGCTATAACGGTAAACTAAAACATCGGGCATCATTCGTGACCCATAATGAACATACCTACAAATGTTCATTAAAGATCGGCCCAGTAGTTTTGTCTGGAGTGAGTGGAACACATTTTGACCACGGAAGGACGGACGGACGGACGGACGACACACACCCCACACACACACACACACACACACACACACACACCCCACACACACACACACACAGCATTTCTTTGTTCCCATCCTAAAGTACTCCCTGTCCTATAAGAACTGGGAGTACAAATAAAAACCGTAATGGGCCGTTGTAGCCGTTAGTAACGGCTATAAAGGTAAAATATCACATCGGGCATCATCCGTGACCCATAATGAACATACCTACAAATTTTCAGAAAGATCGGCCCAGCAGTTTTGTCTGGAGCGAGTGGAACACATTTTGACCACGGACGGACGGACGGACACACACACACCACACACACACACACACACACACACACACACACACAACACACACACACACACACACAGCATTTCTTCGTTCCCATTCTAAAGTACTCCCTGTCCTATAAGAACTGGGAGTACAAATAAAAACCGTAATGGGCCGTTGTAGCCGTTAGTAACGGCTATAAAGGTAAAATATCACATCGGGCATCATCCGCGACCCATAATGAACATACCTACAAATTTTCAGAAAGATCGGCCCGGTAGTTTTGTCTGGAGCGAGTGGAACACATTTTGACCACAGACGGACGGACAGACAGACCGACAGATACACACACACACACACACACACACAAAACACACACACACACACGCACGCACGCACGCACGCACGCACGCACGCACGCACGCACGCACGCACGCACCACACACACACACACACACACACACACACACACACAGAGCACTTCTTCATTCCCATTGTAAAGTACTCCCTGTTCTATAAGAACTGGGAGTACAATAACTGTGACCAAAATAAAATGGAATAATGAGAAGAAAGGAGATTGCTTAGAAAACATAAACAACAATTGTTTTCAAAGTGTGTTCAAACTAGCTTTCAGCCAGATGGATATATGCGTTGAATCAGCCCTTGAAGCATTCATCCAAAATATTCTTCGTGCAGGGGAATGCATGAGACAAAGGATTCAGTCGGGTTCACCAACTCTCGCAAATAAATGGTATGATGAAGAATGTTTACAAAGGAAGAGAAAAGCACGTAAACCTTTGGATTTTACCGAAATTCAGAACTTGACCCAGACAAACACAGTTACAGACAAGTTGCAAAGCATATAAACGTACTCCCATATCCTGAATACGCGTGATATATTCCATAAAGAGGAAAACCCGTCTTGGGCTGGTGTAACCGTTAGTAACGGCTATAAAGGTAAACTTAAACATCGGGCATCATCCGTGACCCAAAATGGACACAACTAAAAAATTTAAGAAATATCGGCCGAGATATTTCTAAGATATTCCATGAAGAAGAAAACCGTTAGGGGCCGTTATAGCTGTTGGTAGCGGCAATACCGATAAACTAAAACACCAAGCATCATCCGTGACCCATAATGAACACACCTACAAATTTCAGAAAAATCCGACATGTACTTTCTGAGATATTCCATAAAAGAATACAAACCGTTATGGGTCGTTATAGCCCTTAGTAACGGCTATAACGGTAAACTAAAACATTGGGCATGATCCGTGAAGCATAATGAACATACCTACAAATTTTCACAAAGATCGGCCAGGTACTTTCTCAGATATTCCACCAAGAAGAAAAACCGTTACAGGACATTACAGCCTTTTGTAACGGCTATAACGGTAAACTAAAACATCGGGCATTTTTCGTGACCCGTAATAAACATGCATGCTAATTTTCACAAACATCAGCCAAGTACTTTCGGAGATATTCCATAAAGAAGAAAAACCGTTACAGGCCATTACAGCCATTTGTAACGGCTATAATGGTAACCTTAAACATCGGGCATTATTCGTGACGCATAATGATGACACCTGCTAATTTTCACAAAGATCAGCCAAGTACTTTCTGGATAGGATATGAAGAAGAAAAACCGTTACAGGTCGTTACAGCCGTTAGTAACGGCTATAACAGTAAACTAAAACATCGGCATGATCCGTGACCCATAATGAACATACCTGCTTATTTTCACAAAGATCGGCCATGTACTTTCTCAGATATTACACGAAGAAGAAAAACCGTCACAGGCTATTACAGCAGTTAGTAATGGCTATAACGGCAAACTAAAACATTGGGCATTAGTCGTGACCCATAATGAAGATACCTGCTAATTTTCACAAAGATCAAGCCAAGTACTTTCTGGGATATTCAATGAAGAAGAAAAACCGTTACAAGTTGTTACAGCCGTTAGTAACGGTATAACGGTAAACTAAAACATCGGGCATTTTCGTGACGGGTAATGAACTACATATTAATTTTGACAAAGATCGGACAAGTACTTTCTGAGATATTCCATAAAGAAGAAAAAGCGTTACAGGCCGTTACAGCCGTTACTAACGGCTATGACGGTAAACCAGAACATTGGTAATTATTCGTAAACCATAATCAACATACATGCTAATTTTCAGAAACATCCGCCAAGTAGTTTCTGAGATATTCCATAAAGAAGAAAAACGGTTACAGGCCGTTACAGCCGTTAGTAAGGGCTATAACGGTAAACTAAAACATCGAGCATTTTTCTTGACCCATAATGAACATACCTGCTAATTTTCACAAAGATCAACCAAGTGCTTTCTCAGATATTACATGAAGAAGAAAAACCGTTACAGGCCATTACAGCCGTTAGTAACGGCTATAACGGTAAACTAAAACATGGGCATTATTCGTGACCCACAATGAAGATGCCTGCTAATTTTCACAAAGATCAGCCAAGTACTTTCTGGGATATTCCATGAAGAAGAAAACCGTTACAGGTTGTTACAGCCGTTAGTAACGTCTATAACGGTAAACTAAAACATCGGGCATGATCCGTGACGCATAATGAACAAACCTACAAATTTTCGTAAAGATCGGCCAAGTACTTTCTGAGATATTTAACAAAGAAGAAAAAACGTTACAGGACATTACAGCCATTTGCAACGGCTATAGCGGTAAACTAAAACATCGAGCATTTTTCGTGACCCGTAATGAACATACATGCTAATTTTCACAAAGATCGGCCAAGTACTTTCGGAGATATTCCATAAAGAACAAAAACCGTTACAGGCCATTACAGCCGTTAGTAACGGATATAACGGTAAACTAAAACATCGGGCATTATTCGTGACGCATAATGAAGATACCTGCTAATTTTCACAAGGATCAGCCAAGTACTTTCTGAGATATTCCATAAAGAAAAAAACTGTAACAGGCCGTTACAGCCGTTAGTAAGGGCTATAACGGTAAACTAAAACATCGGGCATTATTCGTAACGCATAATGAACATACCTACAAATTTTCACAAAGATCGGCCAAGTACTCTGAGATATTTACAAAGAAGAAAAACTGTTACAGGACATTACAGCCATTTGTATTGGCTATAACGGTAAACTAAAACATCGGGCATTTTTCGTGACCCGTAATGAACATACATGCTAATTTTCACAAAGTTTGGCCAAGTACTTTCGGAGATATTCCATAAAGAAGAAAAACCGTTACAGGCCATTACAGCAGTTAGTAACGGCTATAATGGTAAATTAAAACATCGGCATTATTCGTGACGCATAATGAAGATACTTGCTAATTTTCACAAAGATCAGCCAAGTACTTTCTGGGAATTCCATGAGAGAAAAAACCGTTGCAGGTTGTTACAGCCGTTAGTAACGGCTATAACGGTAAACTAAAACATCGGGCATTTTTCGTCACCCATAATGAACATGCCTGCTACTTTTCACAAAGATCGGCCGAGTGCTTTCTCAGATATTACATGAAGAAGAAAACACTTAACGGGCCATTACAACCGTTAGTAACGGCTATAACGGTAAACAAAAAAAAGTAGGGCATTATTCGTGACGCATAATGAATATACCTGCTAATTTTCACAAAGATCAGCCATGCACTTTCTGAGATATTCCATGACACAGCCGTTGGTAACGGCTAGAACGGTAAACTAAAACATCGGGCATTACTCTTGACCCGTAATGAAGATACCTGCTAATTTTCACAAGGATCAGCCAACTACTTTCGGGATTATTCCATGAAGAAGAAAACCGTTCGAGATTGTAACAGCCGTTAGTAACGGCTAAACGGTAAAGTAAAACATCGAGCATTATTCGTGACCCATAATAAACATACCTACAAATTTTCACAAAGATCGGACAAGTACTTTCGGATATATTCCACAAAGACGAAAAACCGTTACAGGACATTACAACCGTTAGTAACGGCTATAACGGTAAACTAAAACATCTGGCATTTTTCGTCCCCCATATTGAACATGCCTGCTACTTTTCACAAAGATCGGCCAAATGCTTTCTCAGATATTACATGAAGAAGAAAAACCGTAACAGGCCATTACAGCAGTTAGTAACGGTTATAACGGTAAACTAAAACATCGGGCATTATTCGTCACGCATAATGAAGATACCTGCTATTTTTTCAGAAAGATCAGCCAAGTACTTTCTCAGAAATTACATGACGAAGAAAAACCATTACAGGCCATTACATCCGTTAGTAACGGCTATAACAGTAAACTAAAACATCGGCATTTTTCGTCACCCATAATGAACATGCCTGCTAATTTTCACAAAGATCGCCCAAGTGCTTTGTCAGATATTCCATAAAGAAGAAAAACCGTTACAGGCCATTACAGCCGTTAGTAACGGATATAACGGTAAACTAAAACATCGGGCATTATTCGTGATGCATAATGAAGATATCTGCTAATTTTCACAAGGATCAGCCAAGTACTTTCTGGGATATTCCATGAAGAAGAAATACCGTTACAGGTTGTTACAGCCGTTAGTAACGGCTATAACGGTAAACTAAAACATCGGACATCATCCGTGACGCATAATGAACATACCTACAAATTTTCACAAACATCGGCCAAGTGCTTTCTCAGATATTCCAGAAGAAAAAACCGTTACAGCCGTTACTAACGGCTATAACGGTAAACTAAAATATCGGGCATTTTCGTGACCCGTAATGAACATATATGCTAATTTTCACAAAGAACAGCCAAGTACTTTCGGAGATATTCCATAAAGATGAAAAACCGTTACAGGCATTACAGCCGTTTGTAACGGCTATAACGGTAAACTAAAACATCGGGCATTATTCGTGACGCAAATATAGATACCTGCTAATTTTCACAAGGATCAGCCAAGTACTTTCTGGGATATTCCATAAGAGAAAACCGTTGCAGTTGTTACAGCCGTTAGTAACGGCTATAACGGTAAACTAAAACATCGGCATGATCCGTGACGCATAATGAACATACCTACGAATTTCAAAAAGATCGGCCAAGTACTTTCTAGATATTCCATGAAGATGGAAAAACCGTTACAGGTTGTTACAGCCGTTAGTAACGGCTTAACAGTAAACTAAAACATCGGCATGATCCTGGCGCATAATGAACATACCTACAAATTTTCACAAAGATCGGCAAGTACTTTCTGAGATATTCTGTTATCGTGTGCCATCGTGTACTTGTGGAAATAGAGGACACGTATAAACATCGCATGCATCCTATGTGAGAAACTGGAGAAATAAATGAGATAAATGAAAATGAGTGACTGATATTTGGTACGGGAAACGACTGAATGGGCGCCAGTAGGCTGCTCTTCGGCCGGCTCTACCTGGGTAGGCAGCCCGTTGAGTGAGTGAGGTAGTGTGTTTATTGTAAAGCGCCTAGAGCTTGGTCTGTGACCGAGGATCGGCGCTATATAAATACCCAATATGATATTCCATAAAGAAGAAAAACCCGTTAGAGGACATTACAGCCATTTGTAACGGCTATACTGGTAAACTAAAACGTCGGGCATTATTCGTCACGCATAATGAACATACCTGCTAATTTTCAGAAAGATCAGCCGAGTATTTTCTGAGATATTCTATAAAGAAGAAAAACCGTTACAGGCCGTTACAGCCTTTAGTAACGGCTATAACGGTAAACCAAAACGTTGTGCATAATTCGTAAACCGTAATGAACATACACGCTAATTTTCAAAAAGATCCGCCAAGTACTTTCTGAGATATTCCATAAGGAAGAAAACCGTTACAGGCCGTTACAGCCGTTAGTAACGGCTATAACAGTAAACTAAAACATCGGCATTTCTCATGACGCATAATGAACATACCTGCTAATTTTCATAAAGATTGGCCAAGTGCTTTCTCAGATATTACATGAAGAAGAAAAACCGTTACAGGCCGTTACAGCCGTTAGTAACGGTTATAACGGTAAACTAAAACATTGGGCTTATTCGTGACCCGTAATGAACATACTGCTAATTTACCCAAAGATCAGCCAAGTGCTTTCTCAGATGTTACATGAAGAAGAAAAACCGTTACAGGCCGTTACAGCCGTTAGTAACGGCTATAACGGTAAACTAAAACATCGGGCATTATTCGTGACCCATAATGAACATATCTACAAATTTTCAGAAAGATCGGCCAAGTAATTTCTGAGATATTCCATAAAGAATAAAATCCGTTATAGCCGTTAGTAGCGGCTATAACGTGATAAACTATATACTGTGCACAAAAAGAAACGCATATTATAAAACATCGGACATTATTTGTATCGCATAGTGAACATACTTGCTAATTTTCAGAAAGATCGGCCAAGTACTTTCTGAAATATTCCATAAAAAAGAAAAACCGTTACCGGCCGTTACAGCCGTTAGTAACGGCCATAACGGGGTAAACTAAAACATCGGGCATCTTCCGTGACCCATAATGAACATACCAACAAATTTTCAGAAAGATCGGCCAGTTTTTTGTCTGGAACGAGTGGAACACATTTTGACATTGACGGCCGGACGGACTGACTGACTGAAACCATTTACTGTCAGATTAACATAGTGTTGTATTGACAGACGGACGGACGGACGGACGGACACACACACACACACACACACACACACACACACACACACACACCACACACACACACACACACACACACACACACACAGCATTTCTTCGTTTCCATTCTAAAGTACTCCCTGTTCTTTAAGAACTGGGAGTACAAAAACTAAGATCACACTATAAAACCCTGACTAGAGAAAAGAAAAAGTTGCACAAAAAAATAATATAAGACACTCTTGTCAATAAGGGAAAAAACAGCAGTAAATTTTGGGACACTATTCGAAAAGCTCGTTATACCAAAAAGATCCTGCCAAAAAGATCCCACCAAACTAGAACTTGACACGTGGAAGAAACATTTCGAAAACGTTTTCGGTGAAAATGCAGTAGATACTCACCCACAGGATGACACAATACACCATCTTAAAAAAAAAAAAAAAAAAAAGAAAAGCAAATCTTAAATAAATGTTAGCGAACCGCCCAGAGAAACGTGTACAAACGAGTCACAAGACAAAACACAACGCGCTTCGACCTCTTAGGTCTTCTTCGGGTGAGACACAAACGAATAAAATAACGAAAATTCACTTAGATTTGATCGCTTCAGATCGCTTCAGAGTTCAGCGCAAGGAAGAAGGCGTTGAATGGAGCGACGTTCAACGCCTTCTTCCTTGCGCTGAACTCTGAAGCGATCTGAAGCGATCAAAGCTAAGTGAATTTTCGTTTATTTTATTCGTTTGTGTCTCGCCTGAAGAAGACCTAAGAGGTCGAAACGCGTTGTGTTTTGTCTTGTGACTCGTTTGTCCACGTTTTCTGGGCGGTCGCTAACATTTATTTAAGATTTGTTTAAGAGTTCCTCCTGCAGTCGTCTCACTTTGCAATTAGATCTAAAAAAAAAAAAAAAAAAGTAAAAAAAAAAATAAATAAAATAAAACAAAAACAGTTGTCCCAGAACTTGGCAACCCTATTACCGAAAAAGAGGTTCTGGATGCAGTAACGAACTATAAAGCTAGGTAGAGCAACCGGGCTAGAAGATATATGTGAAGAATTTCTTAAATGCGCTGAAGATCACGTTACACCCTTTCTAACAAAGCGTCAACAGGCTGTATGATGCAAGCTACTTCCCTGTGAGCTGGTGTCAATCAGTTATCGTTCCAATCTTTAAAAAGGATGACGAAACAAATCCTGATAACTATAGACGTATAGCACTATTTAGTGTCGTAATAAAGACATTTACAGCCATTTTGAATAAAAGATTATATAACTGGGCAGAAAAAGAAAACAAAATAAGCATGGAACAAGCAGGTTTCAGGAGAAACTATTCGACCATTGACCATATTTTCATCTTGACAACAATAGTGAGAAAACAAGATGCGAAGCATATAAACGTACTCCCAGTTTTCCAAACTGCTTATAAATCGGCCAAGTGCTTTTGTGAGATAAGAAAGAAAGGCAAAATAACGGTTTTAACGGTTATTTAACCGATGTACACTTTTTAAACTGGTATTTTAGTCCTCACTGGGCTAAAGCCTGTGTACATACCAAATTCATCCAAATCGGACAATATGTCAAGAATAAGGTTTTTAACGGTCAATTTTAAAACACTGTATGAAAGTGCCATTTGTGTGGATAACCTTCTATATACAAATTTCATTAAACCCACCAATATATGAAAAAAATAACGGTAAAATAACGTTTAACGGTTATATAACCGATATACACTTTTGAAACCGGTATTTTAGTCCTCACTGGCTAAAGCCTGTGTACATATCAAATTTCATCCAAATCGGACAATATGTCAAGAATAATGGTTTTTAAACGGTCAAATTTTAAAATACTGTATAAAAGTGCCATTTGTGTGCGATAACCTCTCTATATACCAAATTTCATTAAAATCCACCTATATGTAAGAAATAACGGCAGAATAACGGTTCTTAACGGTTGTTTAATCCATCTTCAGCATTACATCACTTACATATGGACAGAGGCTCCGATTTGTCACAAGATCATCCAAACCGCTTATAAATTGGCCAAGTACTTTCTGAGATATTCCATAAAGAAGAAAACCCGTAACAGGCCGTTACAACCGTTAGTAACGGCTAAAACGGGGCAATTAAAACATCAGGCATAATCTGTGACCCATAACGAACATACCTGCTAATTTTCATAAAGGTCGGCCAAGTACTTTCTAAGATATTTCATAAAGAAGAAAAATCGTTACAGGCCGTTACAGCCGTTAGAACGGTTATAACGGTAAACTAAAACATCGGGCATTATTCGTGACCCATAATGAACATACCTACACATTTTCAGAAAGATCGGCCAAGTGCTTTCTGAGATATTCCATAAAGAAGAAAAACCGTTACAGGCCGTTACAGCCGTTAGTAAGGGCTATAACGGTAAACTAAAACATCGGCATCATCCGTGACCCATAATGAACATACCTGCTAATTTTCATAAAGATCGGCCAAGTACTTTCTAAGATATTCCATAAAGAAGAAAAATCGTTACAGGCCGCTACAGCTGTTAGTAACCGTTATAACGGTAAACTAAAACATCGGCATTATTCGTGACCCATAATGAACATACCTACAAATTTTCAGAAAGATCGGCCAAGTGCTTTCTGAGATATTCCATAAAGAAGTAAAACCGTTACAGGCCGTTACAGCAGTTAGTAACGGCTATAACGAGGTAAACTAAAACATCGGGCATCATCCGTGACCCATAATGAACGTACCTGCTCATTTTTGCAAAGATCGGCCAAGTACTTTCTGAGATATTCCGCAAAGAAGAAAAACCGTTACAGGCCGTTACAGATGTTAGTAACGGTTTAGCGGTAAACTAAAACATCGGGCATCATTCGTGGCCCATAATGAACATACCTACAAATTTTCAGAAAGATCGGCCCAGTAGTTTTGTCTGAGCGAGTGGAACACATTTTGACCACGGACACACAGACAGACAGACACACAGACAGACACACAGACAGCATTTCTTCGTTCCCATTCTAAAGTACTCCCTGTTCTATAAGAACTGGGACTACAAAAACTGTACAGTGAAAGAGACTACCGCAACAGAAACAAACTTTGGAAGACACTTGAAAATGCAAGAACTTCTACTAAATTAATTAATAACCTAAGTGCTATGTACAGCTCTGTTAAAGCATGCGCGAGATGGGACTGGGTGTTTAACTTAATTTTTTAGTTGTTCCCAAGGGGTTAGGCAAGGGGTCTTGCAAGTCCAGTAATCTTTTTTCTGTTAATTTCAGAAGTTGCAGATTTTGTGAGACAAAATGGAAAACATGGCATACAGTTACTACCTGGCATTAACGAAATACACTCTCTACTGTTTGCTGATGATATTGTTCTACTTCCATCTACTCCAGGTGGTCTACAAAACAACTTAATAATCTAGAAAAGACATCCAAGGCTTTGGATCTTATGGTAAACTTGGACAAAACTAAAATAATGATTTTTAGAAAAGGAGGATTTGCTTCTGCCAGAGAAAAACGGACCTACGATGGGAAAGTTGTAGATGTGGTGAATAAATACAAATATTTGGGATTCACCCTTACCACAAAATTGTCAGTCTTGTGCCTATGAAGAATTCGCTAGCAAAGCGAAAGGTAAAATTCTTGATATCTTGAAGACAATGTGGGCACTTGGCAATCTAAACACAAAAGTATTTTTTCAACTCTCTGATGTACTCGTGAAACCGATTGTCCAGGACGGGAGAAATCGTGATGGTATTGCTTAAGTGCACTAAGTTGATGTATTATTAGTCAGGCTTACACACCAAGGTTATCCTTGCACTCATACACGCACTATGCGCCCACCAAACATTCCCTCTCTCTGGGAATGGGATGCCACGCGTTCGTTTCTCTCCTAACACGACTGAGCACAAGAATTGCAATTTCTACACTACTTATAATCAAACATGAAAAATCCAATTACACAAAATGAACAAATCAGCACATGAAAGATCAATACTTCCTAATCCCGGGTTATAATAAAATGACTTCTTACCTGGCCAGATTTTCACACACACAACCACGCTTTCACACCACACCACAGTTCTTGAAAAAAGTCTTTTCACGTCTTCTTCAGCACTGCTTGATGGTGACGCCCTTGGTTGACTGGCTCCAGGCTTCAGGACTGGGTCTTCGTGGTCGTCTCTGGGATCTTGACGTAGAACTCTTCTTCTTCGTCTCTTTCAACCACCTCTGGGTTCAATTTCAGTTTGTCTATCTTCACCCACCTCTGGGCTTCAAACTTAGTTTCCTTCTCTTCCAGCTTGTCTTTAACTCTAAGACTTTGCTGTCTCTTCTATCTCCCAGACCACGTTTCTCTCGACCCTTTCTCTGTCCTGCTCTCTCCTCTCCTCTCTCTCTCTCCTCTGCCTTCTCTCTCTCTCCCTCGTGGTGTTATTCTCCCTGCACGTTGTTCTCCCTCAGTTTATATAGGGTGGAAACAAAGGATTCCCCTTTGGGCCATGCCTTTGTCCATGCTGCTTCTCAAACTCCTAGTTCACAAGCACCCTGAATTCTCCATTGGCTACATTCTCCCACACATCAGCATTTACACACATCCCTACCTAATTGATTAGCAAACAACCACTTAGCACCAGATGGACATCGAAATTTCCCGCCGACTTCGGGGGTCACTTAACACAGTAATTATCTTAAGGAGGGGTACGACAACATCCACGCGCATTCAGCCAGCCTTACAATACAACCAACACAGTGACCCACGGCAATACCATCTGAACGAGTCCAAGACTTCTGCTCTTCAATGACTGTTTACAAAAGAACCTCAGCTGACTGAGTAATGTAGCGCCCACTTGACGCTCCGAGTCCTAGTGGTTACGTCCCTCCCCCCTTTCACTGTCGGGGAGGTTCGAACTCGCTACTACCTTAGGTGTCATATGTCACATGACCACTTCGTCCTCCTTTACACAGTTCGACCATGTGCGATGGGTAAGGCATACTGGTTAATGGGTCTATTACCTATTTGTATACTACGTACAACGTCCCTTTGCCTCTAAGCGTTTAATGCCTTTTGTGAGAGGTTTCACGCTCTTTGACACTGGTGATCTTCTATGCAGCAGAAATTTGGGGTATGAACAAATTAGATATTATCAAATCAGCTCATTTATTTACGTGTAAAAGACTGCTTAATGCGTCAGGCAAAACACCAAATCATATGATTTATGGAGAAACTGGCAGGTACCCTCTGTATATAGAATCCATTATATCAAGCATTCGCTACTGGCTAAAACTAAGATAAAGCCCACACGCTTCCCAAAGCAAGCCGAGTCATCGATGACACAAGCTTTGGATAGAAATGATATCGCATCAGATAACTGGCTCTGTAAAATTAAAGCATGTTTGGAACTCTATGCCTTCCGTGATGTTTAGGCAAACCAGGGCACTACAAATGAAATATCCATCCTAAAGTCTCTTAAACAGAAAATGATAGATAAGTTTAAAATAGACTGGTTCGCAAAACATAACAGCAGTGATAGGTATTCTGCCTACCGATCTTTCAAAACAGATTTTGTTCCCGAAATGTATCTTGATAACATTACAATTAAACGTTTTAGAGATACTTTGATAAGACTACGGTTTGGTTTAAACGAGCTTGGCATAAATAAGAGATTTCAAAGTGCTGCTATAAATCGATTCTGTCCATTTTGTCCCGGCATGTTGGAAGATGAACCTCACTTGATCTTCATATGCTCTAAATACGTTAACGTTCATCTGAAGTATGTCCCAGAGCTGATAAATTTGAACGATATCACTTTGATCCATGTTCTCCAAAACCCATGCTGTAGCTTCCAGAGGAAGCTGGCAGTGTATACTTATTATAGTGTTTAAATTAGAGAGGAATCATTACATGAGGCCCATATAGCAGGTATATGTTGTATGACACATAATGAGATCTTGTGTTTAATGAGAGGTTTCTTGTTTCCTCTCTCTCTCTCTCTCTCTCTCTCTCTCTCTCTGTGTTTGTGTTTGTGTTTGTGTGTGTGTGTGTGTGTGTGTGTGGTGTGTGTGTGTGTGTGTGTGTGTGTGTGTGTGTGTGTGTTGTGTGAAATAATTGTCGATTTGTTATTTGATTACCCCATTATGTTTGAAAAATAATTGACAGGTTAGTGTTGATACTTGTCATGAAAGGGATACTTATAAAAGTACTTTACCTGATACTCAGACATTCGTTCCTTCATTCGAATGTATGTTTGTGAGTTTGCTTTCCGCCAGTCGACGATGAACAATTTACTCCATCCTGTAGCTGCTCGGTTATTTGCTCTTTTCTTGTTCATTTACGCCATGCATTGTGCTGATATTGCGTGTGAGAGTTTTTGACCGTGCATTTATCTTTGTTTATTTCTATCATTACATTCTCCCCGCCTCCACGGTTTCTCCCTCTTCTCCATCATCCATTTTGTGTATGGGCCGGTGGCCTTCACAGTTAAACCTGTGTCAGTGTCAGTGTCAATATCAGTGTCAGTCTCTCTCTCTCTCTCTCTCTCTCTCTCTCTCTCTCTCTCTCTCTCTCCTCTCTCTCTCTCTCTCTCTCTCTCTCTCTCTCTCTCTCTCTCTCTCTCCCTCTCTCTCTTATTATTAAGAGGATGATCCATTTCACCGGACTGTTCCTCCCTACTCATCATGCTAAGTTAGAAACCAAATTTCACCATTGCCCACCACGGGTACTTCAAGTGGCTGCTTTTGACATCAATATTTTTCCGTAAGTAAAAATGACAAATGATAACATTCTTTGTGTGTCAGTAAAAGACCGTATAAACAATCAGTACCCTGATCATTTAAAAGTTTGCACGTATGGACCTCTGTTGGACAACCAGGAACGGGAGCAGCTTTCATTTTTTCCTTCTTTAAAAGTGGAAAGATCTATGTTCGAAAATATAAATCAATATTCACAGCAGAGTTCGCTGCCATTCTTATGGTTCTGTTTTATTCATTTAATTTGCCTAAAGATATATTCAAAGTCTTTTTCTGTGTTGATTCAAAGTCAGGTTTATATGCTCTAAGCGAATCAAACCCTTCAGTCAAACACTTTATTGTTGAAAACAAGCATTAACACATTACCTATTTTTGAGAGGTAGCAGTATTACATTCTGCTGGGTGCCCTCACATTGTGGAATCCACTGTAACGAAAGAGTTGACAAACAGGCAAAAAGTGGAACAAAACGTGCTGACAATGCATGTAGTTTAAATATTTCTTTGTCTCTTCTGGTGGGATATAGATTATTACAGAATGCATGTTGGAAGCACTTCTGAAAGAAGTTAGATGATTCTGGGTTCTTTTTGCCCACCCTAAATATTATCTCTCGCAGCATAATGCTGCTTTAAGAACTAGTAATGACTTTATCATGTAGGTCAATGACTTCTGATTTACAGACTCAACCTTCATGCTTTTAAAACAAAATTTGATGAAAGCGTAAAATACATCTGTGGTGAGAAGATATCAAATGTTCACATGCTTCGCAAATGTAAGCAGTTGAAAAATTTTTTGCGTGCCTTATCTGAATCTTCCCTGGAAGAAATTTCAAATAGTTTCTCACTAATATGTGACACTGGACCAGCATTAACTCAAAGTCTGATTTTTACTTATCTGTAATGAGGTGCAGGTGTTGTATCTGTGTTCTTAATGTTACTTTTTTACAATTGCTGCTAAGTTAATTTATTTTTTCAATCGTTGCTTTTTTTCTTTATCTCCTTTCTTTCCATTTTTTTTAAAACCAAAGATCACATAATGTGAATAGACATTAACCTGAAGACTACAGAGAGAGAGAGAGAGAGAGAGAGAGAGAGAGAGAGAGAGAGAGAGAGAGAGAGAGAGAGAGAGAGAGAGAGAGAGAGAAACAAAATAAGAAATGACAAATGCAATGTGTAATATAGACGAAAGCAAGACATGCAGTTAGTTAGTTAGTTAGTTAGTGTTTATAGGGTCCAGCGGACTACTAGGAGCCAAATCAGGACCTCAGCTATCATATCTGAGTCTCTTGATACAAATACTCACACTAGTATTAACACATCACTTAAAATTTATGAGGACAAAAGCACAATTATCTTTTCAACTCCTTCGACACCTGTATACATTAATAAAACCCTATATTTTATAAAATAAGTTTACCTCTTTCAAAAAAGAAAAAATAAGATCCACTGAAATCTCACGAAAAAGAACCGATAAATCACTGGTGGAAAAGAACTTCTCTCTGATACACATCAAATCAGCACATTCTGTCAAAAAATGATTAACACTGAACAAGCTGTCACACGCAACAAAGACATGCAGTGTTTTTTTCCGCCTAGGTAATCAAGAGCCTGTTCTTGGACGTTGGTCTGGATTACATTAGGTACAAATGTTCTTGTCGTGTTACCGAGAGTGACACAAATACACCCTCTCACGACCGAAGTCGCAGGGGAAAAAAAGCCTTTCTATTTAACAGAAAACTTTCGCTCTGCCTAGGACAGTGTTACGGATGGAAATGCGCGAGTGTATGTGTCTGTCTGTCTGTCTGTCCGACTCTCGCTCAGAAAATTGTGGATGCATGCACGACTTTTGGGCTCACTTACACACACTCATTCATCCGAACATGGACGGCCAGGCACCAAAACAACTCTTTTCTTTTTATGCTGCCTGAGCCATCAAAACAAAACACACAGATATACATATAATTTAAACATGCGATGGCACACCCACCATCAGGTGTACAAATAAATTAACCAAATACAGTTCTTTCTACGGTAACTGCCGTTAATGCCGACAACGGCAGCACAAGACAAGACTGTCACGACGCCTCTCACAGGTGGCTCACACACAAAAGAAAACAAGTTGATTCGTGGCGTCTCTGCCAGCACTCGGTCGCAGTGGCTCTAAACACTTGTGAGCTGTGGCTCACCACAGAAACATACTCGTAGCGACGTCCTGGAATACAGGTCGCCGACACAAGGAAGGTAGGCTGGAAGTGCGGAACGACACAGGTCGCTGGCACACAACAGCACGGGAGTGTGGCAGCCACACCACACTCACGATGACCTTGAACGTAGGTCGCTGGCACACGACGGCAGCAAAAGAGTGTGGCACCCACGCCACGCTCACGAAGACCTTAAACGTAGGTCGCTGGCCCGACCCTCGGTCACGGGCGCAGTAACAGGTAGGGCAGATGTCGGCTCACCGACCGACCGCTCCACAGCAGCAGCTGGAGATCGGGGCGTCCACAGTCACGGCCCCGGCCCTCACCTGGGTAGTAGCCAGTTCCCTAGTCCAGGGAACACTATCAGCCTGGGGGAACTGATTAACTACTTGATTATCATGGCCACCATCATTAGAATCACAACTACCTTCATGTTCATTAGCTACATCATATCCTGCTAGAACTTGAGCCGCATAACATATTCGTTCATATTCATTAGCCACATAGAGAACAGGAAAACCTTCATTCTAACTCACTTGCTTCACCACCGAGTTTTTGGGCGAAAGTGGCCTAAAAGCCGCCTTTTCCTGTGGCGGAAGAGAGAGAGAGAGAATCACCGGCACCCCTGACAAAACCCGTTAAGGTCAAGTTGCCCTCAGAACAGACAGACAGACAGAGAAAGAGAGAGACAGAGAGAGACAGACAGACAGACAGTTTTCGGGCGAAAGTGACCTAGAATCAGCATTTTACTGTTCTGACAAGTAAGACTTCAATAACCAAAAATAACGATTATCTACAAACAAACATACTGTGCAGGGTTATCCGTTTTTAATACTAATAGGAAAGTAGCTGGGACTGAACACGCCCCATAGAGTAACGCAGGGGAAAAGCAGTTGTGGCTGAACGCGCCCATATACAAAGGGTGGGGAGCCTTTAATTGCTACTATCCGATTACTGCAGAGACCCGGCATGGTCGGCACCTGATTACTTACTACGTGACTAGACATAACGATTTTGAACTAGTCTTTGTGTTGCGGCAATTAGACACAGCTGCCATCGCGCGATGGGCCGATGTCACAGCTGACTCACATTTCTCTCACTGACTGCTTACTGGGAAGGACGCGTTTACTGCGTTTGGCTGTTATTTTAACAATGGATCTACTGTGCTTGGGTGTGTTATTTTAACAATGGATAAAAGTTTGTACTTTAACTGCATGTTACAGTATTTGTTAAAAAAAGGCGAAGCAATACAATTTTTTTAACATAAAAAATAGCAAAAACCCCCCCTCTGAGCATGGCCGACTGTTGATTTAATTTTATTCGCAGGCGTCACTTGTGTCGACCATGCTTTTCAGGGGGGGAAACCCCAGGAGTATGTTTGCCCTGGGATTTTTTGGGTGGTGGTGGCTGGCCTCTGGTCTGGAATGGCTGGCACCGGTCTTCATTCTGGATGGGGTGAACTTGACCCCCAAGACTCTGGTCTCACTCGAAACTCGAAACTGTGTGACCAACTAATGAGGGAAGTGCAGCCCTGAACTCAGCAACTCCAAACTCCGAAAGTGTGACGCCTGCGGTGGCCAACCGACCACCAATAGCGAGTAGTTGAATTCTTATATTTAAGCTTACTTTTGGTGGTGGTGCAATCCACGCGTACAGGGAGACCACTCCATTACTACTTTTCGTGATGCAATCGATAAAGCTGCGTGCGCGACCTTTAGACAGGTGGCCGTTGTGTGCGGCGCAAATGCTGCGTGTGTTCTGTTTAGCAGGCTGTGCGCGTAAGTATGTGTGTGTGTGTAAGTGTGTGCGTGCGTGTGTGTGTGTGTGTGTGTGTGCATGCGCGCGCGTATGTATGTGTGTGTGTGTGTGAGCACGCGTACGTATGTGTGTGTGTGTGTGTGTGTGCAAGCAACGGCCAAGGCCTAACGCTCAACCTGCTACCGTTCGTGGCTGTTTGATCTGCTTAAAGCTGAAACACCAACACGGTACAATCAGCCCGAAAGGTAAAACCTGATACACACCCACACACATACATACAGCGTTTCGTTCGCCGCTTGCCGTGTAATTATATGCTCCCTGTCAAACTACCGTCTCATTCTCACCTGTCGTTCTCTTTCTCTCTCTCTTTTTGTGTGTGTGTGGGTCTGGCTCTGGCTGGTCCCCGTAGTAAGTAATCGGATAGTGCATAGTCCTATCACATGATCCGCCTGGGGCCGCCGTACATGTTACATGGGCGGGCATGTGTGTGTGTGTGTGTGTGCATGCGCGCGTGCGTGCGTGTGTGTGTGTGTGTGTTGTTGTCTTTGATTTAACGTCTTTTCACTTTAAAGTGATATTAGACAGTGTAACGTGTGTGTGTGTGCGTGTGTGATGGCACACTGTCGCCTAGCGCGACAAAACACAGGGCTTACACATAATGAGACGCAGCCATGTTCTCATTAGGCCACTGAAAGTAAACTACGTTTTCTAACATCCCCATAGAACTAGTTACAGAGCTTATTTCCCTTGGACCATTTTATGAAGTGTATCCTGTTACCACTTTTGAACGACTGTGGTGTAAAGGTTAATCAAGTAACCTTAAGATTACACTTTATGTGACGAGATTTAATTAAGCCACCCCAATTTATTAACCCCAAGTCATTCATAGTTTTATTTAAGTTCACTCTATATTCTTTTTAAGTCATCCTTTTAGAACTTATATTAAGTTTTAATTAAGTTACTTCAAAGTTCTTATAATCGTTCTTGATTAAGTTCTTGATTAGTTACCTCAAAATCTCTTAACTTAGTCATCCTCTAAGAATTACAACCAGTTTCTTATTATAATTATTAAAAAAATACAATCTATGTATTTATCTTAAATAGTAAATGTCTAAGATAGTTACACACTCGACCTCAATAAAAGCTGTATCGTTGTTGCGGATGTCTTGCTCAGCGTTTCTTGCATAGATCTTAGGAAGGTCTTACATCCGTAGCAACCGCATTGATTACAATTCTGGTTAGGGTAAGTCTTTTATAGACTCCATTGTCTTTATTATGACTTTATCATTTTATTATTACGCCATGATTTATTTTTTTTAAAAAATTTAAAATATTTTTGCTTTATTTATGGATCAAAATGTTCTTTTGTTGTTGACGGTTTTTTTGGTCGTGCAGTTGTCTTTTCTGTATTTATCGGTTTTCAGTTGTTTTAACTTTCTTTTGTTTTGTGTTGCATTGGTTTTATATTTTTTAACCATAATAACTGCCCCCAGCAGCTGCAAGGGCGCAATAATTGCAACTGGTGTTAAGTTCAATATTCCATGACGACTTTGGGCCCTTGTATCACATGGAGTTTTTATAGCTGGCATTTGAATCAACTTGTTCTGGCGTTGTCGAGTGTTATGTTTTCAGGAGGAGTCATATTCATGAATATCATTATATTTTTTTTTTTCCTGTTTCACTCTGCGAATTTTTTTTACTGCCTTCAACACGCCAGGATTTTTAATGGTCTCACCTGATTCAGTGTGTTCTGCTGTTTTCTGGCTTGGTTACTTTCTCCACCTGATTCAGTGTTTTCTGTTACTGCTGATTTTCCCAGTATGTTCATTTTGAAAGGGATATTAAAAAATTCTATATGATTAAATGGTTTTTGAATACCATGATTCAATGGCGATAAGATGTTCCAAATACTGTAGTATTGATCAACATCCTAGAGACTCGAAGACTTTGATTAAACTGGATCCTGCGTTAAATCATACATAAAATCTTGTTCAGATTCAATGGAGCAAATCTACTGAAATGTTTAGTGTACAAACTAGAACCGTTTGCCCCTCACTTTTCACCATTCTAGACACCTAGCTGCGCTTTCAACCTGTTATGTACTTTAAAATGTCTTGCGGCGACATCTGTCTGAATTTGTTCAATGCTGAATTCAGTTCCGTGGACTGTTTTGTTTTCACCACATGCTGCACAAAGAATACGCCTTCCTTTTTGGGCATTATAGCATTGTTCAATCAACTTGGTAATTCATTATTCGGGAAGGTTTTGGCAGTCTTGTAGCTGTGTAGATCATCACTGTTCATGTTTTTTAATATTTATAATTATTTTTTTTTATAAAATGTGCACTGAAAAAACGTTACCAACTTGTATACCTATTCTGCTGTTATTTGGGCCTAAGTGTAGGATAAACGATTGCTGGTACCAAACAGCTTGTTTATATTATTAATGCCAGCCAGATCTTGGCCCAATACTAGACTTGTGGCGGCCCCACCCCCGCCCCCCGGACTCTCTCCCCACCCCCCCCCGCAAAGCTGATTGGCTATCATTGCTGCTTCGTTTGCTACGAAAGATTTTCTATTTAGCAAGGAATAATTTACAGATAATATAAATATGGTAAGAAAAAAATACATTTATAAAAATGGCTTCACTCGCAATATTGTTAGGCACGGGCGCTGTGGTGGAATGGCTTGCTTTTTGCAGAAAGTAATTTCGCATTTAGTAAACTGGGGAATGACGGCGAGAGGAAAAAGACATATCAAGATATGGAGCAACTAGCAGATGCAACATAGACGCTATGAAAAGGCAGAGACTTGAGACAGTTTGATTTTTATTAATGACACGCTGAAAGACAGGGGGCTTTGCTGCTTACACATTTAAAAATGTTGATCTAGCAATAAATAACAATATTATCTAGGAACTGGCAAAATACAATCGAGACATTGCCCCCTTCCTCATAATTCAGTGACTTTTATCAACCTTCATGAAAAAACCAATAGATGGCATGAAATCGGGTTTATTGTCGTTGGTATGACCAGTTGTGTATTTTGTTGCACATAATAATTGGTGATAAAAAATGAACAAAATCTATTATTCGCCTAAAGGTTATTGGAAGGGCATACAGCAATTAAAAGTTAGGCACAAGCGGCAGGAGGTCACGTGAAAAAACAGCAAAGGGAATGGTTCTTCTATACAAGCAATTTGCATATTTTTTTTACTGCCCTAGACGTATACTTGAGAACACCTCACTTTGTTAATCACAACTCCAAACGTACCATCAAATGGTCGTCTCTATATTTACCCTCTGATTGATTAGACGAAAAAAAAGATTTAAGTACGCACTTACAGTACATTGACTTTGCTTCAAGATCAAAATGATGAGATCCATTAACACAAAGAGTGCTTCTGCTGTTTGCTGTTGCCATACAGCTGATCATTATAACAGCGTGTCCCTTCTTAACTTTCCCCCCTCGCATGGATTCGAAGTGATGATGGAATGAATTTAAAGGCCAAGTGAGAGTCAATTATTGTTTTAAACACAGAGGTTACATCAAAAAGGCATTGCGGGAGTTCACGTTTACACAGGCTTTAGGTGATAAAATTTAACAAACAGTTAGCCGAAAAAGACTTTTTCTACTACCCAGTATCACACAGAGAGCTTATTGACAATTCTCGAAACACAGAAATGGGTTAGAAGACTGCCATCAAGTTTGACTGCGCAATGAATAATGAGAAATTTTAAAGGGTATAACAACGTACATGCAATCAAAAAACCAAACAATAAATGTTGTTAAAGACTCCAGTACAACCAGCAAAACTATTACCGCTTTGGTTTAAAATATAGGTACCTTTATTTACCGGGATGAAGCAGAAGGGGACACTCGCATCGGGCAACGTTCCAGGTTGGAGAGTGTAATCCATATGAAAATAAAAAGAATTGTAAAAATGAAATCAGCCCAGTGTTATTATTTACGAGAAACTGGCTCAACAAAACAACCAGCGCCTCAAAGTCTTTGTGAAGGGAATAGAAAACTGCAGATATTCCAACAGTCACAGTTCCGCTTTAATTAATTTCGGTTCTATAATGTCCATATGCTTTAAAATCTGGATTAACAAACACACGTTTTGTGTTTGTTCTTATCTAATGACTTCTTTGTTACAACTGTTATGTTGATCTCATGTTGATTAGATCGCAGTTTTACCGTTGTCATGTTGGAAAGTCTTTTGCCAAACAATGCTTTTTTGTAGTTGTCTTGTGATATGTTTGACTGCTCAAACGTGCGAGATATTCCCTTTTGCTTTCTTAATGATTTTTCCTTTGGCTTCGAAATATGTACATTTATGACCTTAACCCCACATACTCCTTGATTACCTTTTCCAGATAATTCATCCTTCATCTTTCCTAAAACCTTCTTGTTAGTAATGATTGTATAAGGCGAGTTCTTTAGGTTAACGGATCGTGTCATACCGTCCTGCATGCCCTTTAGCTACTTCGGTTTCCATTGTCTTTAGAGATGTCTTCTGTAGAATTTCTATAACAAATCTTTCTGTACTCTGTGTTAAAGTACTCTGGGAATCAGGTTTTCGAGGGCTTATAGTAGTCATAATAAGAAACTCTATACAACAAAAAAACGCTTTGATTAATTCTAAAACAGGTAAACCAATATAATACAGGTTTGTCTAATTTGACTTTCTTTTTTTTCATTAGCCAAAAAGCATGATCATGAAATTCTTCTTAAGTCATTGATAATTAGTTTGAAGTCGCTTAATTGCTTCGTTTCATTTGAGTGACCTTGATCACTAACATCTTTTGCGTTGTGTGGATTCTACTAGTCTTTCGCAAAACTGCTGTTGTTCATCAGCTTGAAAAAAAAGTCTTTTTCATGAAGCATCTGCGGATTTAGGTCTGAGTTCATGTGTTCTTCTTGATGTATGGTTTCTTGAAATGAGACGTTCGTGATCGTAAGCAATTATGCGATGGACAGCTTGTTATCTTTAAACGTTGTCTTATAATAAATAGTGTAGATGTCTGAATGGCAGACATAATTTTTTTTGCCCCGAATTTAGGCACTAGTTTAGGCGGCTCTCTTGGATTTAATTTTAGACTTTCTGCTGCTAATGGATAGTCTTATGCAGGTCATGGAGTTCTGAGGATATTCTAAGTCAAACTTATAGAATGATTCCCACGCTGTTGTTCAGGCGTTGTAAACTGCCCCACATCCACTTTAATGCCTTTTGATATTTTGCGGAATTACCGCCTGTGACATTTTAAAGTTGGCGTAATGGTAGTGATTGCGCAATAGCCAACCTTACAGATTGTTTGCATCTAAATTATAAGATAGTTAGACACTTTTACTCGGATTCATATTGTCCAAAGTTGTTGTGGTTTGCTTTACTGTAATGATGCGACGCCATACTAATTCCTCCACGCAGTCCGTTTTCAATATCCTGAATCTTGGTAGCAGTCAGAAAATAAATCAATCTGTACTCACAGTTAACTTTAAGGAATGCGTCCAACTCTCCGGCGCAGAAATGTAATGCGTGGGTTCCTGGCAGATATTTGTTTCATGCAAGGTCTTTCTGTTAATTTTCTAAGACGTCGACAACAAACATTACATCTGCATTAAACAGGAGTACTTGATAGTATCCATCGTTTTACAATATCTAACTTTTGCAGCATCTTGAGCATGATGGTAATCGGTGTCGCAGATGTCTTTCCTCTATGACTAGAAAGAACGCGTACCTTTAGGAGGTTGTGTGTCTTCATCAACCTCTTTTCCCAATGTTCATTACTCATAGGGTAAAACGCATTTCTAACGGAGAGTTGGGTTCAAAAGTATTCTTACGTTATTGGGCAGGGACTTTAAGGACATAGCCAGTGCTCTAATGAGCCATATGTGTTGCATAGAGTCGTAGAAGACATGTTATTTAAAGTGAAACACATGTACTTTTATGATGACTGTGCAATGCATGTTTCCCTGAAGGCGCTGGTTACTGCTTGAAATATAAGATGGTGTCGTAACCTCGCAAGTTATGAAAGAAGATGGGCAGCTTCCATGTCTTTGGTTCAAACTTTAGTTGAAGATTGCATTTGTTGTGCGCAGCTCCTCTGAACTTTCCGCTAATGTGATCATGGTCTTTTTCTGTCGGATTCTCTGCGTCTGATGAGAGGCCTAAACCCAATCCAACAGTGAGTGGCTGAGGCTTTACTGTTGTTGGTCTTCGGGACGTCATATGATTTCAGATAATTCAGATTTTTAGAACAGTCATTAGCACTTGCTGCTTTGCGTTCTAAGAAGTATTCTGCAGCATTAGACCTCTATTTTAATTCGGGTTTGAATGGGCGCCATCCGACCTGACAACAATTAAAAGCAATGAACAAATCTGATGATTACTCATTAAGACTGTTTTTCGAAGTTTTTGTGGCGCTGGCCCTTCATAAGGAAAAATAGCGACTCGAAGTCTGCCGAAAACTAGTATGGAGAATGTTGCAGTTTTTTCCAGTTCTTAAAACTAACTTTAGATCACGGTGGGGGCCGTAATTGTTCTGTATTACAGTCTACAGAACTTTTACAATGTTTCTTATGTTCGCTCGCAGCTTGAAACAGATGGCATTCTTGTTAAACATTTTCTACAGAATTCTTTTGCCATGATCTTTTGAGTATGTGCATTAGTCTACTCATTGTTCGTATCAAAGTGTAATGGGGGAGCCCTGCTGGCGAAAACATTAGGAGTAAGTCCACATGACTTTTGGCTGGTTCGCCTATTTTTGGACTGTTCTTGGACACTTTAATTGGCCCCCAAATTTGTTTCCTCATCCCATGTGTTTAAAAATTAACAGTTATTGGGTTGTTTTGTTCTTCAAACTGATCAATTTGGTCTACACTAACAGGAAAGGATATTCCATTGAAGTTAAGATCATTGATGTAAGGGTGATAGTTAGACACTCTCTCTGCGTTTTTGCGGGCGTAATGCAGCCTTGCAAGAACACACCCACATAAAACATTTGTTGTCTGTATTCTTTATGTTTAGAACTGCTCTTTTTGCAACTAATGCTGGAGGTAGTGGAATGTAAGACTTGCCAACAATCGGTGCATACTTAGCCTGTTTTAATCTAATCTCTAAAACTTCGCCCTCTGACCAACCAGAGCCTCTCATTTTGGCTTCTTCAGCGGCAGCGTCAAACTGTGCAAGCAGTTCGTCTGCCCAACCGGGTGTTAAGTCATTACGGGAAAGAATAGTCTGTTGTTTAGTCGAGACCAGACTTCTAGATTTTCTTCATTTATTGTTACATAGTCAATTAAAACAGCTAACATTACTTTAACTGGCGGGTCTATTGTTAGTTTACCTGGAACTTGAGAAATAGCATGAACAACACTTGCCTGTACGTTTGTTGGGTCAATGACTTCTAAATCAATATCATTCAGTGCTCTTGATAAACGCTCTCTCTCGAGCATTCCTTCAAACAATTCGTCTTGTCCTTCATATATCTTATTCCATGTTGAGTTTCTTTCTAACTCAAAATATTTATTTAAATTAAAAAAAAAATTCTTAATCAGAATCAATATCGACGGTCTTTTTGCGCTTGGACTCATAAACTAAAGTATAAACACCTTTTGGTGTTGTTAATGTGAGCTGTTTAGAACAGAGTTTAATGTCTCGTTTACTTTTTTTAAGCATTCCTTTTTTATCTGCTCGGGGTCTGGCTGTTGAGAAAAACTTGTCCTCGCCTTTCTTTGAAGATCAAACTTTTGTCTTTTGTAGTCATCAAAATCGGCCTGTAAACGATTAAATTCTTCATCGTGATGTTTGAGTCAGCTAGTGCTTTATTTATTGTCAGTTTGAACGAACTAAGTTTAGCTGTTATTAGTTGAACCATAGCTGTGTGCTTTTGGAGTTTAGTTTTTATTTTTTTGCTAGCAGACACTACAGCTAATGAACACAGGCCGAGAGCTAAAGACAAACCTCCTAGAGGTAAAGCTGCGGGTGCGCCTATGCCCGTTGCTAAGAGACCAACACTCGTTCCTGCTGATAGAGCACTTATAGTTGATGCTCCAGTATTAACATAAGTAACAGCATTAAAGGCAGCAGAATACCTTCGTTTGGTTTTGCTGTATTTTGAAAGGTCTTGCTCTAGTACTTGCTGCATTTGTGTAATGTTTGTTAATCTAAAGGTTTTTATGTTAGGGTTTCTTCTATCTCTTCTTTTGGCGGCGCTGTAGGCACATTTGGATAAACTTGAACAGACATGCTTTTTATAAAATAAAAATAATTTAGTATTGTATATCTTTTAATCTGTTATTTTCAATATTCAGCTGCGCATCATATATTAAAAACAAATGTACATTAAGCGGTTTATCGGCTTCTTCTTCTTTATCAATTTGAATGTTTTATTACGTCTCTCACAGCTCTCCCGCTTCCATGCAACTGATTATCCTCTGTTGACCTTAGGTCAATCCATAAACCGTATTTTGTTGTTAATAATCATCAAGTCTTACACTGTGAAGGTGTAGATCTTTAGCCACAAGGTCAACTGTTGGATTTCTATCACCTCCCACCTCCAAACAGTTTTCTTATTTCATCAAAATGCTGATAAGGTTTAAGCCCGCTAGCATAGATTTGGTTAGGACTGCCCTCAATCGAACATTGTACTTTCGTTATTTTTGGATTAAAAAACTTTTCACTTCCTCTTTTGAATGGTTCTTCATCTTCACACAGCAATAAAATACCTTTAAGCGATCTTGCTGAGACGCTAAAACTAAAATTCCATATAGTGTCTGCCCTGCTTCTAGGATATGTTGTATGATGAATCACTCTTTCGTAATATATTGCTAATTTTGACTGATATTGGTGCTCAATCTGCCTTGCTAAATTAGGGTTGCTAACAACGTCAAACTCTAACGTGATGTCAGAAATGCTGTACTTTGCTTCGGTGTCTGTTGATCTGATAACACGTTTGTATTCGTTAAAAGTTAGTTCATATGACAGTCTGTCTTTTAATGCTCCTTGAAAGTATGGCGCATGCGCTTTTAACAACTCAAAATCTAAGGAATGGAAAAAAGCGATTTCCAAACGCAAAATTTACAGCCACATACTTTTTGCCGTCTTTAGTATCTGCGGCACCTATTCTATGTTTTAGTGCTTCTTCATTTTCTATTCCTTGAAACGCAAGATCAGCCCTTTCATTCCCGGTTAGCCATAGATCAGAATAGGTTAAAAATATGTCTGCATTGTGTAAAGAAAATATTTCTTGCCCCTCAAGTTTTATAGAAATTTTCTTAACAATTGCCCGCCCCAAATTCTGGACAAACTGTCCTGTTTGTGTCTGTTGTTGAATCAAGTACTATTTTGAAAGTAAGACGCGCAGAGCCTGGCACAATCACTTCATCTGCTCCTAGGTCCGGAAATTTGACAGTAAGAATTTGATCTGCATCAATAGTAGATGGATTATTTGGAACAGTAATATTCCGTTTATTTCCCTTCACGCCAAAGGGTTCTTTCAGTCTTCTATGCGGGTCAAGAATCAAGCCATATGCATGTAACATTTTTTTATAAAACAAAATAAAAAAATTAATTATTAAAGAAACATGGCAGGCATTGAAGATGAAGATTATGATGTTTTTGATCCTGGAGACGACATGAGTGATTCCCCTTGGGAGCGGCATCGCTCGGGCTCTCATTGCATGATGAATTAGCAGAAATCGGGAGTACATTACCAACAAGTCGGTATAAATTAACAGAAAGTAAGGTCAGATCATTATACCAAAGTTTAGGCCAAGAACCTCCCGATTTATAGACCCTAATGAATTTTGAAGTAAAGATAACCATTTGTTTGTGAGGAGCGACCAAGGACAACTTGTTCAGCTTACAACTAAAAAGACCCATCAAAGTTTTTAGCCGTGGGTTCAATTAGAAATAGACTCCGTGCGAGGATACAAAATCGCCTTGGCCTTGTTAGGCCAAAATTAAGGGCGGAGGCAGTTTCTAAACTTCAAACACACTGCAAGAACTCCAACAGATAAACCAAATGCAAAACATGGAACTTAAAGAATTAAATCAATCAGCAGGTGAATTAATAAATGTAATAGAAGCAGAATCCAGTTTTTCAGAAGAAACAGCGTTAAAGACTATACACGACTCACCGCTACCCATGCGAGAAATAGAGGCCCTTGATCATGCTTTAAGAACCATCAGAGGCGAATTAACAAACAATTTAGCAAAACTAGGTGAACTAGATGGGCATATAAGAAGAAAAAAAGAAAAACTCGTTGAGGCTGATGACGCCAACTTAGGGCATGATATTAAAGAAAGAATAACCCAAAGACTAAAAGATCTTGAACAAGAAAGATCAGCAAGACTAGAAGTGCTAACTACTAACCGAGACCAATTACGAACTCAAGTGAATAGAATAAGAGAAACTATCCGGAAAATTTTATATGAAGACGCAACGCTAGCAGAACGAATAAGAACATTGTTTAGAGAGCAGGGAGTCACATTGGCAAGCGTTATAACTGCCTTAGGATTTGCAATAAGTACATTGGTGTTGGCTATTACAGGCGGCGGTGGAGGTCAAAGTCCAGTACCTCCGCCGCCATCGCCTCCACCTGATAAATCATGGGTAAAAAAACAGCTTGATCATCTTGCGAATTTATTAAAAAAAATTAGCTGGTAAAGCTATAGACGCTTTACCAGGAATATTGGGGAGTATTGTCAGCTGGCTTTTGTCTACTGCAAGCAAAGTAGTTGGCTTTAGGGCCGAGCACTTATGGACATTAGTTCTCTTAATAGTTGGGTTAATATTTAGTAAGATAAAGACCAAGTAATCCTAGGCCAGTTAATCCAAGAACAAGCGCTGTCTTTTCATATTCATGGTCATCGCGAAACAGAGTCCGCGAGCTTTGCTGAGCCTTCAATGACTTTGGGGGTTTGGACTTCGGGAATTAGATGACTTAATCTTGGGTGTTCTTTTATTGTTTGTAATATTACTGGCTCAGAATTTATGTCGTTTTTCCCAACCTTCTGTTCATTGCCTGCTATAAGAATTTCATTATTATAGTTTATTATTGTACCTATCTGGAGTCTGAGGTCAGAAGGCAGCATGTATAAACCAGTGCCAACAGCAAAGTCTACTTTCGATCTTGCGTATTGTAAAACATGTTGGTACCTTTGAATACTTGAAGGTAAATCAACTGTAGAATTATGGCGTCCTCTAAATTTGCTAAGTATTGTTTTTGCGCGTCAAAGCCAGTAGAAGGATCAGTTATGCTTGATCTTGCCTGTGCTTGCGACCCTAGCAACACCAACGTAAGTACGAATAGAGTCGTTTATTCGTTCTATTCCCGCTCTAGTTAGGCCCTTTAGAAGCGTCTAAGATAAATGTTGTCCATGCTGTTTTATGCTCTTGCTCTATAGACCAGGGCTGAACAATTTTGAAAGGAGAACGCCAGTCAAAGTTATACTTCTGTGCGTGCCCTGAAAATAAATGACGCCTAGGCCATGATTAAGATCCAACTTTTGTCTAAAGTCTGTCTTGATGTTAATATTGAATTCGTTACAGATCCTTTCAAAAGCCTTCATGTCTATTCTGTTGCTGAATGGATTAAACGATTTGTCATTCGGTAATGGTGCTTGCAGTTCAGTCAAAATACGCCTAAAGGTGTAATAGAAATGAAATCTGTACACTGACCTCACCAAAGGATCAGGATAAATTTAGATGATCGGCATACGCCACCCCACACCCAGTTGATGCGCAAAACACAGCAAAGTTTAACTGGTTCTGATAAAACTGCATCGGATGACTAAACCACGCTTTCTGGATGTGCTCGTTTTCAATAGGGGGGTTAAGATAGCTCTTCAATGGAGTACTCACCTTTTTATGAAAAGAGGCAGTCTGGGCCACAGCAATGTCAAGGGTGTCAGTTGTTATATTTTTAAGATTGTAGTGCGGCCCCAACAGAATATTTTGCGCCAGTATATTTGAATGCGCTCATTTTTAATTTGTTTTAAAAAAATGTTTGTAACAATAACAACTCAAGACCGCCCTTCGTTTTTAGAACATGCTATTGATAACAATTGCGGAAGCAGAATGGTTGCGCTCATAAAATATTCTACAAAGTAGTATGGTTTAATATAACTGAATCCAAGAAGAATAATAAGATTACAAAATATGAAAGGAGAACAAACGACGTTAAACAGTTAACAATACCTGATGGTTATTACGGGTTTTGCTCACTAAAAGAAGCAATGAGTAACTTAGACATTACTCTTAAACTTAACATGCAAATCTAAAAACAATATTAACATTCAAACCTGAAGAAGCAAAATACGATTTTGATAGAGAGCTAGCTAAAAATGCTAGGCTTTAAAAACTAGCAATCTACCCACTCATAGTTTTAGTGTTTCGCCAGATGAAACTACGTTTGAGGGGGAAAGTCCGCTCAATCTTGCATTACATTCATTACTCTATGTTCATTTGGACGAGCTAAGCACTGATGAAAACTTATATGATGGAAGGCCCTCAACTGTTTTAAGAGCTCTTCCCTCAGGGAAAGCTGCATATTGCGATTATGAAATTATACAATTCCCTAATTTACAGTTTAAAAGATTAGTTTGTGGGAGGGTCGGATCATTTAATATAAAAATCAAAGACAAAACAGGAAAGTCGTAAAATGTTTATAACCTGCACATTGTTTTGGAAATAAAATAATAAGTTGTACTAAAAAATGTCGCGTGGGCCAGAAGAACCCGGAGTTACATTAGCGCCTGTAAGGTGTATAACCTTAGAATTAAAGACCTTGCAGACGTTGCGGACTTTGAACAAAACGTGAGATAGGCACTTTGTATGGGTTTGAGTACACTAAAGATGGTGATTATAAACGCAAAGAGGTTGGCGACAGCAAAAAGTTTCCTAAACTAGAACAACTGCGCAATCTAGAGGCAAATAATGTTGGCCAGTTTTGAATATAAAATAGTTCGAAAACCTGACCTCAAAATGGCACTTAGAACCATATTTTGAATGGGAAATAAAATTTGAATTCATAAGCCCATTTACATATTTTAGCCGCCAAAAAAGTTTCAGAAAAGCATTCAACTCTGGCCCTTTACATGTAAGTCTTATGCCAGATGACAATAGTCGGAAAGAAATTGAAATAACGCCGTATGGAAAAAAACAGTACATCCTCCACAGAAGAGAAAACGGTTTTAAAAGATGCTTCTACAAAATTACAGTTCATTCCGCAAATGAAATTAGGAGACACGTTCACAATAATATTTGAAATTTCTGTCTTAAAAGATAAGGAGAGGGGTGGGGTTGTGGGCGTTAGTGACGTCCTTTTTAAAGGAATTCTAATTAGCTGGCAAAACTTAGACGTTGACAGTCTTAAAGTTACTGTTGTCATTCTTCACAATGGTGAGGATATTAAGGTCATAACAACAAGCAACAAAATCAATATTAGTCTAAATAGAAACAATCTTACAGCACTGAATTGGATTAATCTTACACATTTAGGCCTTATAGGATTTTATTATACTGAACAAGTTTTAACAGAGGGCATGATAAAAACAATAACCGGATTAGATTAAGTTCTGTTATAAAAACTATGGAGCAGTTAAACTTTATGACAAAAACTCCTCATTGCTCATTGATTTGTGGGCAGACTGGTTGTGGAAAAACAATATTTGTCCTAGACCTATTACAAACAGTTTATCGTTATAATTTTAATCATATTGTGGTTTTCTGTCCAACACTTAAATGGAACAAAGCATATCATAATAGAAGGTTTATATGGACAGATGATGACATATATTTAGTTGATCCTAGCAATAAACTGAGTGAGTGTTTGAACAGTTTTATAGACTGTTTGAAGGAACGCAGACACTATTTATTATAGATGACTGTTCAGCAGAAAGAGACTAGTTAAAAAAAGAAACACTTTATCAAAACTAGCTTCAGTGGAAGACATGCTGGAATAAGTGTGTGGATTTTATGCCAGAATATAAACTCAGTTTTAAAAGACTTTAGAGAACAGTTAAAGACTGTAGTGTTATTTCACATGAAAGACAGAGACTCATTTGAAGAATGTTTGCGCGAAAATGATGTTATTGAAAATGACCAGGAAAACACAGGATTAAGCAAAAACTAAAATCTGAAAAGTTTAGTAAATTAGTATTAAAAACGGATAACCCTGCACAGTATGTTTGTTTGTAGATAATCGTTATTTTTTGGTTATTAACGTCTTACTTGTCAGAGACAGTAATATGCTGATTCTAGGGCACTTTCGCCCGAAAACTGTCTGTCTGTCTGTCTCTCTCTGTCTCTCTCTTCTCTGTCTGTCTGTCTGTTCTGAGGGCAACTTGACCTTAACGGGTTTTGTCAGGGTGCCGGTGATTCTCTCTCTCTCTCTTCCGCCACAGGAAAAGGCGGCTTTTAGGCCACTTTCGCCCAAAAACTCGGTGGTGAAGCAAGTGAGTTAGAATGAAGGTTTTCCTGTTCTCTCACATCATATTTTACTATAACTTGAGCCATACATCAGAATATCTTGTTCAACAATACAATGGTTTTTTTCAAAATGATAACATTACAAGATTCCCTTTTCCGGAATCATCACACTACAGATTTCCTTTTCCGGAAGCATAACACTGCACAGGAAAGGATTTCCATATAAACCTTTTACAGTCTAGTCTTCCAACTTTCGAAAAGAATTTCCATCTGGATCCTCTTCAATAAACCATGAACACAATTCATTGCATACAATGATTACACAATTGATTTTTTTTCCGAACTATAAATGTCTTTCGTTAATTCACACCATGTTCATTTGCTTTCTTGTAAACAAGAATGTTCAATTCATTTCATATAATCACTGTCTTTCGTCCATTCACAAAGTGTTCATTTCTCTCTTGTAACACCAGAATGTTCACTTCATTTCGATTCATCAACTTCAATATATGTAAGGGAAAGATTTCCACCACACTTCTGTTTTAACAACACATATATTGATACCCATGTTAACACATCACACATCAGAATGAAAAACAAGTCTATGTCGTTCACTCTGAGAGCTTATTATCTATAGCATCAAAAACTCTCCATCTTCTTCCAAACCATATTAGAATAAATACTTTTCAGCACGTTTTGTTTTCATTTTCAGATAGTCACAAGATTAACAAAATCTTTTTTTTCTTTCCTTCTGAAGACCACTTCATATAACATTCATTTCATCTATTCACATTTTCCGAAACACAATTCCGTTTTGTTACCCTATCAAGTCATAGGACAACATAATAGGAAAAATACATTCTTTTTTCACACAATTCCGTTTTGTTACCCTATCAAGTCATAGGACAACAGAATAGGAAAAATACGTTCTTTTTCTCACACAATTCCGTTTTGTTACCCTATCAAGTCATAGGATAACAGAATAGGAAAAATACCTTCTTTTTTCCCTTTTTAAATTTTTTAAAATAAAATCTTCAGAAGAGCGCTTGAGGAAGTTTCAGTCGCTAATAAACAAACATTCATAAATACCTGGCTACGCAGACTCAAACACTGGGTCCCTCTTCGGCCTTCTGCAACTGGGAGTTGCCGGAATATCTGTAGAGACTGCCTAACTGCTCCAGCACACCCGGTTTATAGCAACACACCGTGAGTAGCAGTCAGTGAACTGCGCAACCGGCTTCCGGACACTATCTTCCGGTAAGCACGGTCACACGAAAATTTTGTGACCCAATGAAAAACGGTCCGTCAGAGACAGTTATGCCCTGAAAAGAAGAAACCGTGTTCTTACAGACAAGGTTTTCTTGTGAACGAGTCTGAAATCCGATATGTTTGTGTGACACATGGAAGGACAGTGGCAAGAGAATTTTGATACTGCTCAAATTTGTGTCTTGTTTCAGGTTAAAGCACATGAACGACGATTGCTTTTCTATTAAATTCTCAAATTGGAAATGTCTGTCACAGACGAATTACCATCGGGTCAAAAACTTAGATGATATAGAAAATCATGCTTTTTCCTAAAACAAGAAATGATCAAATGACCTGTAGGTTTTAAATAACTTTGATTCCCTCGAGGACATAAAATTTCAGGGTTTACTCAAATGGGGAACAGAATGTTCAAGTTTTTGAACGTTTGACTGTTGTAGTGCACCTGCGTACAAGTCACAGAAACTACTCAGAAATCCCCAGACGCTTCATGGCCTCAATCCGCAGTTTCTTGCGACTCAGTTTGCCGGTCCAGCTTCGCGGAAACTGCTCAAAGAAGAGGCACCATTTGGGCACAATGTCACGAATCACCTCGCGATGTTCCTTGTAACCGCTGTGAAATATTTCTTCGTACATATTCAAGATAGTTTCTTCTGTAATGTCCTCAGCATTGGCACTGCTGCTGCTGGTGTTGTTGCTGCTGCTGCTGCTGCTGATACTGCTGTTGGTGTTGCGTCGGACGCAGACACAGGCCCTGTTGATGGTCTGATGATCTGGGATTCCCACAACAGCAGCTTCCAAGACACCGGGATGACCTTGCAGTTTACTCTCCAGGAGCTGGACATCAGAAACAGGGGACAATGACATGTTTTTCAGCGTAGGACAGGACTGCAGCATATTATTGAAACATGGAAAGGAAGCAGGTGAAAAGTGCAGGTTTCATGCTGATATGGAACAAAGAATGTAACAATTTAAAATGGATTCAGTGGACAACCAAGCTGAAATCTTGCAGTCACGACTGACAAACATGACCTTCAACAGTAGATCCATTTAAGCTGGGTCACTCAAGCAAACATCAGACAGTCGTCTAAAGTGAAAATATGTGGGTATGAAGACAGTGGACGTCATAACCTGTGCTCAATGCCAGACCGACCGAATCAAGGCAAAAGTGGTGAAAATGTTCTCGTTGTTCAGATACATGGACAGAAAGATCCCATTTCCCAGTCGTTGAAAACTAATACCTTAGCTGACCAGATCCAAAGCTAATATCCTATATGATAAATCCAGCCAGTAATGTTTCATTTGTCAGGTAACATCTAATTTAGAAAATCAAGGACAATAAAATTGCGAATCAGATATATGTTGGTGCCATCCTGGCATCATTCCTACACAGACTCCTGGATAACCTGAAACTCTGATGGAAAGCCGAAATGAGATGGAGATGGAAGACCTGAGATGAGGAAACACACATGTGTGACTGGAACAGGTGGTCCGGGAGTCACAGGATGAGAAGAGACGGAGTCGGGTCATGATGTTTATAGTCCGGCCGACAACGAGCGCCACATCAGGGCTGGAGAGTGGGTGAGGAGGAAAGATTGAAAGAGGTCAGGAGTGTCTGGGGGAGGGTACGGACAGACACAAACAGCAGTGGAATTCCAGTGAAACAATTACACACACACACACACACACACACACACACACACACACACACACACACACACACACACACACACACACACACACACACACCTCCAACTGCACGGGAAATCCATGCACTGGCAAGATCCATGCACTAGCACCATATTTGCTGCTCTTTTATCCGTGAAGTCCACACACACATACACACACACACACACAGACACACACACACACACACACACACACACACACACACACACACACACACACACACACACACACACACACACACACACACACACACACACACACACACACACACACCCCCGGGGTACAGGAGAAATCCGTGCACAAGGAAGGAATCGCCGACCCTGCCCTCCACGAAGTAATCGCCCTTGGCGTCTTGCCACGCGCTGTCACCGGTCAGGTACCATCCCCCTTCCATCATCACCTCTTGGGACTGCACCGGCTGCTTCAGGTATCCGGTGAAGATGACGTCATTCCGAATCACCATCTGCCCGCGCATGCCCACCTCCACTTCCTGGAAGTTCTTGTCCAAGATCTTCAGTTCCTGTCCCTGGATAGGTCGGCCACAGTTGAAATCTTCGGCCTGTTTGGATGAAGAATGAAAATCAATCAAATCTTGTTGCTTGAATCCCTGTCGAACACAAAACCCATATCAGGGCTGAAACACTATAAAAATATAAAAAAGAAGAACAAAATGAGAGAATCAAAATACAATGGTAAAACTCAGTACCAGTTATGACATCAAAAGGCCTGCTAAAAAAGAGTCTGTCACACTCAACTAAAAGTAGACCATCTTAAAAACATTGATTTCTTTAAAAATATCAAAACTTAAATCCGGGAGAACAGCCCGGAACAAGGTCTTCATTCAGCTTGCCGTAAAGTGTTTATACGTCTTCTTCTCTTCTCTTCCTCGTTCGCTTATCGTTAGATGAGCAGCCGGTATCCTCGATGAAGGCTGCCGTCCATCGCAGCTCCTCCAGGGTGCCGTACAACTTGGCTTCCACTGCTTTCGGTGTTGGCCGGTACTTCCTTCTGGATGCTGCATGCATCATATAGTCTTGAAGAATGTGGTCAGTTGTCACTGGTCCCTCACCACAAGGGCACTCTCCACTCTGTCCAATGCCAAATTTTGTGTGCATGTGGTGGAGCAGGCGATTGTGTCCAGTCCTCAGGCGGAAGATCTTGACCTGTTCCCGTCGTCCCAGCAAATAGTATTTGTCTTCTGGGTTGTGTTTGGGGTGCTGGAGGTGCCACTTTATTCCTTGCTGTGCCTTCATGATTGTCTTGATTTCATCGTATGACACTATGCTGTTTGCCTGCTCCTTCTGTGCACCGTCTTTTGCCAGAATATCCGCTTTTTCGTAGCCTCTTATACCACAGTGTGCTGGTACCCATTGTATTACCACTTTCTCCACTCTGGCACTCAGGGCAACAAGGGCTGAAGTAAGATGGTTCTGTTCTTTGCAGCGGGAGTTCTTGAGGGCTTGGAGCACGGAGAGAGCGTCTGAGAACACCACCACCTACCCTGTTGCTCTTGTGGAGTTCTGTGTGACTGTTGTGGCTGCCTCACAGAAAGCTTCTCGCTCAGCTCGGAAGTTGGTGGAGTATTTTCCTGTTGGGATTGCAATTTCTTTATCTCCGTCTTTGTATCGGAGGAAGATTCCAGCTCCACCATCCCTCGTTGCTTCTGTGGCAGAGCCATCTGTAAAGACATGGGTCCAGTCTTCCTGGGGGTACTGGTTGCAGATGTACTCCATGGCCAGGGCTTTCCTTTGGGTGTCTGACTGTGTTCCTCTCTTCTCCACTCCGGGAATGCTGGTGACGACTGTTGGGAACACCTGCCTCTTCCAAGATGGGTGGGTGACATTTGCCGGGATAGGCTTTGCTCCGTGTTCCATCAAGACTGGGGTTTGTCTTTCAAGGCGTCCTGACTGGTGGGTGAAGCTGCCTCTGTTCAGCCGGCTCTTGGTGGGTCTGCTCATTCTGTCGTTCATTGGATGGTTTTCAAGGCGTTTGAATTTTGCTGCCTGGATGAGGATCTTGTGTTCCTTCTGTCCTCCAATGACTGTAGCCCAGTGGTCTCCTCCATCTTCAGGACTGGGGTGGATCTCATGGCGCCAGTTATGACACGCTGAGCTAGGTTCTGTATCTTGTTGAGATGGTCGAGGTTCGACTTTGCAGCTGATGCCCATGATGATGTCCAGTACCCAACTACAGGTCGGACTCTCCCCTATAGAGTCTCTTCAGGATATGTTCGTCAGCCCCCCCCCCCACCCCCCCCCCCCCCCCCCCCCCCAGTCCGTGCCTGCAAGTTTCTTCATGATCGCCAGTCTCAGCTTGGCCCTGCTACAGCATCTG
The DNA here is from genome assembly GCA_018398815.1 of Conus ventricosus. Classification (NCBI taxonomy): domain Eukaryota; kingdom Metazoa; phylum Mollusca; class Gastropoda; order Neogastropoda; family Conidae; genus Conus; species Conus ventricosus. Next base: position 55,272,613 of record CM031603.1, read on the forward strand.
GTGATCTGCTGTTTCCAAGTGAGCCTACGGTCAAAGGTCACTCCCCGATAGGTAGGTGTGGGTTCCTCTGCAAGCCTTTGGTTTTTCAGAGTCAGCTTCGCCTCTTGCTTCTTGCTGGATAGGCTGAAGACTGTGTAGGTTGTTTTGTTTGAGTTGACAGAGACAAGCCATCCCTTGGTCCAGTCGCTGATCTTATTGAGCGCAGTCTGGAGGCGTACCTGTGCTGTAGTGGTGTACTCTTCAGAGCACCATAGTACCAGGTCATCTGCGTAGATCGCTCCTCTGACCCTTATTGGCAGTTCTCTGACGATGTCATCTATAAGGATGAGGAACAGCGTTGGCGAAAGGACTCCTCCTTGTGGTACTCCCTGTCTCAGCACCTTCTTCTTGCTCTTTTGGCCCTGAATCTTTACTCGGGCTTGGCGGTTGTGTAGGTACTGGCTGATCTAGGTGTATATCCTCCCAGACACGCCACATCGCCGTAGTTTAAGCCTGAGTCCGTCCTTCCAGACTTTGTCGAACGCCTTCTCCATGTCAATCCAGACAGCAAGCGTGTTCTTCTTTTCTTGAAAAGCGTCCTCTATGCTTTGAGTGATGAATGTAGTGTTTATGTCTGACTTCATATAGCTCCCTACATTCAATTAGACTGTGTCTAATGCTGAGACGGAACTCTTTTAGGTTTGGACGGATCTTGATACGTTTGTTACCCGTCTGTGTCTTTCAGTTCTCCTACCTGAGGTCTCAAATATAATCATTAACCTTCGGTTTCACATCTGAGTAGGGGATAGACATGTTGGACAGTTTCTTCGCTGCGGCATTCCTGGCCTAACGATCAGCCATTTCATTTCCCAAATGCTAACATGACCAGGAACCCAAGCAAGAGCAATGCTGTGACCTTCCGAAGACTGAAAAGGGTCAATGACGACTTGGAACACATTCTGCAAGAATATCCCATTCAAGATTTTTGAAAGGTCCATCATGTCATCAGACACTAAAGACCTGAGGAGTCAGCAGCTTATGACCAGTGGGAGGAAGAAAAGTGGCTGAGGGAGGGTCGGATCTAAAGAATCGTCAAAATTTTGGAATCCTTGAGAAGAAGAATAAGGTGATTAATGATCTAAAAACGCATGACAGCACTAAAATCGTTTGTTGTTGTTGTTGTTGTTATTGTTGTTGTTGTTGTTTTTTGTTTTGTTTTTTGCATACATTTCTTCGGTTTATTCTTTGTCAACTGTTTTGTTTCTTGAATTTGAAATGCATTTGTCCCCCCTCTCTCTCCTCTCTCTCTCTCTCTCTCTCTCTCTCTCTCTCTCTCTCTCTCTCTCTCTCTCTCTCTCTCCTCTCCCCATGTAGGTTACTTAACACCCTAAAAAAAGTAGACCACACAGGCATCCTAGTTATTCATCGCATGGCAGTTGGTCATCCAAGTCACGTGAGACGTTGCTGCGTGCAAATTGTCACTTGCTGTGTTTGCGATGACAGAACCAGACTTGCACTGGAATTTCTTGTGGATTGTGCGCTTACTTTTTAATCCAACTAAGGTCAAGTGTTTAGCATCTGAAGACAGGTATGTGTGTTGTCTGCCTGGTATTTTTATCTTTGAATGATCAGTGATCAAATAATTTTAAACAGGCAGCCCTTGGTAGCATTTCAGGCCCATGATGCCCTGCTTTTCGTCACTTTGTAGGCTGGCTGACAGATTGTCAAAGTTTTATTCTCCTCGACATAGCAGAAAGAAATGCGAGCAAAGCCAAGCGTTCAGCCACTTGATTGAATTCCTTGTTAGGGATATTATGACAGTTTGCTAAAGAATTGGACACAATGTGGAAAAGTTTATGCTAAGCTCTCAGAAGCGAGTTTAATGATTATCAAAAATAAGTAAATAAAAACAAAAAATAGGACGAACAACAGCAAGATCGCCACCGACTCTAACTTTAAAAAATGACGAAAATCAGATGTGTAGAAAACATCAGAGGTACTCTGCCCCTCCTGCAAAACACATATTTTCTTTTCATCCCGGTTAAACGTCTTTGCGCCTGCACAGACCCATTCAGTATCTAGTAGACAATATTAACTCTGTCTATCTATCTATGAAAGTGACTCTCGTTGCAGATAGAGCCAACAATCTTAGAAGTACCAGAAACTGGTAAAAACACATAATCCTACAATCTCATGTCGCATGAAAAAACTGCAAATAGCTTTTGAGAAGTCAAATATAGTCCAGTACATTATTAAGATTTAGAAAATGACAAAAAAGGAAGCTTTAAAAGCACGTCATAGGAACCATGATCAGACTATGGTAATCTCATTAAGTTTAAGCAAGAACTCAGATGGTAGGTTGACAGTGTGCAAGATGCATACAATGACACATGTGGCACCGAACCTGATCTTGTGATTACATCTGATGTATGTTTGAACAGACTGGAGATGTGTGTATGGGGGTCAGATATCTGAACGCTAGTGGCAACCTCATGAAAAGCTGTTTCAAATTAATGTCCTGAACTGAAGGCTGCATTTATGCATCGAAATATTTCCAGACACAGCTGCAAGGAAAACGTGTGCTTAGTAATTGATAACATGACAGCTGACTGTTGCCTGAACAATGCGATTACTAGCCATTCCATTTCTTGTAGTAAAATTACAGAAGTGATCTGGTCATGGCGTATTTGCAACACTATCTCTGGCAGAGCTGCTCGTGCAGTGACAAAGAGAATACTTTTAGGGATAGGGAGTCCTGGAGAATCACTTTGGCTGCAGAGTGCAAACTAAATGAGGAATCGTAGCAGACATACCTGAAGAAGACAAGAAGCAAGCCAGTAGTTGATTCACTTGCTTCCAAGGTCAAAATGAAATCAACTCAGTATGTCCATTACATACCAGATCCCAGTGCTGTAGCCATCGGTGCTCTCTCTGTCTCTGGAAAGAATCTAAAACTGTACATCTTTCCACCTTTCAACGTAATTGCACAGAAGATGAGGAAGGACCAGGCGGCTGCAGGAGTAACTACTGCACCAGACTGGCCAACCCAGCCAACCCAGGCATGCTGCAACGACTCCTGACAGTAACCACCAAGTTTCTGCCTTGCAAAATCAGTGTGTTGATGTTGTCATCAAATCAGATACAGTTTACAACCTCATCAAACGGAAACTTCTGCGATTCTTGGTCTGCAAAATATCCGGAAGAATGTCTGTTAAAGTAGGATTGTCAGAGGAACAAAAACGATCTAGTGATGAGCCTTGGAGAACTTTAACATCTATAGCTTACAATTATTTAATAGAGGGGACAGTTTGTAGAAAAATTTCAATATCTTCACCTTGTGCGACAGACTAGGCAAACTTCCTCGCAGGGTTGTGTAATTCAAGAGTTTAACGACAACCTAATTAATGTTAAGTATGGGGAACTTTTCTTAAGCGAAAAAGACCAATATTGCCACGTTACCATAGTACTTGGAATGTAGCCGAGTACTCACCATTGGCCAGATTACAAAACACGAATCATAACAATTTACATGAAAATGGTTTAAAGTAAATGGTAATTGTTTAGCTTTGTAAAAAAGACAACGGAGTCACACAGTTCACACTTGACGGTTTTGAAATAACATTACAAGAGTAGTAACAATCTTACAGAATTGTAAATGTAGTAGAGCTAAAACCACCCAAACCTGACTTCCATTCAATGCCTATTGAGCTTGTGGTATTTCAGATGCAAGACGTTTGAAAGACATTTACACAGGACTAAACCTTTAAGGACAGGGAAAGACCTGCGATTTCCCAATGTAAAAACCCCTATCACCATAATATTCTTTGTCCTTACAGGTTTTGTGAATTTGAGATCATCAGTTTTACTTAACTGCATGTAGAAGTATTTGTTGAAAGAATCAGGCGAAGCATGTTGTGAAACCGGGAGATTGTTTTTTCTAGAAAACGAAAAAAGGTGAACTAACTGCTTTAGAAATGAACGACTATCTTAAAGGTTTGTTGTTCAAGGAAATGAAAACAAGAGTAGCGCAGTTTTAATACATTTGACTATTGATGAGATGGTTCCTATACTAATATGGCGCGCAGCATTGATGAAATTCGGCAAAAGCAAAACAAACCATCAACGCGTTGATGTTGGGAGCTGGCTTGAGACAGCTAAGCCATGTTAGAACAAACAGGGCGTTCATTTCTTAAGGCGAGGTAAACAACGGCTGATTCGATGCTAAAAAAACTTAATAGTTGAAACTTTTTGCTGTTCCTACCCAAGCTAAAATGTTCCCAGTTTTGTAATCAGAACTTGTTTGGATTGATAACTACAGATCAGCGTTCATGTAGCACTGATCTGTGTATTAAGATGGTGTATACTTTTCCTACTTTTCTAATTCAACGCAGTTCATCTGCCTTCAAGTGTGCCCTTATGCAACTGAATGGGCGATTTTCGAATGTTCTGGCAAAACTAGATAGGGCAGGCATACCTTAAGTAACATCTACTAGTATGGAGAGGAGTAGTGTGTATCCAGCACTATCTTCATATAAAATGCTTCAAAAATACAATGATGGGTGTACTAAATACTTGGCGATCATCCCAAGCCTCCCCACCCTCCCTCCCTCCCAGGCCTTGCTGACACTTCTTGCTCCTCGAACGATTGGGCCTCCGTTATAGCCTGTCGCTAATTACTAAGTAGTCCAAACCCCGCACGCTGTTAGGCTGTAATACGGCAGCCATCTTGCTGCCTGACGTTGTTCTAAAATATAGTATCGATCATGCATATCGGTAGCCATCTTGCTGCTCTGACGTGGGTTGCTAAATATAACAAAACTAGGCCAATCTGCAGAGTTTGGCCCCGATTGACTCCACAAAAAGAACCCTCTACTAACTCCACCTGCACAACTCACGCCGCATGATCGGCAGCCATTCTTGCTGGCTCTGACGGTTCTAAATATAGTAACGATCCATGCATGAACGGTAGCCCCATCATGCTAACCTACAACTTGCGCACTGCGTACCGTACCGCCGCATGAATCGGCAGCCAACTTGCTGCCCTGACGTTGTTGCTAAATATAGTAAACGAACATGCATATCGTAGCCATCTTGCCAACCTAACCCTGGCAACATTTCTTCTGAAAACCCTGCTTCATCAAAACGCCCAGCACTTCACTTTTCCTACAAGCACTGTCCTGTCTTTTGTGTGTTTGTTTGTTGTTTGTTTGTGTTTGTTGTTTGGTTAGTGTGTGTGTGTTTTGTCCTGCCCCACGCACGCCTCCCCCCCACCCCCGACCCCACGCACGCACGCCCCCCCCCCCACACCCACGCACGCCACGTCCCCCACGCCCCACCCCACGCACGCAACGTCCCCCCAACCCGCCACCCCACGCACGCACTCCTCCCACCACTCACCCCCCCTGTTGTACACCACACACACTCCTACCTCCAAGTCGCCCCAAGTTTTCTTAATTAAGTTTTTAATTAAGTCACCCCAAGTTCATAAATTAAGTTTTTAATTAAGTTACTTCAAGTTCCTAATAAGGTCTTGATCAAGTAACTTCTAAGTTCTTGATCAGGTTCTTGAATAAGTTCTTGATTAAGTCATCCTCAAGTACAACCAAGTTCTTTATTTAAGTATCTTTATAATTATCAAAAAAATACAATCTATGTTTTTTATCTTAAAATAGTAAAAATGCCTAATATAGTACACATACACCCTCAAAAAAACGCGTCATCGATGAGGATTTCTGCTCAAGCGTTCTCTGCAAAGATCTTAATGAAGTTTTTTACTATCCGAAGAGCACCGTATTGATTACAATTCAGGTCTATGGAAAGGAAAATGCCTTTTCTAGACTCCATGTCTTTATTTATTGACTTTATCATTTTATAATCCGCCATGATCTATTTTTATTAATAATTTTTAAATTAAGTTCTTAAAAATATTATTGCATTATAAATGGTCAAAATGATGCGTTGTTGTATGGCGGTTTTGTTGGCGTGCAGTTGTCTTTTTCTGTATTTAGCAGTTCAATTTTTTGATTGCTTTTGTTTCGGCTGCCATTGTTATATATTTTAATAACAGTAATAACTGCCGCCCAACAGCAGCAATGGCGCCAAAAATGCAACAGTTTTAAGTTTCAAAATTCCATTGAGACTTTGTGCCCTTTGGTATCAACATGGAGATTTTATAATGGGCATTGAATCAACTTGTCTGGCGCTGCGTGTTATGTTTTTCATGATGAGTTTATATTCTGTAACATTAATTTTTTTTGTCTGTTCCACTCTGCTATGTTTTTTCCTGCATTAACCACGCCCAGATGAGGATGCTTTTCACTGGGTCCACCACCTGATTCAGTGTTTTCTGCTGATTTTCGGCTTGGTTACTTTCGCCACCTGATTCAATGTTTCCTGTTCTGATGATTTTCCAGCCTCGCTCATTTTGAGGGAAACAAAATCTTATGAATTAAAAGTATTAATCCCTGATTAATGGCGATAACTATGTATCCAAATCTGTAAGTATAGATCACATCCCTAGAGACTCTAATGATTTGTTTTAAAACTGGATCATGCGTTAAAATCATACTAAAACTTGTTCAGATCAATGGGAGAAATCTACTACTATTTAGTGTACAAACTAAGAACCGTTTGCCCCACACTTTTCACCATTCTAGACCCCAGCTGCGCTTGCATACCTGTTATGAATACTTTAAAAATGTTCTTGCGGCGACATCTGTTTTTGAATCTGTTCAATCTAATTCAGTTTCCGAGAATTTTATTTTTGCTGTTTTGTTTTTCCACACGCCCCGCCACGAATACAACCTCTCCGTGTTGGGCATAACGCTTGGCCATACAACTATGATGGCATTCATAAGTTCAGGAAGGTTTTAGGCTGCTTGTACTGTAGTGATCATCACTGTTCAATGTTTTTTTAATAATTATAATTATATTATTTTCTAAAAAATGAGCACCGAAAAAACTGTTAACCCAAACACCCCTTGTATACCATCCTGCTGTTATTGGAGCCTAAGTGTAGGATACTCAATGCTTGTAAAAGCTTGTTAAGATATTAAACCAGCATAATCTTGCAAACTAGACTTGAGATTCACAAAGCTTATTGCTATCATTGCAGCTTCGGTTGCCACGAAAGATTTGCTAGTCAAGCAAGAATAAATTCCCAGAGCAGTATAAATATGTAAATAAAAATACATTTATAAAAAAAGGCTTCACTCTGCAATAATGATAGGCGGTCGCTGTGGTGAATGCGCCTTGCTTTTCGCGGAAGTAATTTCGCATTTAGTAAACATGCTGATGAAGCGAGAGAAACAGACAAACAAAGCTAGGGAGGAAACTAGCAGCTGCACAAGACGCCTATGAAAGGCAGAGACATGAGCAGTTAATTTTTATTAATGACACAACTGAAAAGACAGGGCCTTCAGCTTCCACATTTTAAAAATGTTGATCAAGTCATAAAACATAATTATCATGTCTAACAGGCAAACCAAATCGAGACATTGCCCCCCCCAATATTCAGTGATCTTTATCAACCATCAGAAAAACAAAAGATGCAAGAAATCGGGTTTATTGTCGATTGTATGACCGCGTGTAATTTTGTTTCACATAATATTGGCTGAATAAAAAAAGAACAAATCTATTATTCGCCCCAAGGAAATTGGAAGGGCATCACAGCAATACAAAAGCTTAGCCAAGCTGCTGGAGTCAGAGAACAAACAGCAAAGAGAATGGTTACAAAGCAGCGAATTGGCAAATTTATTTACCGGCGCCTAACGAATACAGAGACCACACTTTGACATAGCATACAACTCCAAACGACACCCACACATGGATCTTCAAAATTGACCCTCTGAACGATTAACGAAAAAGATTAAGTACGCACTTAGAACAGTCATTGACATGGCTTCAAAATACAAAGGATGCGAGCCATTAACACAAAAGAGGTGCTCTCCTGTTGCTGTCGCTATACAACTGATATACCAACGAGGTCCCCTTACTTAATCCTCGCATGATTCAAGCCGATGATGGAAAAATTTAAAGGTCAATTGAATCAATTGAAGTTAAACATAAGTTTTGCCATTAGAAGAGGCATTCCGGGAGTTCACAGATCTAACATCTTTAGTTGAAAACTTTAACAAACAAGCTGAAAGACTTTTCTCCTACCAGTATCACAGAGAGGCTGATTACAATTCTCGCAACACAGTATGGGTTAGAGACTGCCCCTCAGTTTTTGCGCGCAATGAATAGATGAAGAATTTAAAGGTCTAAAGCCAGTAACAAGCAATCAAAAGAAAAACAATAAATGTTGTTGAAGGAGAGACGTCACCGGCAAACTCTGTACCGATTGGGTTTAAAAGTAAGTACCTTTTATTTACCGGGGGAAGCAAAGGACACATCGTATCAGGGCAACCGATCCATTTGGAGTGTTTGATCCATATGAAATAAAAAGAATTGAAAAAATGAATCCGCCCGTGTATTATTTACGAGAAACTGACACAACAAAACAACCAGCTCCTCAAAGTCTTTTGTGAAAGAAGAACTGCAGATAATTCCGCCAGACACAGTTCCGCTTTAATAATTTACGGTTCTCCAGTCCCCAATTGCATATGAAAACTCTGGATTAACAAACACCTTTTTGTGTTTGTTCTATTAATGACTTCTTTGTTACAACGTTGTGTTGATCTCATGTAGATTAGATCGCAGTTTTACGTTGTCATGATGAAAAGTCTTATTGCCAAAAAATGCTTCTTTATAGTTGTCATGTGATTTTTTTGACTGCCACAACGCTGCGAGATATTCCTTTGCTTTTTTAAATGATTTTCTCCTGGCTCGAAATACTTTTACATTTTTTCCCTTTAAAACCCAACAAACTCCTTGATCACCTTCCAGATAATTCATCCTTAAATCTTTCCTAAAACCTTCTTGTTAGTTAATTGAATGCAAGGCGAATCTTTAGGGTAATCGACGTGTCGTACCATCCTGCATGCCCTTTTTAGCTACTTCGGTTTCCATGTCTTTATAGATGTCTTCAGTAGGGATATCTATAACAAAACTATCTGTATCTGGGTAAAAGGTACTCTGGACTCGGATACAAGGGCTTAAAGTAGTCATTAAAAAAAATTCTAACATCAAAAGCTTTGATAATTCTAAAACAGTAAACCCAATAAAAACAGGTTTGTCTAATTTGACTTTCTTTTTTTCATCATTATGCCGAAAAGCTGATCATGAAATCTTCTAAAATCCTGATAATTAGGTTTTGAAGTCAGCTTAATTGCTTCGTTCTCTTGGTGATAATCTGACATCTTTGCGCTTGTGCGGATTCTCCATAGTCTTTCCAAAACAGCTGTGTTCATAACTTGAAAAAGTCTTTTTCTGAAGCATTGTGGATTTAGTTCTGAGGTCAGTGTTCTTCATGATGTATGGTTTCATGAACTGTTTTTGATCAAAAGCAATTTTGCGATGAACAGCTGTCAACTTCAAACCATGTCTTAAATAAAATTGTAGAAGTCTGTAATGACAGACATAATTTTTTTGCCCCCAAGATGGGCACAAGTTTATGTGGGTCTCTTGGATCCTCTTTAGACTTTCTGCTGCTAATGGGTAGTCATTATGAGGTCTGGAGTTCATGAGGATATTCTAAGTCAACTTCTGAATGAAACCACGCTGTTGATCAGGCGTTAAACTGCCCAACACTTTAATGCCTTTTGAATATTATTCGGATCGCCGCCTGTGTACATTTTAAAGTTGCGTAATGGAAGCGATTGCGCCATAGCCCATCCATACAGATTGTTTGCAAACTAATACATGAGATAGTTAGACCTTTTACTTGGATCTTAGTTGTTTTAAGTATTTGTTGTTTTTCTTTTCAATAATGATGCGACGCCATATAATTCCCCCCCCCCCCCCCCCCCCCCCCCCCCCCCCCCCCCGCAATCCGTTTTCAATCATCTGAATCATTGGTAAATCTGACCATAAAACAATCTGTACTCCATTAAACTTTAAGAAAGCGTCCAACTCTCCCGGGCGCAGGAATGATAATGGCGCGGGATCCAGGCTTATATGTTTTTTCATGCAGGTCCTTTCTATAATGTTTTCAAAGACGTCCGCCAACAAACCATACCTCTGCCATCAAGTAAGAATCATGATAGCTCCCATCGTTTTAACAATCTAACATTTTGCCAACCTCTTGAGCATGCTGGTAATTCGAGTCGCTGTAGTCCTTTCCTCTAAGACTAAGAAAAGAACGCGCCTTTAGGCGGAAGTGTATCTTCGTCAAACCTATCCCAACTGTTCATGTATTCCATAAGGAAAACACCCTTTCTAACAAGCGTTGGGTCAAAATATTCTTCCGTTATTGCAGGACTTTAGGACATAGCCAGTGCCTCTAATGATCCATCAAGTGCTGCATAGAGTCATAAAAAGTCATGATATTTAAAGTGAAACACATGTACTTTTCTGATGACTGTGCAATGCATGCTACCCTGAAGGCGTTGGTTTACTGCTTGCAATATAATATTGACTGTGCGTAACCTCGCAAGTTTATAAAGAAGATGGGCAGCTTCCATTCCTTAGGATCCAAACTTTAGTTGAAGATTGCTTTTACGTGCGCTGGCTCCTCTGAACTTTCCGCTAATGGATCAAGGTCTCTTACTGTTTGGAATCTCTGCGTCTTGATGAAGACCTAAACACAAATCCAACAGTGAGTGGCTGCGCCTACTGTTTCTTGTCTTCAGGCGTCATCTGATTTCAGATAAGTGTAGATTATTAGAACAGTCATTACGCCACTTGCTGCATGCATTCTAAGAATTTTTCTGCAGCATTAGTCCTCTATACAATTTTGGTTCTGAATGGACACCGTCAGACCTAACAACAATGAAGGCAAAAATGAAAACAAATCCTGATGATTTACTCATTAAGACAGTTTTTCGAAGTTTTTGTGAGCTGGCCCTTCATAAGGAACAATAAGCGACTCGAAGTCTGCGTAAACTACGTATGGAGAAATTTTGCATCCGTTTTTCCAGTTCTTAAAATAAACAACTTTAGATCCAGGATGGGGCGTAATTAGTTCGGTATTACGTCACAGAACTTTTACAATGTATATATATGTTCGCTCCGCGGATGAACAATGGCATTCTTGTTAAACATTTCTACAGAAATTCTTGTTGCCATGATCTTTTGAAGTATGCTGCATATCTACTCATGATCGTAACCAATGTAATGCGGTAGCCCCGCTGGTGAAAGCTCAGTAGTAAGTCAACATGATTTTGTCTGGTTCGCCTAAAATTGTTGGAACTGTTTCTTGGACACTTTAATTGGCACCAAATTTTGTTTCCTCATCCATGTGTAGACAATTAACAGTTATTGGTTTTTTTTGTTCTTCAAACGATCAATTTGGTCACACTAACAGGCAAGGACACTCCACTAAAGTTAAGAATTCAATTGATGAAAGGGTGGATAGTTAGACACTCTCTCTGCGTTTTTGCGGATAAAATCAGCCTTGCGAGAACACAAACACCACATACAACAATAGTTGTCTGAATTCTTTATGTTTTAGAACTGCTCTTTTCGCTACCAACTCTCGAGGCAGTGGAATGTGAGACTTTGCCACAATCGGTGCATACTTAGCCTGTTTTAATCTAATCTCTAAAACTTCGCCCTCTGACCAACCAGAGCCTCATTTTGGCTTCTTCAGCGGCAGCGTCAAACTGTGCAAGCGTTCGTACTGCCCAACCAGGTGTTAAGTCATTTACGAGAAAGAATAGTCTGTTGTTTAGTCGAGACCCAGACTTCTAGATTTTCTTCATTTATTGTTATATAGTCGATTAAAACAGCTAACATTACTTAACTGGCGGGTCTATTGTTAGTTGCCTGGAACTTGAGAAATAGCATGAACAACACTTGCCTGTACGTTTGTTGGGTCAATGACTTCTAAATCAATATCATTCAGTGCTCTTGATAAACGCTCTCTCTCAAGCATCCCTTCAAAAAATTCGTCTTGCCCTTCATATATCTTAGCATGTTGAGTTTCTTTTCTAACTCAAAATATTTATTTAAATTAAAAAAAAATACTTAGCGAAATTTTAATCTGACGAGGATTGACCAGTCGCTTACAATGAATGAGTAGGAAATACAATGGGCCTACCTCTGAATTTAGTATGTGAAAGAGTAATCACAAGCCCATTCATCCTTGCTCTGCGTTATCACGTGGTTTCCATCCCAAGTTTTACTCCGTGTTGAGGACGCACTCGCGGGTGAAATGGCCCTTTGCACGCAGACACATCTTATGAGATTACTTATTCCATTACTAACCTCTACGTAGTCTCTGTTGAACTTCCTCTTTCAGGTGACTCTCGACTGATTTTGATAATTATTTATGGCCTATGTTGGGCACTGAAACATTCATAAATGAGGGGGAATTGTGTGTGTGGGAAAAAAACCGAAAAAGTAAAGAGAAACAAAAAGATATGAGTAAACATGAACAATCTCTCTCTCTCTCTCTCTCTCTCTCTAAACACACACACACACACACACACACACAACACACACAACACACACACACACACACACACAAGAGTGCGCCCACGCGCACGCACCTACCTCAATATTGCCAGTGTAGACTTTATATAAGTTGACCACCCCAATCTCCGTGGACCCATAGATATTGCGCAGCTCATCGGTGATCACTCCCACAGCTGAAGATAATTAGCCCTCACAGGGTAACTACCTGTGGTTAGCAAGCGTGCCGCCACTGCCCATGGGCCTGCAGTTCTTGATGGCGCTGCACCAACGGATGGGGATTCTGGGGTGAAAGAATCCAAACCTCGGCTGCTCTCGGCACAGGATCTTCCACAGGTGGAGAGTAGGGTCCGCTACATCACCTGAAAACACGAAGAAAAACAGAGATTAGTATTGGCTCGGCATAGTATTCATTGTTATCAAAAAATGAATGCTGATCCTAGCAGAAGCTATGCAAACAGCTGCAGCACTTGGGAAAAAAGAAAAAAAGAAACGAGAAACATCACTCTCGAATCCCAGTTGAAGCTTTAGCATGTAATCGTGCCATCATCTTGCTGCGTGCATGGGAATCATGGACTCTGCACAGCACTGCAGAGCTGCAACGGATGATTCTGGCGGTGGAGATGAGATGCTACGGAAGAGAGCTTGCATCTCCAACGCTGAGTATGTCATAAACAGGTAAGTCTGCAGAATCGAGGCGTGATCAGTTTGCTGGGTATTAAGGTGCAGGTCAGGCATCTGCGAACCCTTGTGTTCATAAGACTGTCTTCTCAAGTCCTGTCTTTTTAGCTTATCATTTATTCTCAGTCACCCAGCGGTGAACCATGCACACACCACCACAAAATGCTCCACCAACGACGTTGTACACGGCGGGAGGCCAGCCATTGTTATGGAAGAACTGTGATATCGAAACCATGGAAGCAGGGTTTGCTGAATGAAGTGGATGCCGCGAATGCGCAGTAAACCTTCCAGAATGGGAAAACCACCCAGAGGACACAAGGCAGAGTGCCATGAGACCGAGTGTTGTTCTCCACTCAGGTTTACCAAAACAAATAATTCTGCTCGAACTCACTTTGCCATACGAAAGCAGGATGAAAAAAAAATTCGTCCACAAAGCTGAGAAGTACGCCAGTCAAGCAAGCAGCTTGAGGGAACCTCAGTTCCAGGCCAAAGTACTTGCCATAGAGGTTGGAACAAGGGGATTTGGAGAATCACTGGCGTTTGATCTTATAAAACAACTGGGGATGTCCGGTAAGAAGATCGAAAGCCTGAAGGCAAAGACAGAGGCAGCTGAAAAAAGTTCCAGCTTGATTTGGTAGTGAAAGAACAAAACAGAACTTCATAATGCTTCAAATTACCAACTTAAAACACGTATATGATCACAATGTTGGTAAGACATCCGTCTGTTTAAAAAAAAAAGGCACGTCTTGAGACGCCTACCCATCCAAAAATTGCGGGTCGGAATACCGGTAGTGGCATGAAAAAAACTCGGAGTAGATGGGCATCTGGGAGTCATGACCTGGATGTGGCCCAGGCCCCTTAGAGTGTAAGAAGGTCAGGGACAAAAACCTTTATGTTGAGGTGGGGAAGGGGAGCGGGGGGTTCTTCTCTGAAGACCTTTCACTGTCAAGCTCTCTGTCAAGGGGCGTGAAACCTCTCACAAAAGGCATCAAACGCTTAGAGGCAAAGGGACGTTGTACGTAGTATACAAATAGGTGATAGACTCATTAACCAGGGTACCTAACCCATCGCACACGGCCGAACTGTGTCAAGGAGGACGAAGTGGTCAGATGACACCTAGGGTAGTAGAGAGTTCGGACCTGCCCGGTGGCGAAAGGGGGAAGGGATGTAATCACTACGACCTCGGTGCTCCAAGTGAGCGCTAGACACTTAGTCAGCTGAGGTTCTTTTGTAAACAGTCAGTGAAGAGCAGGAGTCTTGGACTCGTTCGGATGGTATTGCCGTGGGTCACTGTGTTGGTTCTATTGTCAGGCTGGTTGAATGCGCGTGGAGGTTGTCGTAGCCCTCTTTAAGATAATTACTGTGTTAAAGTGGCCTCCAAAGTCGGCGGGAATTTTCTATGTCCATCTGGTGCCAAGTGTTTGTTTGCTAATCAATTGGGTAGGGATATGTGTAAAAGCTGATGTGTGGGAGAATGTAGCGAATGGAGAATTCAGGGTACTTGTGAACTAGGGGTTTGAGAAGCAGCATGGACAAAGACATGGCCCGAAGGGGAATCCTTTGTTTCCATCCCTATATAAACTGAGGTAGAACAACGTGAGACGAGAATAACACCACGAGAGAGAGAGAAGGCAGAGGAGAGAGAGAGGAGAGGAGTGAGCAGGACAGAGAAAGAGTCGAGAGAAACGTGGTCTGGGAGATAGAAGAGACAGCAAAGTCTTAGAGTTAAAGACAAGCTTGAAGAGAAGGAAACTAAGTTTGAAACCCTAGAGGTGGGTGAAGACAGACAAACTGAATTTGAACCCAGAGGTGGGTGAAGGAGACGAAGAAGAAGAGTTCTACGTCGAGATCCCAGAGACGAGTACGAAGACCCAGTCCTGAAACCTGGAGCCAGTCAACCAAGGGCGTCACCATCAAGCAGTGCTGAAGAAGATGTGAAGAGACTTTTTCAAGAACCGTGGTGTGGTGTGAAAGCGTGGTTGTGTGTGTAAAAACCTGGCCAGGTAAGAAGTCATTTCATTATAACCCGGGATTAGGAAGTATTGATCTTTTATGTTTTGGTATTTCATTGTGTGTGACTTGATTGTTCATGATTAATTATAAGTAGCATAGAATCGTATTTCTTGTTCTCAGTCGTGTCAGGAGAGAAACGAATGCGTGATATCCCATTCCCAGAGAGAGGCGAATGTTTGAAGAGCGCATGAGTGTGCATATGCGTGTATGAGTGCAAAGATTACCTTGGTGTGTTAAGCCTGACTAATAATACATCAACTTAGTCCACTTAAGCAATACCATCACGATTTTCCCCGTCCTGGACACTCTCCTTAGAGTTTCATCCCACTGACACATGGCTAGACCATTGATTTCCGGGACCAGTGCGTAGGACATCCTGAAAAGACAGGATTGAGAAAGACCAGACTAACAGATTTTGTGGTGTGGCTCCCCACCTTACCTTTCTCAAACGAAAGATGCCCCCAAGATTCACGGAAAAGGGGAGAGAATGATGAATCCATTGGCGCAAACCCCATCACGTTTAGAAATTCACAACGATCAATGACTAATGAACAAGTGGGATTCCCGTGTGTCCGGTGGGGGAGAGCGACTGGGGAGGGGGGGGGGTTCTCCACTAAACGCAGTATGAAGATCCACAAAACAAATAGGGGCTGTATGAAAACTCTGATGAATAAACAGCAGCGCACTGCGCCAGCAGCTAAGGTATCGGAAAACCCAGCCCAGGATTCAGACCACAATGCCAAGGACATCCACGATGGTTTTTCAGATAAGGTATTTGTACAAGCTCTTGATGACAATTTGCCACCCACAAG
>CM031603.1:55293610-55317058 GCA_018398815.1 Conus ventricosus
ATCTTTTTGTCGGAAGTTGGAGAGAGATGAGTTAAAATAGGGACAATTTAAAAGAAAATGCAGAGTATTGAAACTGTCGACTGCTCCACAAGCGCATTGTAAATTTCTATGGAATTTTGTACGAAGAGCGTTAACTTTAAGCCTATAAAGGAGAGATTCCAGTTTCCGAAATTTGTGTACATGTATATACGTCTTTGTATACAGTTTACGAATTTATATGGACGAGTTAGATGGACGAGTAGATTTCTGAGGTCTTGAACAGCAACTCAGTGACGAATCTTGTGCATGTATTTTAAAGAGTACTGAATCTTTATACAGGTTATAAAAAGACTCAAAAGAGACTCTTTTTAAGAGTCCATAGGCTTCATGAAGACTCCAAGGTATTTTGATATAGACAGAATTTTCAGACTTTTTGGATCCCATACGGGCAGTTCTGTCTGTCCATTCATTTTCTACAATCCCACAGTGTGACGGAATCCAGCAAAAGTCCACTGTTATCCCTCTAGATGTAAAGAAATGGATCAGAATTTGTAGTTTGGTGATAATCTCGGCGCGAGTGGTAGCAGCAATAGATTCCATTGCTTGAAGGACAGAGTTGTAATCAACACAGAAAGTATTCTAGAAAAAGCACGTGGAATGTCAATAATATAATGCAGAGCCATTAGAATTGCTATCAGTTTAGCCGTAAAGACAGAAAAGCCCTTTCCAAGATGAAAAGATTTATCTGCTTTCAAAGTAGGAATAACAAAGCCGGAACCAGCATTGCCATTTAATAGGGATCCGTCTGTATAAACTTTTAAGTGATTAGGATACCTATCGTCAATATGTGACTTGGCCATAGCACCTAAGACGTTATTATTAACATTCTTTTGCAAATCAGTGTATTTATAATCAAACCTTGCCGGGATAAGTTCCAAATTAGAATGGGACTCAGGGGGTAATGGTTTTGTGATCAATTTTGGCAGATCTCAACAGGTTTGAGGAGTACGTAAGGATGGTTTTATTTGATCGTATTGTTTTTGCGCGTTTTAGAAAGTCTAAATCAGATCGCATATCAAGTTCATCCTCATTTGAGTTCTGAACAGTAGAACATCCTAGAATGTATTTAGCACAAGCCAATTTTCGATAAGCATCCAGGGGCAAAACGCCAGCTTTATGATATGTCCCTAAAATGGAAGTGTAAAGGGGAACTCCCAGGGCTATTCTGTACGCCTTGCAATCTGTGCTTTGTAACTTTTTTTAGAAGATACTTAGGAGCTGAAAATATATACTTCCTGTTCATATGAAATCCTTGTCCTGACCAGATAATTTGATAAATGAATTAAAGTGCACGTATCCTGTCCCCAACTCTGGTGACTCACAACTTTAAGAAGATTAAGATCTTTCCTTGCTTGAGTTATTATATATTCAATGTGTGTGTTCCATGATAATTTGAAGCAAGATGTACACCTAAAAACTTTATGCAAGATATGTAGGTAGCACTGTGTCATCCATCTTAAAAGTAGGGAGATCATGAAAACTTCCACCAGCATCAAAAAGCATCATATGAGATTTCTCAGCAGACAGACATAACCCATTCTCAAACATAAAGCTAGCGATACTAAGTCTCTTTGATATATTTTTTTCATGAATGTAATTGACCTTAAAAGTGTGCTCTTTTTTAAAGTAACATTCATCCCAAAACATACGTCATCAGCATATTGAACTAAACTGGAATTTTAGAAATACTTTTTGTGAGATCATGCGTTAGGATATTAAAAAGCAGAGGGGTAGTTACAGAACCCTGACGGATGCCCATCTCCACAAATTTCTTGCTAGAATATGCATTTCCTATTTTTGTTTGAATT
The DNA here is from genome assembly GCA_018398815.1 of Conus ventricosus. Taxonomy (NCBI): domain Eukaryota; kingdom Metazoa; phylum Mollusca; class Gastropoda; order Neogastropoda; family Conidae; genus Conus; species Conus ventricosus. Next base: position 55,295,458 of record CM031603.1, read on the forward strand.
GTTCTGTTAGCCAGAAATTGTTTGAAGTAATCATAAATGTGACCAGAGAGACCTATCCTTTTAAGTTTGTACAAAAGTCGCTCATGCCAGACTTGATCATACGCCTTTTTGACATCGAAAAAAGTTGCAAGTACATTTTTGCTCCGGGCAAATTGACGTTTTATCTGAGTTGTAAGCTTTCCAAGGTGATCAACAGTCGATCGGCCTTTTTAAACCCAGCCTGAGCAGTAGGAATATGTCCGTTTTTTCACAGTGATAAGTAAGTCTATTTAATACAGTTGTTTCCATTAGTTTACCAGTATGAGAAGTGAGAGCGATAGGACGATAACTATTAATATCAGCGTTTGGTTTGCCCTGCTTGAGAATGGGCACAATGACAGCATCTTTCCAAACAGACAGAGTCTTCCCATCTATCCAACATTTTTTCATAATGGTATACAGAAATGTTGTAAAATTGATTGGGAGGTTCCTTAACTTTTCGTTTGAGACTGCGTCGAAACCAACTGATGTTTTCTTTGTTGGCAATGACGTTATAGCATTTTTTAATTCTTCTAATGTTATTTCTGCATTTAAATAATGTTCATTGTTTTCTTCTGGGTCAGAATAGATAGATATGGTTATTTGATTGGTCTTCCCTCAAAGTTCTGCACTTGTCTGAGAGACTAATTTTGGAGCTATTTTTTGAAGAAAAAAAATCAGCAAACGGTTCAGCTTTTTGAGCTGATGTTGGGAATTGTTCATTCCCTTAGGTGACTGGATAAGTGGGTAAATGTATTCCATGTTTCATTTCGTGTATCTTTGTCCATACCTTTTTAAAATCTTTGTTATCATTAACTTCCTTCACACAAAATGATGAACAGTATTCGCTTTTGGCTTTCTCTATAATCCTAGTACTTTCATTTTTTGCCCGTTTCATGGGGAGTAAGTCATCTACGTTTTTGTCTTTTGCGTGCATTTTGAACTTTGATTTCTTTTTATTAACAGCATCTTTGCAGGATTCCGTCCACAAGACCTTGCAGCATGTTTAGCGGATTTTGTGTGACTAAATTTTGGAATTGCCTCGGTTGCAGCTTTCAAGACCGATTCAGAAAAGTTACAATACATTTTATTAATATCTGGTTTCTCCAGCATACTTACATTAAAGGACATCAAAATTGACTTGAATTTATCCCAGTCAGCTCGTTTATAATCAAATTTTGGGATTTTATCCCTTGTATCATCATGCAAAATTGTAAATCCTCTCAAGGAAATGGTAATTGGGAGGTGATCGCTACCTAAAGTGTTATTATGAACTTGCCAAGTACAGCTAGTCGCTTGTGATGGCGAAATCAAAGACAGGTCAATAGCAGATCGTTTGTGGCTAGGAACATCATGCAATCTAATTATGGTTCCATCATTTAGAAGAAAGAGTGCCGAGTCCGAAATATTCTCCACTAGACGATTGGAGCTAACCTTAGGGCAGCCACTATCCAAAATGGGGCGTGTTCATTAAAGTCACGGCTACTAGCCACTTTTCATTTTGGGTACCCAGGGTATGTAGTCAGTCACTGTTCATCAACACCTTTAGGGAGATAAACAGAAAGAACATTTAAAATTAATGAGTTATCAAATTTGACACAAGCTGCACAAGAGTGGATATTTGGCGCAGTCGATGGTACTGGCGTTGAAATTGGATGGTAAGATAGCTTTTCATGTATATAGATGGCACAATTCACTTATCCTGTTTCGTCAGAGAGATGATACACTGGAGGGTAGAAGAAATGAGCGAGACGTGGTAAGTTCATCTTGGGCACATTTAGTGACTGAAGAATAAGCAGCACTGTATAGGAGTTATTGTCTATGTGTTCTTGAAAGGTCGCGATATTGTTTGACACTAATCGACAGTTCCATTGTAAATGTCTATTTTTGATTTGTTGGTCATTGATACAGATGACATTTAAAAGCTTAAGAAAAAAAAAGAAAAAAATAGAAATAAGAAGTCTCGATAAATGCAAGTTAAACTTGAAACAAACTACAAGCACAACAATGGAAAGAAAAGAAAACACGAGATTTAATTAAACTACAGTTGTAGAGTGGTTTCAGTAATGGCGAATTGGACGGATGCTGTCATTCAGCTGGTAGAAGACGATCACGGGAACCAGTCGAAAAAGATGTCAGGTCTTCTCGGTGGGAAAGGCGGCATGGGCAGCAAGTGGTCCATGTGACAGTACAGAGGTCTCAGTCTGCCGTCCTGATGGCGTTCTCTTGGGATGTTCTGATGATGCCGCCTTTGTTTCGTCCAGAACAGGTAATGTAGATGGCGGCCAAGGTTGCCGGCAAAAACGCTCGAGCCTCTTGTGGAGGGATGAATGTTGTCCCGCATGTATTGTCTCTTGCTGTTGATGTTTTTTGTGAGACACAAAGGAGACATTTTTGACATTGTGAAGACTTGAAAGATTTGCAGCATTTAAAACTTCACGTTTGTTGTTGAGATCTGAGAGGCATGTTGGTGTTACCTTGCTAACGACAATGCGCTTTGTAGGGCGTTTCTTTTGGAGGTCTTTCACTAGGTTGATGAATATGTTTGAGGTAGCTTTTGGATCTCTTGATGTTTTAAGGTCATTTAAACCCACATGGAGTACAACAACATCATAATCTGGAAGAGTATTGTCAAAGAGCAGATCTTTGCATTCTCGATAGTGTAGATCTTCTGGTTCAGACAACAAGACCGTAGGCATGTCCTAAATGATCTCTGGAGTCATGCAACACTAGTACCTGGGGTAGATCTGATGTGCTGTCAGGTTTAGGTATGTTTGACCTGTTTGCTGCCAGTGTGTGCTCTGATGCGTCGGTTGGATGTCCCTGGCGTTGGATTTAATCATTTTGAGGGCACTTTCTTTCTTTCTTTCTTTTTTGTCTCAATTGTTTCCTCTGGGAATAGGTCGTTCTTTTTCAAGCCGCCTGTTACTTTCGTCATCCAGTTTTACATCACTTTGTTTTCCGTCAGAGTGTTCCACAAACGACCGTTTTCCATTTTTAGAACGTCTGAGAAACTCCGTCTGTTCATTTTGCCATCGGCTGTTTCTGCGATTTTGAATTGAGAGGTAGGCCTAGGTATTGCAACAGTTGTTTGTGTGGAATGATGGACAGAGATCTGGCTTGCTGGATTTTATCTTGGCACTGGTTCGGGAGAGAACTTATTTTTCTTTCATGATGGCGCAGAGCTGTTCCTATTGTTTTAAATTGTTGCTTTTAGATCTGAAACTGAATCGCTTATTTTTAGAAAAAAAACCGCTTATTTTTAGAAAAAAAAAAGGGATCTTGTTTTGTTTGACTGTCAATGCAAGGGTTAGGGTCCGATGTTCCGACGTTCAGTGTCCGATGTATCAACAGTCCAAAGGCCGAAGGTCCGACGTAGCGATAGTCCGAGAAAGTGGTGCATTAGTGCGACGAAGCAATAGTCCGAGAAATTTTTTGTCCGAGGCGTTATAAGTACGACGATTCGATTGTCCGAAAAGTTGATTTACAAAAAAATATAAATCCGACGTAGCATAAGTTCGACGTGTCGACAGTCCGAAAGGCACTGGCACACGTAAGCTCGCCTTTTATGGCATGAATTGTCGCCCCAGTAAGGATTGTCGCCGGAGACAGTCCGTGCTGGAAATGGCATTATGTCAAATCGACTCTGTCGGGCGACAATTCATGCCGTCCTGGCCGGCACGAATTGTCGCCCCCATTGTACATTTTAACGGTTTTGACTCTTTCTCTCTCTGTCTCTGTCTCTCTCTCTGTCTCTTTCTCTCTCTCTCTCTCTCTCTCTCTCTCTCTCTCTCTCTCTCTCTCTCTCTCTCTCTCTCTCTCTCTCTCTCTCTCTCTCTCTCTCTCTCTCTCTCTCTCTGTCTCTTTCTATGTCTCTCTGTCTCTCCGAATGTGTGTATGTATGTACAGTATGTAAACGTGTATGTATGTGTATATGTGTACATATATGTATGTGTGTATGCGTGTATGTATGTATGTATCTGTGTGTGTATATGTGTATGCGTGTGTGCGTGTATGTATGTATGTATGTACGTATATGTATGTATGCGTGTATGTATGCATGTATGTATGTATGTGTGTATGCGTGTATATATGTATGTATGTACGTACGTACGTATGTATATATGTATGTAAATATGTATGCATGCATGTGCGAAGGCATAATATATGTAGGTTTGTATGGATGAAATGATGGGCGGGCAGATGGATTGGTGTGCGTGTGTGGGGGGAGAGGGGGGAGTGTGCCCGTGCATGTGTGTCGGTACGGGTGCGCATGGGTGTGTTTGTGTGTAAGCAAGCGCTTGTACACGCGCGCGCGAGCTTGCGCGCATGCGTGTGTGTGTGTGTGTGTGTGTGTGTGTGTGTGTGTGTGTGTGTGTGTGCGTGCGTGCGTGCGTGCGTGCGTGCGTGTGTGTGTGTGTGCGCGTGTGTGTGTGCATGTGTGAGAATGTGTGTGTGTGTGTTTGTCTGTCTGTCTGTCTGTGCACGCGCGCACTCATGAATCAAGCAAGTGCACTCACGAGCACCCGCGTGTTCGTGTGTGTGCGCGTGGGTGCATGATTTTTTGTTCAAAATCTTACCCATTTACTCAACGAAGAACACTACACTGGATTAAATTGTATTCTTCGAATCTAGTCAAGAAACTCGTGACTTCATTGTGTTTTTCATTCCCATCTCTAGATCGATCTAGCGCGCGCACACACACACACACACACACGCACACACACACACACACACACACACACACACACACACACACACACACACACACACACACACACACACACACACAGCGCCGTACTGTGCCGTGCACCTGGAGAAAAAAGATAAAAAACGAAACCCATAAATTTTGTGTTTACTTGCATAAGTATGAAACAAAAAACAAAACAAAACTTCCACTATTGTTCTCCGCATCATGATCAAAATACAAAGCATAGCACTTCAAAGTTGATAAAAATCCAACCAACCAAGCTACGTACTTGAGTAACCAATCAATAGGAAACAAAACTAAAGAGGAATAACTAGAGAAACTAAAGAGGAATAAATAGCGAAGAGGAAACAAGCTACTCCTTATTAGTGTGCTTGTTTAAAGGGCCACGTTTTATTTACCTGATTTCTTTTTTTAAAAAGGCATGTGTGCGTGCGTGCGCGCGCGCGCGCGCGCGCGTGTGTGTGTGTGTGTGTGTGTGTGTGTGTGTGTGTGCGTGCGTGCGTGCGTGCGTGCGTGCGTGCGTGCGTGCGTGCGTGTGTGTGTGTGTGTGTGGGAGAGAGAGAGAGAGAGAGAGAGAGAGAGGAGAGAGAGAGAGACAGAGAGAGAGACGCAAACATAAGCAAGCGCGCACAATACACACACACACAAACACACACACACACACACACACCACACACACACACACACACACACACACACACGCACACACACTCGCATGCACGCACGAACGCACGCGCGTGCGCACAAATGCACACACACACACACACACACACACACACACACACACACACACACACACCACACACACACACACACACACACGCTTCTCAAAATGAGCCTTCAGCAAGCTTATAGTCCCCCTTGGACACTATAAGCTTGTTGAAGGCACATTTTGAGAAGCATTTATTATTCCCCATCCATCCTCTCAAGCACATACTGTTAGTTAGGCAGAATCATCTACCACTGCAGATATGAATGCTTATCTCCCCCTATTTCTTCAATCTGAGACATAAGAGCAAACTTTGTTTATAACTGAATATTTCTTGCAGTCATTGCAACACCAAGCTGCTCTGTAAGTTGCTGGAATAATGCGGTTACTTTCCTTGGAATATATTTATATATATATATATATATATATGAATATATATATATATTTATATATATATATATATATACTATAATATATATATATATATACAACAGCAGCAACAGTGACCACAACTACAACAACAAGAAAAAACACAACTTTTAAACGTGCTTATTAACTTTCGGACTATCGACACGTTGGAAAATATTTTTCATCGGGAGTGTCGGATAAACGCTTCTTCGGACTGTTGAAACAGATTATTGTTTCGAAATTCCGAAGTGTCGATAGTCAGAATGGGTGTCGACAATAGCTACGTCGGAACAGAAAGCGTCGGACTATTGACTTTTCGGACTGTTGAACATCGGAACATCGGGCAGCGCCCAATGCAAGCTCTGTCGTGAAAAGGCGAGAATGTTTCTGAGGTTGTTTTCTCATCGTGTTGGACAGAGGGATCGACCGAGTTAGATCTGGTACTCACGGCACTAAGAAAAGTAGTTCCAGGACAGGCTTCTCGATCCAGATTTAATTTTTGTTTTTCAATTTCCAACAAAAGTTCTGAGGTAATAAATCCCGAAGCACATGGTTCGCACATATACTTTCTCTGAGTTTTGACGAAAACACACATCATGTAGTCGGGTAAGTTGGTTTCTGACCAAGAGACCAGCTTAGAACATTCAGAGCATTTAAGATAATTGTCGTTGGTGGATGAATATTTTGCGCTGGCACTCTGATCGCGATTTTTGGCATCACTAGAATCGCACAAATCAGGCACAGGGCCAGGTTGATTTCGAAACGAGGTCATAGTTGATAAGTTAGGAACAACTTTACCCAGCTTTTTGGAGCTTTGTGAGCGCCGGAGTCTTCCCATGACCATCTTCTGGTGGCAGCAGTTACAGAGAGGTGTCTTCAGTCGCCATGTTGATGACGTAGCGCGCGCGCGCGCGCGCGCGCGCGCTTGTGTGTGTTTGTGTGTGTGTGTTGTCAGTACAACCTTGAGTTAATCTGACAATAAATTGGTTTCAGTCAGTCAGTCAGTGTTGTGTGTGTGTGTGTGTGTGTGTGTGTGTGTGTGTGTGTGTGTGTGTGTGTGTGTGTGTGTGTGTGTGTGTGTGTGTGTGTGTGTGTGTGTGTGCGTGCGTGCCGCGACCCACTCATGCCTGCGTGAAGATCAGGTAGTTCCCCAGGTTAACGCGCAACAGAACAGACTTGATTTAAAGCTGTCACCTGACTGCGTGTCATATGTGTGCACGGAGTTCATAACGTAAAGTCGTCGTCTCATCTGCAAGTTTTCATTATGCATATGTGCATAATGTAAAATAGTCATCTAACCTCTGTGTTCTCGTTATGCATAGTGTATGTAATGTAAAAACAGTCATCTAACTTCTGTGTTCTTCTTAGGCATCGTGTATGTAACGTAAATCTACCATTTCACCTCTGTGTTCTTGTTGTGCGTAGTGCAAATAATTTAAACCAATCTTCTCACCTGTGTGTTCGAGGGACCAGTTTGGTCCTGCCCGTGGTGCCCGAGGTGGTCAGAATGACGGCCACGTCATCAGGCTGACACTGTGCAGGCTCCACGTCCTCTCCCTCCTTCTCCAGGTCCCTGATGAAGGAGATCTGGTTGCCATGGTAGCGGGTCTGGCAGTAGACCAGGACTTTGAAAGATGGCACGGCCGGGCAAGACACTTTGGTTCCTGAAGAATTAATTTCTCTTTTAAATCTTGAAAGGATGGGGAAGGTGGGGAGAGGGGGGGGGGGGGTGGCAGCGGATCGGACGAGTTAAAGTGGAAAGAGAGTAGGGGATGGACGAGTGGAATATTTCACAGCATATCAAATTGATATATAAATCGCAATTGGATATCATTAAGTACATGAAAGAAATGGATGGAAGGATCTGAACATGCGCAGGCTAAGGATTGTAAGTTATGAAGACGTACTGATTGTTAAGTAAAGGATGATACTACCTTGTTTGTTGTTTGTGTGCCGAAGGTAGGCAAACTGATGTCGTAAGACAAAAACAAAATAGCCAAAGCGACGTAAATATGAATGTTCCACGAAGATCATCGACTAATCAGACGGGAGTTTCTGTTGAAGTTGCACTAGGGACAAAAACCCCGGTATATAGACAGAAGAGCACTCGAAAGAGCTCAGATACCCTGCAAGGTTGAACGGATCTTGGACCCGCCCTTTGCTCCAGATCCGCATACACTTACATGGGTTCGTCTTGCCTACAAACTGACGACCTAATGGGTGCAAATGAAAGCATAACCTCCATGTAGAAGGTGATTAGAACAGAACTCAGCCACTGCCACATTACCCCTATTTGCCCATTGTGAATCACCCCAAGCAATAAAGAACTGGAGACAGACGTACAATCACTCTACCTTCCACAATCCCGAACTGGTCCCGAAGACTCGACATGCATTTCTCATCGCCAGGGTCCACGATGAGGGCAGCGGCATCAGCTTTCTCCAGCGTGTCAGTGACGTCACGGCCATCGCTGAACATGATGTAGACGAGAGGGAGGGGGACAGCACCCAAGAGAGTGAGACCCATCACCACCAACAGCTGTTCGGCAGAGGGGGCGGGGAGGAGGATGGCCACCACGTCTCCCTCCCGGATGCCTCGTGCTTTCAACCATGAGGCACACCTGCCGGTGGAAGACAGAGACCGAGACGAGGTAGTAGAGAAGAAAGAAACAGATGGGGACAGATGAATGAGCGGAAGAGGGAATGAGAGATGAGGAAGGAAGGAGGAAACGGTGGGGGAAGGGGGATGGAAAGGAATGAAAGAGTGCTGAGAAAGGAGGGAGGTAAAATGAGGAATGACGTTGAGGGAGATACTGGGAAGAAAAAAATAAAGACATAAAGCAATGAGCCACAGGGATCGGAGAAGACATGGGGAAACGCAAGGAGCGATAGAGACAGAAGAGATGGAATGGAAGGAAAAATATCTGTTACAAGAGAGAGAGAGAGAGAGGAAGAGAGAGAGAGAGAGAGAGAGAGAGAGAGAGAGAGAGAGAGAGGAGAGGAGAGAGAGGAGAGAGAGAGAGAGATGAGAGAGAGAGAGAGAGAGATGAAGAACAAAGAGTCGAGGAACAAACACGCTAGGAAAAGCTTCCTCCCTTGGTGCGTTAAAACGACTGAATACATGCCAATTACTCCAAACCATTGACACTTATGCTACTATTCGCTTAACACAGACACAGATACAAAGCACAGAATAAAAGAAAATGTGTTCCAAACTTGTCGACTCACTGTGAGCTGACATATGCACACAGCAACTACTGAAGAAATGCACAAACAAACAAAAAAGGGAGGAAACATGAAGCAACATAAGGAGAGGAGGAGGATGACTGCATTTGGGACAGGAGAATGGATTACTGTAGAAATGAATAAGGGAGAAGAAGGTGTAAATGAAGAAATGAATACCTGAGAGATGAAAGTAGGCTAATAAAGGGTGATGGAGAAGAAAGATTGAGAAAAGAAAGGAGAAAGAAACGGGGATGAAGAAGAACAGAGGGGGCGGGGGAAATGGGGGAAAGGAAAAATGGAACAACCGGGAAGGAAGGATGAATGGGGAAGAAGAAGAAATCACGGAGAGAGATGGAACAGGGGGAAATAGGAAAAGAACCAGAGATGGTGAAGGAATGAAGAAAAGGCGATGAATGAAAGAGGAGAATCAGAGCGTGGGTGTAAGAAGCACATTATGACGAGAGAAGGGAAGAAGGTGTGGCGGGAAGCAGGGAATGATGAAGTAGGTGGGATGAGGAGGAGAAGAGTAAGGGGAGAGAGATGGGAAAGAAAGAAGATAAGAGACTGGGAGGACTGGGAAAAGAAGTGTCGTAGGAAAGTGAGGGGCGGAGGAGAAGAGGACAGAGATTGAGAAACAAATGTATTAGAGCAACGAAAAGAGCGATAGGAAAGGAAAGAGTATTTGGGGAAGGAGATGGTCGCTGAGGGGGCTAGGGTAAGACCCCTGCATGAAGCTGACCCTTTCGTGGTCTCTCTGATGGCAAATTATGATGAAGCAAGCAAAGAAATTAAAAGAACATAATAAAATGCGTGCACGTACGCATGCGCACGCAAACAAACGCACACACACATTACACACACACACACACACACACACACACACACACACACACACACACACACACACACAACACACACACACACCACACACACACACACACACTAACACAGAATCTTTAAACATCTATTACCACTGTTTAACCCTGTATTCTTCCTGATTCATGAATAAACAAATGGTAAAAAGAAATAAAATAAAGAATTAAAGTCATTTTAAGTCAATTTCCATTATATCGAGACTGTCAATTTACCACTGACAAGGTAAGAATTCATACCTACACTCTTTATCCACTTCTACTGCTCTTATGATTTGACCAACAAACAAAGTTTTTGAGCGTCCGCCATTTAGAAATAAAAATCGACTCAACTTGCATGGATCGTACCTCAAGGCTAAAGAGTAGATTCCCTGACGTGTGTAGACTTCCCTATGGTCGCTCCCAAACGTATAAATGATTGCTGTCGTATCGGGTGATGTCACACTCCAGTGACGTAATCGTGAAATGACCGTGTCCTCGGGCTTCAATTGAGACATGCTGTGGAATACAACTGTGTTAACAGTGAGTGAAGTTTTTCTCGGCGAAAAGAGAAAATCGTAAACATACAAACCTGATCAGACACTTAAACATGCATAAACATTCGTGTACGCATGTAGACACACCTCCCCCCGCACATTTCTCTCTCTGTCTTTTGTGTGTGTGTGTGTGTGTGTGTGTGTGTGTGTGTGTGTGTGTGTGTGTGTGTGTGTGTGTGTGTGTGTGTGTGTGTGTGTGTGTGTGTGTGTGTGTGTGTGTCTCTCTCTCTCTCTCTCTCTCTCCTCTCTCTCTCTCTCTCTCTTCTCTCTCTCTCTCTCTCTCTCTCTCTCTCTCTCTTGAGCGAGATAAATAATCGCAGAGAAAGACCCTGTATTTGGTGGTTCCATACTTCAGTGGTTTCATAAAACTGATTCCCACCTTTCTGAGGTGGTCCTGCATAGTCTTCATACATTTTGTTTGTCGGGTTTTAAGTCAGGCCAATAGCGGGACCAGTCTGGACTGAACTGGCATCAACTGACAAACCACAATTCCTGAATTACATAGTGCACGGTGTTTGGGATCAATGTCCCATTATAATCTCCACTCGGTGAAATAAAACGCATGCATACAATGGTTGAAAACAAATCCCTAGGTAATGTCCAAAGTCATCGTTAAATGTGTAGTGTGGCGCGGGTCCTCTCGTTAGAATGGCACTCCTCTTAGAACAGAACCCCTCTTGATGTCTTTTGTTCACATCTTTACTGTGTTGTGACACACCAACGCGTAACGTTCATCCGAGAAAAAATGTCTGTGTGATCTCTTCTGCTACGATTTTTTGTTAACTCGCGCAATACGCATTAGATAGACGGAAGTTCAATCGCTCGATAGGATTTTCTAAACCCTGTTCCTGCACACAGGGGACGTTCATCGCAAAGTTCGGCGATTAACTTCCATCTCAAATGTTAGATAATCAAACCAACATCTCTCCAAGATTGTACACAGTCCATTTCAGGGAAGATATATTTTAATACCGCCCTCCCGCACGCACACACACACACACACACACACACACACACACACACACACACACACACACACACACACACACACACACATACACACACACAAAGAGACAGGGGGGGAGGGAGGGAGAGAGTGAGAGAGAGAGATAGGTGGACAAATAGTTAGGTAAGTGTGTGTGTGTGTGTGTGTGTGTGTGTGTGTGTGGTGTGTGTGTGTGTGTGTGTGTGTGTGTGTGTGTGTGTGTGTGTGTGTGTGTGTGTGTGTGTGTGTGTGTGTGTGTGTGTGTTGTGTGACTGAAAGAATTAGGATGCAGGACAGTTCCGGATTACCACTGTGTACGTGTAATCAAGATCCATCTCCCAGGAGAATCCAGACCCTGCTTTCAGCTGAGGGAATCCAGGATTGCCTTGAGATCATTCAAGATCCTGATTTACCCAGGTGAGTCTAGGATCCCCCCTGAAGGGATGACTCTCAAGAATCTTGATTTATCCACCCTATAGCTATCTTGGATTTCCTCACGTAAAAAAATATTCTGTTCTCTCTTTCTTCCCTTTCCTTTTTCTTTTCAAAATCTGGATTTCGATTTTAAATTGGACATGCGTAATCTAAGATCCCTCTAAAAAGCTATGTCTTTTCTCTTCTGGGATACCCAGCCTGCTGGTGGTACTTTTTTCTTTAACGTTACGAACATGGCTTTTTTGATAAATGGCATTATTTTGGGGTACACAATACACCTTTCTTGCAACCAATTGCTATACAATACAATAGAAACGTGCACCGTGTCTTCAACTTGGTCCATCTTGATTTTTGTCACTTTGTTCCCAAATAAACGTCGACTAAATGTTTCGATGTGCTGTGCTTTTGAAACACAGGTTTAATCTTGACCACATTTCGAACTTTTGATGTGCTTCTCAAAAAGTTGATTAAATCGAGTCTCTTAAGGAGTCGTTTTTAAAAACCATCACTACACTGGCGCTGATGCTGATACGGACATCAATGTGAGCGCTAATGTGTACACCAATGTGTACACCCAGTATGAACCTCTCAACAAACGTACTTGACTTCGAGTTGTGATATCTTGCTCATCCAATCAGAGTTATGACTGTTAAGGATATCCAGGGTTCCCTGTGTTAGTCGGGATCCAGATTTACTCTAGAGTTCAGCCAAGTGAAATCAGGATTCGCATTTCTCCTGAGAGAATTCTAGGTCTTAATCTGTTTCTGGGGTGATCCACATAAGCTGCATATATATATATGTCACGACCGACCCCTGGAGGTCTGCCCTGACAGATCGGTCTAGATGGGAGTGAAGGGAGTGACTGACCTCACACGCCTCGCAAGAGACCACACAAGAAAGATTACAATACAAACACCCCATTTATTCACACCAACACACACAATCACAATTAAGCATTCCAACACACACAACATGCACAATCACAATCAAGCATTTCAACACACACGACATACACACAATTAAGCATTCCAACACACACAACATGACCATAATTATAAATAAGCATTTCCAGCAAACACAACATAACCATGATTATAAATATGCATTTCCAGCACCCATCCCTTTCCGTGTCTCATGTAGTTCCCCCACACCCCTGCCTCTCCAAAGTCCACTGGGAGCACCCTGACGCACCAGGTGCCCCAAACCGGGTCGGTTCTTGAACGGAGTGTCCTTCGATGCCGACACCACTGACACACACAACAATACGCCCAAATCGCACGCCACAGAGCTACCACACCGGTCACATGGGCTGTTTGAAGATGCGAGGACGGTGGAGAGCGCATCCCGTGGGACGAGGTGTTGTCGCTGGAGGTCACGGACAGGGATCAGGACCGTCCGGCAAAGCCCACGTGCTTCTCCACCAGCGCGCGGCCCCAACCAGTGTGCGGCCCCAACCAGTGCAACGGCCCCAACCAGTGCAGGCTCCGGGTGAAGCCCCCGGGAGGAGGGAAAAGGGAACTGGGAGGAAAGAAGAAAGGGTACTGGAACCCCGCAGTCAGTACAGTCTGGCATATGCTGTCAAATCCTAACAGCCCCTCGCATGATGGGCGAGGGAGGTTCGCTGACTAAACTAACAGCATCAGCTCAACACAGACCTGAACATAACACAGTAAACAAACCAACCGAGGAACGTTCGCTAAAGGTCTCCTCACACGAAGCAGGTAAGAAGTTACATTCACAGGTTAAACACATGAATAGAAAATCATGGCTTCATCCTTCCCTCACTCACGCTCAACATTTTCCTTTCTTAGGAACTGAACTAATACAGCAAACCATTGCTTTATAACTCATCACATTTGCAAATAATAATTCAATGGCACAATTATCACCACATTTTATAGCAACATTTCAAAATGACACAATTCTCCAACCACGCATCCAAACGACTAATCATGCGTACGCACGCTCGCAAACATAAAACTCGTTCCCCTTGCACACACAAACAGACGGTGGCCGAAGAACAAGAGTCCGGCGAATGTGACAGGGGCGGACGAGCGAGACCAAGCAAGTACCAACCCTGAATCACCAGGTTCTCTCCCATCCCCCACCGACTACCGCATCACCAGATGCATAAAAAGGAGAAAGAATTTTGGATATAATTTAGAATGGCCAGGTTAAAGATTGAATTAACCAGAAAAGCGGTCTCAAACAATATTTCTTTTATAATTTTGAAAACAAAAGAAAATTGCGCAAAGAGAAGAATTAGCCGGCTAACAAAAAAACAACAAACAAACCACGAAACTGATGCTTACCAGCTACCCCGTGGGTGACCCAGAAGTGATGGGTCAAGCGACTCTCTGCCCTCTGTCCAGTCGAGAGGACCAGCAGAGCAGATGCGGAAAAGAGATGATGTCCCTCCCCTACAGGCCGACTGTAGAATGAAGGTACCGACCGTACCTTCGACGAAGTGGTGAAGAACCAGACCGGAGCAGGCGCTCCCAGAGACATCTTCCGCTCGAGTGAAGAGAAAACCTGCCTAAGCGATGGCGGCCAACATGCCACCCTACGTCACAGTGAGAATACCTCAAGCCCAAGAGGAATCTTGCACGTGCGGCAGGTGAAAAGACAGGTGAGAGGCCGATAGACAGCAAGTTCGAGAGAAAGGTACCAGCCACCCGTGAACCTGCAGGATGAATTGCACGGGCAGTGGAATTAGAGAGAGAGAGAGAGAGAAAGCAAACCTAACCTGAGCTGAACGACATTAAGGTGCAAACGCACCACAAGCCACATTAAGGGACGGATACACGACCACAGCAACGACAATAAATAAATGAATAATTCCGCCACCCCAGATGGGTCAATCGTCGTAGGCCTCGTGACAAACTCGTGACAAACCCCCCTTCTAAAAGCATCTGTTTCTCTGAGATACAGTGCTCCTTTGAACCTTGACGCATGTGCAAAATCACAACAATGGGACCGAACCCAACACTCTGTGACCGACAGAGTACGATAAATCCAATACAACCGTTTCACGATAGAATTGCACAGGGAGATACATAATACTACATTATCAAACAACTAAGCAAACCTTCCAACAATAAAAGTAGCAATCCGAATCAGTGGTGATTCACTACCGTTAACATCACTGAAGTGAAAACTGTCACTACCCTGATACAGAGACAAAAGGGGATATAACCCTGGTTGAGGGGAAGTGTCCCTCTGACTGATTTCTCCAATGTGCTGACTACGGAGCTCGGCTGAGATAGTCAGCATCCGTATTGCTGGAACCCTTGATATGGCGAAAAGTGAACGCATGACTCTGCAGTTCCACTGCCCAACCCATGAGTCGACGACTGACTGGCCGGATCCGGTCCAGGCACTGGAGAGGATGATGATCGCTCTCCAGTACAAACTTCCGGCCGTACTTCTTCTTGGGTACGCCCTGGAACTCTTGGCATAAACCTGCGCAGTTGATCTGTCTGAGCTGAGGAGAGGTTTGAACCAAAGCAAACATCCTGCCACGACTCCTCCTCGACGAGAGGAACAGTGGGGATGTCCTGAGCCACCGACACGGCGTGCTCATCGCCACTCTCCACGACGACAGGGGTGTATCCTGCCTGGCACCGAGTTCGTCGCACGTACGCCTTCAAGAGGTTGGCATGATACAGGCGTTCCTTGCCTCGCACGCGAACCCGATAGTCCCAGTCACGAGGTTGCTCTGCACACAGGCGACGCAACATCTGCTTCAACGTCCCATTAAGCGCTCGACAAGGCCATTGGCCTGCGCATGATAGGGTGACGTTGTCCGTTGGCAGACATCGCAACTGCGGCAGTACCGCCTAACCTGAGAATTCATTCCCCGGCCAGAAGAAATCCTGTCTAACTCGCTCGAGAGTCCGCTTTGAGCCCATATGACCTGCCATGGGTGAATCATGGGCCTGCCGGAGGAACAGATTCTCTCAAGCTTTGGGGAACGACTAGCTGCTTGGCCACCCTATCTGCTTGAGTGAAAACCCTAAAGAGGATCCCCTTGTAGAGCTTGAAGCTCACCTTGGCGTGTCGGGCAGACTGAGCCGGACAATCCACCAGTTGTCGCAGGCGTTGGACATCCAAGTCCCTGGCCTGAAGACGGACCATGGTAGCAGGATCAGCCCTAGCCAGAACCTCGTCAGAGATCGGCTGAAGAACGGGACGCAATTCCTGCTCCTGCTTCTTAGCTTTGGCGCGTGTGGTAACCCACACACGCCTGTACGGGCAGATCCGTAGACACAGACTGACTGCGTCCGTCCGCAAAGGTGATAGTATTCCCTATGAGAAGGGAATACATAGGTCGCTCCACCGCGATGGCCCACACTTCGCCACAGAAGTAGGGGGTGGAGACAGGAATGAGTACAGAAGGAGGGTGGAGGTAAAACCAGCCTCCAACCCGCACACGTCGTAACTGGCACCCCGCTGAGCCTCAGGGGAAACCAAATCCTTATCCACAAAGATCGTTGATGCTTCCCGAATCCCTGATGGTGTCGACCAAGGAAGAACCCACAACGGAAAGAAATACTGGGTACTCTGAACCACCAGAAGCTGGGATGGACCCCACGTTAGCCGAGGCACGAGGACGCTGGAAAGGACTAGCCCCATGACTACCGGCGGCTTTAGGGCAATCTTTCCTAATGTGGCCGGGGACGACCACAAAGAAAACACAGTCGGGGTGCTGAGGTCCCCGATGAACTGCCTGTCTTGCTCGACCCGCTAGCCGTCGTCGGCGCCCTATTGCCACTAAATCCGGTGGGGGTCTTCCTATCCGTATCTGGGCGATGCCCATAAGCTCTACGGGCTTCAGCAAACACTCAGCGGTCTGAATCGCAGCCGCGAAATCCTGAGGTGCTGTCTCGCCTATACGGATCCTCAACTCTGGGGACACAGTGTTGGTCAGCTGTTCGATGAGAATCAGATCCTCAAGCTCCAGCTTAGCCAACTGACGCCAGTACCCTAGCGTTTTGCGCAGCCTATCCTCCAAACTGCACGAAGGTCTCATCGTTATTCTTTTTCATTGACCTAAACTTCCTCCTGTACGTCTCTGGAGTAAGGTGGAAACGCTTACGCAGAGCCAACTGCATGTCTGCATAAGACGCGCCTTCATTTAGAGTAAGCACACACTCCCTTGCAGCACCAGATAATCCAGAAAAAAGGTGCATGGCCTTTTGTTCCTCAGACAATTGGTATGAACTAGCAACCTTGTCAAAATGCTCTAAGAACATATCAATGTCCTCACTAGGTCTGAACTCCGGGAGCTTTAACTTTGGGCCTCTAACTCTATCACTTGCCTGTCGATCAACCCCTTGATTTACAGATGCGGGAGACCGTGAAAGAAGTTGTTCCATCTCCTCCCTACGCAGAGCCTCCTGTCTGGCAGCCTCCTCTCTGTGCTGATCTAACTCTTCCCGACGTAGGGCTTCCTGTCTGGCAGCCTCCTCCCTACGCAGAGCTTCCTGTCTAGCAGCCTCTTCCCTACGCAGAGCAGCCTCTTCCTTACGCAGAGCTTCCTGCCTATCCAGCTCTTCCCTACGGAGGGCCTCCTGCCTGACAGCCTCTTCCCTACGGAGGGCTTCCTGCCTATCAGCCTCCTCTCTGCGCTCTTCCCTACGGAGGGCTTCCTGCCTATCCAGCTCTTCCCTACGGAGAGCCTCATCCTCACGTCGCTGTCGCTCCAAAAACATCAGGACAGAGGCAATATCCTGAGCAGGATTTACCACTCCCGACACGGGAGGATGACCCGTCTGGCCCGTCCCTTGGGTCTCGACTTTCCCATGAGGAAAGTCCCCCGGGCATACTCCTTACGAGGGGAAACATGGAGAGGAGAAGGTTTCGGTTTCTGCGACTCAACAGAAGCCCACAGTTGCTTCGCTATACTCTGACGCTTCCGAGCGCCAGTCGGGGTCTCAGCAGGAAGATCCCCTAGCGAAGAAGTAGTGAAAGTACTCACTGGACTATCGGCTACAGCACTGGAATAAGTGGAAGTTACTGTAGTCGAAGTACTGGTACTAATAGTAGGAACTACATTTTGAAAACCCTTCTTCTTTGACGCACGCGTCGCCATACAACCAGCACCGGACGTTGCCATGACAACTATATCCTACGGTTCTCAAATAAGGGGAAAGACAATTCCACTAGAGAGAAAAAATTACCGCTCGGATATGTCACGTCTCTTGGTGACTGACTGAGAAACAGTAAATAAAAAAAAAACGTCAACGAACAATGTTCGGCTGCTCCCATTCTGGCAACACCGCGCTCCACAGCACGAGCAACAGTGCGGTGGGCTCACCGAAAAAAAAAAAAAAAAAAAATGTCCGGCTGCTCCCACTCTGGCAACACCGCGCTCCACAGCACGAGCAACAGTGCGTTGGGGCTCACCGGAAAAAAAAAACCAAAATGGCAGACGGAATCCGGAGAGAGGAAAAAGTGACACTAACGTCCGATAACACCCACCTGTACTCAATAACCCACCCGATAAAAAAAAAAACTGGTTGACTACAAAACAGGAATGACAGACTGAGTGGCAACAGAAAGGAAAGTCTTACGGCCGTATCTGCGTGAGGCACCCGCGGAAGGAGGTCTGGACGCGGTCGATTCCCCCTTGGTCTCAACCTCGACTCCCCAGTCACCCCAGATGTTCCTTCAGGCCACCAAGACTCCCTACACGCTAGAGTCACCCAGCCAACCACCCACAAACAAACATGACAACCCAACTAAACGTATACAAAACAGACAGGACTGGACAGGTACTCCGCGAAACGAGAGAGACAGTCAGAACCCTTCACATCCCGGACGAGCCCCCACAAATGTCACGACCAACCCCTGGAGGTCTGCCCTGACAGGATCGGTCTAGATGGGAGTGAAGGGAGTGACTGACCTCACACGCCTCGCAAGAGACCACACAAGAAAGATACAATACAACACCCCATTTATTCACACCAACACACACAATCACAATTAAGCATTCCCAACACACACAACATGCACAATCACATCAAGCATTTCAACACACACGACATACACACAATTAAGCATTCCAACACACACAACATGACCATAATTATAAATAAGCATTCCAGCAAACACAACATAACCATGATTATAAATATGCATTTCCAGCACCCATCCCTTTCCGTGTCTCATGTAGTTCCCCCACACCCCTGCCTCTCCAAAGTCCACTGGGAGCACCCTGACGCACCAGGTGCCCCAAACCGGGTCGGTTCTTGACGGAGTGTCCTTCGATGCCGACACCACTGACACACACAACAATACGCCCAAATCGCACGCCACAGAGCTACCACACCGGTCACATGGGCTGTTTGAAGTGCGAGGACGGTGGAGAGCGCATCCCGTGGGACGAGGTGTTGTCGCTGGAGGTCCCGGACAGGGATCAGGACCGTCTGGCAAAGCCCACGTGCTTCTCCACCAGCGCGCGGCCCCAACCAGTGTGCGGGCCCAACCAGTGCACGGCCCCAACCAGTGCAGGCTCCAGGTGAAGCCCCCGGGAGGAGGGAAAACGGAAATGGGAGGAAAGAAGAAAGGGTACTGGAACCCCGCAGTCAGTACAGTCTGGCATATGCTGTCAAATCCTAACAGCCCCTCGCATGATGGGCGAGGGGAGGTTCGCTGACTAAACTAACAGCATCAGCTCAACACAGACCTGAACATAACACAGTAAACAAACCAACCGAGGAACGTTCGCTAAAGTCTCCTCACACGAAGCAGGTAAGAAGTTACATTCACAGGTTAAACACATGAATAGAAAAATCATGGCTTCATCCTTCCCTCACTCACGCTCAACATTTTCCTTTCTTAGGAACTGAACTAATACAGAACCATTGCTTTATAACTCATCACATTTGCAAATAATAATTCAATGGCACAATTATCACCACATTTTATAGCAACATTTCAAAACGACACAATTCTCCAACCACGCATCCAAACGACTAATCATGCGTACGCACGCTCGCAAACATAAAACTCGTTTCCCCTTGCACACACAAACAGACGGTGGCCGAAGAACAAGAGTCCGGCGAATGTGACAGGGGCGGACGAGCGAGACCAAGCAAGTACCAACCCTGAATCACCAGGTTCTCTCCCATCCCCACCGACTACCGCATCACCAGATGCATAAAAAGGGAAAGAATTTTGGATATAATTTAGAATGGCCAGGTTAAAGATTGAATTAACCAGAAAAGCGTCTCAAACAATATTCTTTTATAATTTTGAAAACAAAAGAAAATTGCGCAAAAGAGAAGAATTAGCCGGCTAACAAAAAAACAACAAACAAACCACGAAACTGATGCTTACCAGCTACCCGTGGGTGACCCAGAAGTGATGGGTCAAGCGACTCTCTGCCCTCTGTCCAGTCGAGAGGACCAGCAGAGCAGATGCGGAAAAGAGATGATGTCCCTCCCTACAGGCCGACTGTAGGAATGAAGGTACCGACCGTACCTTCGACGAAGTGGTGAAGAACCAGGACCGGAGCAGGCGCACCCAGAGACATCTTCCGCTCGAGTGAAGAGAAAACCTGCCTAAGCGATGGCGGCCAACATGCCACCCTACGTCACAGTGAGAATACCTCAAGCCCAAGAGGAATCTTGCACGTGCGGCAGGTAAAAAGACAGGTGAGAGGCCGATAGACAGCAAGTTCGAGAGAAAGGTACCAGCCACCCGTGAACCTGCAGGATGAATTGCACGGGCAGTGGAATTAGAGAGAGAGAGAGAGAGAAAGCAAACCTAACCTGAGCTGAACGACATTAAGGTGCAAACGCACCACAAGCCACATTAAGGGACGGATACACGACCACAGCAACGACAATAAATAAATGAATAATTCCGCCACCCCAGATGGGTCAATCGTCGTAGGCCTCGTGACAAACTCGTGACAATATATATATATATATATATATATATATATTATATATATATATAATATATATATATATATAATATATATATTATATATATATATATGTGTGTGTGTGTGTGTGTGTGTGTGTGTGTGTGTGTGTGTGTGTGTGTGTGTGGTGTGTGTGTGTGTGGTGTGGGTGTGTGTGTGTGTGTGTGTGTGTGTGTTGTAGAGAGAGAATGGTACTGAGGATCAGCGCAATCTTAAAAACAGTGCTCAAACCACAGTGGGAGCGACATTTGTTATATTAAAAACAAGTTAAAATCAGATATATAATATATATATATATAATATAATATTATATATATATTATATATATAATATATATATTTATATATATATATATATACAAACATATCTGTGTGTTTGTGTATGTGTGTGTGTGTCAGTGCGCCGGCGCGCGCGCGCGAACGTGCAGAAAGAGAGAGAGAGAGAGATTGACAGAAACAAAGCAAGGCAGTCAACTGATGGATGGGTGGATAACTAGCTAGCAAGATAGCTAGATACATATATAACATACATACATCCATACATACATACATACATCCATCCATACATACATACATACATACATACATACATACATGCATACATGCATGCACACATACATACATACATACATGCATATATAGGTAGATAGATAGACAGATAGATAGATCAATAAACACAAGGGGGAAAATCGCCTTCTGATGCTTCATTCTTAATTTTCTGGGCCCACGCTTCGTCTTAAGGCTTCTTCCAGGTTTGTAAAACATTTCA
>CM031603.1:55318058-55323058 GCA_018398815.1 Conus ventricosus
TCACCTGTATTAAAGACATACCCCATGGCTAAACAAGAGACTATCAAACCTGCAGAAGTGGTCAACAATGCAGCAGTGAATACCAGAGCACTACAAACAAGTGGATACAATTACAAACTACAATACAACCCGGACAACAACACAAATAAAAGCAAGAAAAATAGGAGAAGAAAAATCATATGGTATAACTCCCCATACGACGGGAAACTCAAAACAAACATAGGGAAAGAATTCTTCAAAATCCTAGCAACTTCATTTCCAAAAGAGCACAAACTGTCCAAAATATTTAACAAAAACACTGTCAAACTATCGTACTCATGTATGCCCAACCTCAAAAACCTGATTGACGCATCCAATAAAATGAAAATCAACACAGCAAAGAAGGGTGAAGAAAGGAAATCTTGCAATTGCACGGGAAAGGAGCAGTGCCCACTAAACAATAAATGTCTCCACAACAACATTGTATACCAGGCTACTGTAACATCAGAAAATGAAAAAGAAACATACATAGGGATCACTGAAAACCACTTCAAAACCAGATATGCAAACCACAAACAGTCATTCAATAAAGAAAAATATAAAAACCAAACAGAACTGAGCAAATATATCTGGAAACTTAAAGACGCAAAAACAAGCTACAATATATCCTGGAAAATCATAAAAAGAGCATCACCATACAGCAATGTTTCAAAAAGGTGCAACCTATGTTTAACTGAAAAATGGTTAATACTATGCAAACCACACTTAGCAACTTTAAACACCAAAACAGAAATAGTAAACAACTGCAGCATAAATGGAAATCGTTGTTAGTGAACACATCCAAAACAAAAACCTGAAAGCCCCAAAAAACACGTGCAAGCCAACCCGCACGTGCTAACAACCGCAAACGTGAGCCCACACGCTATATAACATCGGCGGTGGGCAAACAAAAATCATCCTGATGACAGCGCAACGCCGCTAGAAACAAATTTGTCGAGTTTTAACCTTGAGTTTTAACCTTCCTTTTTAACATCATTGACAGATATATATATATATATAGAGTTTTAACCTTGAGTTTTAACCTTCCTTTTTAACATCATTGACAAATGTTGCTCCCCAAGGGGTCGAGCACTTTTAAAATCATTTTAGGCTCTTTGATTATATTCATCTATATATATATATATATATATAATATATATATAATATATATATATATATATATAATATAACAACAGCAGCAACAGTGACCACAACTACAACAACAAGAAAAAACACAACTTTTAAACGTGCTTATTAACTTTCGGACTATCGACACGTCGGAAAATATTTTTCATCGGGAGTGTCGGATAAACGCTTCTTCGGACTGTTGAAACAGATTATTGTTTCGAAATTCCGAAGTGTCGATAGTCAGAATGGGTGTCGACAATCGCTACGTCGGAACAGAAAGCGTCGGACTATTGACTTTTCGGACTGTTGAACATCGGAACATCGGGCAGCGCCCAATGCAAGCTCTGTCGTGAAAAGGCGAGAATGTTTCTGAGGTTGTTTTCTCATCGTGTTGGACAGAGGATCGACCGAGTTAGATCTGGTACTCACGGCACTAAGAAAAGTAGTTCCAGGACAGGCTTCTCGATCCAGATTTAATTTTTGTTTTTCAATTTCCAACAAAAGTTCTGAGGTAATAAATCCCGAAGCACATGGTTCGCACATATACTTTCTCTGAGTTTGACGAAAACACACATCATGTAGTCGGGTAAGTTGGTTTCTGACCAAGAGACCAGCTTAGAACATTCAGAGCATTTAAGATAATTGTCGTTGGTGGATGAATATTTGCGCTGGCACTCTGATCGCGATTTTTGGCATCACTAGAATCGCACAAATCAGGCACAGGGCCAGGTTGATTTTGAAACGAGGTCATAGTTGATAAGTTAGGAACAACTTTACCCAGCTTTTTGGAGCTTTGTGAGCGCCGGAGTCTTCCCATGAAGACAGCAGTTACAGAGAGGTGTCTTCAGTCGCCATGTTGATGACGTAGCGCGCGCGCGCGCGCGCGCGCGCTTGTGTGTGTTTGTGTGTGTGTGTTGTCAGTACAACCTTGAGTTAATCTGACAATAAATTGGTTTCAGTCAGTCAGTCAGTGTTTGTGTGTGGTGTGTGTGTGTGTGTGTGTGTGTGTTGTGTGTGTGTGTGTGTGTGTGTGTGTTGTGTGCGTGCGTACGTGCCGCGACCCACTCATGCCTGCGTGAAGATCAGGTAGTTCCCCCAGGTTAACGCGCAACAGAACAGACTTGATTTAAAGCTGTCACCTGACTGCGTGTCATATGTGTGCACGGAGTTCATAACGTAAAGTCGTCGTCTCATCTGCAAGTTTTCATTATGCATATGTGCATAATGTAAAATAGTCATCTAACCTCTGTGTTCTCGTTATGCATAGTGTATGTAATGTAAAAACAGTCATCTAACTTCTGTGTTCTTCTTAGGCATCGTGTATGTAACGTAAATCTACCATTTCACCTCTGTGTTCTTGTTGTGCGTAGTGCAAATAATTTAAACCAATCTTCTCACCTGTGTGTTCGAGGGACCAGTTTGGTCCTGCCCGTGGTGCCCGAGGTGGTCAGAATGACGGCCACGTCATCAGGCTGACACTGGGCAGGCTCCACGTCCTCTCCCTCCTTCTCCAGGTCCCTGATGAAGGAGATCTGGTTGCCATGGTAGCGGGTCTGGCAGTAGACCAGGACTTTGAAAGATGGCACGGCCGGGCAAGACACTTTGGTTCCTGAAGAATTAATTTCTCTTTTAAATCTTGAAAGGATGGGGAAGGTGGGGAGAGGGGGGGTGGCAGCGGATCGGACGAGTTAAAGTGGAAAGAGAGTAGGGGATGGACGAGTGGAATATTTCACAGCATATCAAATTGATATATAAATCGCAATTGGATATCATTAAGTACATGAAAGAAATGGATGGAAGGATCTGAACATGCGCAGGCTAAGGATTGTAAGTTATGAAGACGTACTGATTGTTAAGTAAAGGATGATACTACCTTGTTTGTTGTTTGTGTGCCGAAGGTAGGCAAACTGATGTCGTAAGACAAAAACAAAATAGCCAAAGCGACGTAAATATGAATGTTCCACGAAGATCATCGACTAATCAGACGGGAGTTTCTGTTGAAGTTGCACTAGGGACAAAAACCCCGGTATATAGACAGAAGAGCACTCGAAAGAGCTCAGATACCCTGCAAGGTTGAACGGATCTTGGACCCGCCCTTTGCTCCAGATCCGCATACACTTACATGGGTTCGTCTTGCCTACAAACTGACGACCTAATGGGTGCAAATGAAAGCATAACCTCCATGTAGAAGGTGATTAGAACAGAACTCAGCCACTGCCACATTACCCCTATTTGCCCATTGTGAATCACCCCAAGCAATAAAGAACTGGAGACAGACGTACAATCACTCTACCTTCCACAATCCCGAACTGGTCCCGAAGACTCGACATGCATTTCTCATCGCCAGGGTCCACGATGAGGGCAGCGGCATCAGCTTTCTCCAGCGTGTCAGTGACGTCACGGCCATCGCTGAACATGATGTAGACGAGAGGGAGGGGGACAGCACCCAAGAGAGTGAGACCCATCACCACCAACAGCTGTTCGGCAGAGGGGGCGGGGAGGAGGATGGCCACCACGTCTCCCTCCCGGATGCCTCGTGCTTTCAACCATGAGGCACACCTGCCGGTGGAAGACAGAGACCGAGACGAGGTAGTAGAGAAGAAAGAAACAGATGGGGACAGATGAATGAGCGGAAGAGGGAATGAGAGATGAGGAAGGAAGGAGGAAACGGTGGGGGAAGGGGGTAGGAAGGAAAGAAAGAGTGCTGAGAAAGGAGGGAGGTAAAATGAGGAATGACGTTGAGGGAGATACTGGGAAGAAACAAATAAAGAGATGAAGCAATGAGCCACAGGGATCGGAGAAGACATGGGGAAACGCAAGGAGCGATAGAGACAGAAGAGAGGGAATGGAAGGAAAAATATCTGTTATAAAGAGAGAGAGAGAGAGGGGGGGGGGAGATGGAGAACAAAGAGCCGAGGAACAAACACGCTGGGAAAAGTTTCCT
Organism: Conus ventricosus; assembly: GCA_018398815.1. Classification (NCBI taxonomy): domain Eukaryota; kingdom Metazoa; phylum Mollusca; class Gastropoda; order Neogastropoda; family Conidae; genus Conus; species Conus ventricosus. Next base: position 55,322,149 of record CM031603.1, read on the forward strand.
CCCTTGGTGCGCAAAACGACTGACTTGCCAATTACTCCAAACTATTGACACTTATGCTACTATTCGCTTCACACGGACACAGACACAAAGCACGGAATAAAAGACAATATGTTCCAAATGCACAAACAAACAAAAAAGGTAGGAAACATGGAGCAACATAAGGAGAGGAGGGTGATGATAATGCATTTGGACAGGAGAATGGATTACTGTAGAAATGAATGGGGGAGAAGAAAGAGTAAATGAAGAAACGATACTGGAGAGATGAAAGTAATAAAAGGGTGATGGAGAAGAAAGAGAGGAAAAGAAAGGAGAAAAAAAAACGGGGATAAAGAAGAACAGAGAGGGGGAATGGGGGTGGGTGGGGGGGGGGGAATGGAACAACTGGGAAGGAAGGATGAATGGAGAAGAAGAAGAAATCACGGAGAGAGATAGAATAGGGTAAAAGTCAGGAGGGGAAGAAAGAAGGGGAAACAGGAAAAGAACCAGAGATGCTGAAGGAATGAAGCAAGGGCCATGAATGAAAGAGGAGAATCAGAGTGTGCGTGTAAGAAGCACAGATATGACGAGAGAAGGGAAGAAGGTGCGGCGGGAAGCAGGGAATGATGAAGTAGGTGGGAGGAGGAGGAGGAGAGTAAGGAGAGAATATGGGAAAGAAAGAAGATAAGAGACTAGGAGGATTGGAGATACAAGTGTCGTAGAAAAGTGAGGGAGGTGTGTGTGTGTGTGGGGGGGGGGGTGAGGCGGAGGAGAAGAGGACAGAGACTGAGAAACAAATGTATTAGAGCAACGAAAAGAGTGATAGGAAAGGAAAGAGTATTTGGGGGAGGAGATGGTCGGGGAGGGGGCTGGGTAAGACCCCCTGCATGAAACTGACCCCTTCGTGGTCTCTCTGACAGGCAAATTATCATGA
>CM031603.1:55330558-55371251 GCA_018398815.1 Conus ventricosus
TAAAACATACATTGGATATCGGCCGAGGTCTCCCAGCACCATTTTATTTGGCGTTTGCTTACTTACGTTCAATAACGCTTACAGACAAACATGTGTGTCGTCTCAAGTACATCGAGCTGTTGGTAGCCCCAGACCTCAGACCCATGCAGTAAAATGGGAGCAATCTGAGCGTCGATCATCTTAAAGAACACATTTTTTGAAATATCTCCTGATTTCCAAAGGCAACTAAGGAGCCGAGTTGTTTCAATTTTTGCTTTAGTGTAGTGGCCAGTTCGTTTCTTTTATATATTTTCTGTTTATCTTTGAGCAAATGCTTGTACTGTCGTCTGCTATTGGCCAAACCAATTCTGTGTTGCATTTTAGCCGATTTAACTTTACAGCGGTTAAAATTTCTCCACCACTTTCTCTTTTTTTTTTTTTTTTTTTGCTGCTCTGCATGCTCTGTCATTCCAAGGGCCTGACTTTATGCCCGTGAAAATGTTGCGCTTCATGCATTCTGCTGCTTTAATCAACCCGTCAGGTGACAGCATCGTTCACAGACACTGGTAAAAGACGTGTTGCTTCAACTAAGATTTGCTGTAAAAAGGGACTTTGTACAGCTGCTTGCAAATTAATAGATTTATCAAAATCCCATACGACTGTTTACTGTAAACGTCGTTTTATTCTCATTTGTAACCATTTTTTGTGATTTATTGTCAGCTCTACAGGCATGTGTTGTAGGGTAAACATTTCACCCACTTTTAGCTCCATATTTTTACCTTTCAGCACCTTTGAGCAGATGAAATAGTCAATTACACTATTACCAGAAGCACATACATAAGTAAAACTTCCATTTTCGTCCCCAGCACACGATCCGTTCAGCATTGTTAAATCACACGCACTACAGAACTCAAGGAGAAGCCGACCACTGTATCATCTTGAGACGACTTTGTTTCACATAGATCTGACTGGACCAGATCATATATGTCTCCATCTGTCTCATGTGTTGCAACATTTAGTGTTCCCGTCCTGACATTAAAATCTCCGCATATCAAAAAGTCACACGAATCATTCAATGTTTTTGAGTACGATTCAAAATACATTGTTCAATCAGACAGACACCATAATTGACAGAAATGTGAGGTCGTTTATAGTAAGGGCTATCTGGGGGACACACGTATGCACCACACAAAATCACATCATTGGTACTGTTCAACATACTTTTATGAAACTTAATAAGTACAATGTTAGGCCTACCTTGTGATGTATCCAATAGTTCAGTGAACGACTGCAATGAACGTTTCACCATTATCACACCTCCACTGTTTCGACCATGCACTGAGAGCTTAACTGCAGGTCTAATGAATTGAATATAGCTGGGGAAACAATCTAATGCTTTCCTAAGTCCAAGGAAGGTTTCAGTAAAACAAATAATGTCAAAGTTGTGAACATAGTCCATAAAATCAGGGTCAGATACCTTAGAAAGCAAGCCCTCAATATTCCATTTAAATATGCGCACACATCTATTGTTTGAGTTTATACCCAACAAAAGGGACTCCTTTGACCTATACTGCCCGTTAGTTACTTCTATACTAATTTTGGTCCGACCACAAAAAGCTGAATCATAGTTTTTGCCATTTGAATTGGTATCTGTGATTTGACTGTGGGTCACATCGTCACATTATCGCGCTGCGTGTCAGGGTCTCGCTGTAACTGATTACAGGAAGCCTTAATCATTTGGCGTCATTTCGTTTGTGATCGTTTCTGTACGGTGTTGTCAATGCGATCCTGGGTTTGACGCTGGGGTCGACGAGGAGAACGTCGATCCCTTAATGCCTTGGCTTGGAGGCGTAGCCCCCTGACCACAATCGAAGTCCCATGGTGATCCCGGTTACCAACATCAAGAGTCGGACTGTCATCCGTTCCCCTCCTCTGCCCTGGCCTCGCTCTCCTGTAGAGGTAAAAGGTATGTGGTAGCTCTCTGCAGTGCCTGTGGTCACCTCATCCTGTGTGTACGACGCTGGGTTTTGTCCGAGCTGGATTTCCGTTTGTACCGTTATTGTGGAGAAGAAGGAAAGGGGAACGGGGCAGAGTCATGGGAGCTCTGTGGTGTTGGCATGCCATTGTCCTTGTCGTCGGCTGTCCTCGTGCACGGCCATTGTTGACAGAGCCTCTGTCATCCTGTCTTCGACATCTGAATTTGATTAGTTTGGAGCCACGGTAAAAAAAAACAACGTATATCCTTCCGCCTTCAGGTCTTTAAATTTACGGCGCTGCTCTTCTGTCAAGTCGTCATTGATGCGAAAACCAACATCATTTAGTTTGATCCATATGGTTTTGTTCCTGATCAGATTTTGTTTATCTTTGTTCTTTAAAAACTTTGCCAGGACAGGGTGTGGTCGGGTTTGGTTTTGCTTTTTCTCACCTAGTCTATATATGGAGGAGAAGTCGTCTCCTGACCAAGTTTTTGACGAGTCATGCTGATTAAGTCAGTCGACGAGAGTCTGTTCACAGTCATCCCCTGTCTCATCCATGTCTGTTTCCTCTGGTATTCCATAGAATACAACATTGTCCTTTCTCATCAATATGTCGAGTCGTTCGTATTGTTGTTCCGTTTGTTCTAGTCTATACTCTAACACTTCAAGATATTCTTTCGAACTACAAATTTCAGTCGCTGCACTGTCAGTCGCTGCACTGTCGAAGTGGTGATCAATGGACATCTTCGTGTCTGTTAACATTTCTTCTACTGAGGGGCCACAGTTTTCTTCAATGTCGCCAGAAAGACATAAGAAAGGTCCTGAAGAAGGGTTGACATATCTGAGTTGACTAAAAGATTGTTTACACACCAACATAGTCACTGACCTTTGGTTTGGCACAGCCATATGGAACACACACGAGCAACAACCCTGACAATTGCTGATGTTTCCTACCCACCAGTCATACACACACTGCACATGTCCAGTTTCACGTTCAGTGTGCACCACATACCTGACTGTCAAAAGAACAAATATGCCGCACACAGTAGTCACAATCATACGGCATGACATGTCCGTGAAGAAATCCCATCGTGTGAAAGGGCAATACGATCTTGCATATTGAAGCCTGGCTGACCTTTCACCTTTCTTTTTCAGCAGAGTAATTAGTATTGGATGAAACATTCCAATGTTTATTTGAAACTGTATATTACAACAAGGCATCATAAACTAAATCGGTTTCAGATTACTTTTAGAAAATTATTTGGAAAAAAAAAATAAGCAAAAGTTTTCAACTTGTCGCAGCACCTTGCCTGTTCGACTGCGCAGCGTTCACCGTGAGAGAGAGAGAGAGAGAGAGAGAGACAAACAGACGGACAGACAGAGACAGAGAGAGACCACGTTGGTTATATTGGCTGACGAATGACAAGGGTGAAGGCAGCGAAGAAACAACTTTTATTTCGTTGATTTCTATGTATCTACGTGTCGCGTTTATGTCGATTTTCATACATGCGAAAAGACGTGCCAATCATTCTAGAACAGTTCCGATTAATCTGACGTCAGATTTGGGAGTCGAAGGCGCTCTGCCCATAAGTGACGATGGTTTCCCTTAGTGACACCAGACTATGACCAAAGCTAGATTGGTCAGGAGTTCAACCTTGCTTTGAACTATGACCTGTCTGCTGTATGTATCCCCTTTTAACATCATTCCTGGAGGGAAACGAAGAAAGGACCACCCACATGTGTTTTTGTTCGTTCATGTCTCAGATCTTCTGACTTGAAATCGCTGCAGACATAATTAGTTGATTTCACGGGACAAAATCATTAATTTACCTTATTCGTCCTTTAACAACGAACAACGAACAGTGGAAGTTCATGAATAAGCTTGACTGGGTTCGCAGAGAGAATGGAGAGTTATGCATGCGCTTTTGACCCGAAAAGCCAACAATAATCAACTCGCGAGTTCGAACACTCTACTAAGCAGACTACTGCTGCTACACCGGTACAACTGCTGCTCTTACCACTTCTGCTGTTCGTACAGTCTGCACGCACATTGATAGTCTCTCACTCTCTGAGAGAGGGGAGACTAGACTTACCTTGAGCGGAGTCTCACGTCCAAGTGGAACAGACAGAGAACTGCCAAGATCGGATCCGCTCTGAATTGGATAAGGCCAGGAAGGCGGAGTGACTGCTGAAACTCTCAGACGTGTCTTTCCATAGAGTCTTGTGTTTTACTGCTTTTGTGTGTCGATTATGCACTGTGACTGTATCGTAACAGGCCTTAAATCATTCTCTCTCTCTCTCTCTCTCTCTCTCTCTCTCTCTCTCTCTCTCTCTCTCTGACACACACACACACACACACACACACACACACACACACACCACACATATGCACGCAAGCACACACACACACACACACACACACACACACACACACACACACACACACACACACACTAACACTAACACACACACACACACGCACACACTAATACTGACACACACACACACACACACACACACACACACACACACACACACACACACACACACACACACACACACACGCATGTACGCAAGCTCACACGCGCGCGCGCTCGCACGCGCACGCAGGCACACACCCACACACACACACACACACACACACACACACACACACACACACACACACACACACACACGTGCGCATGCACGCGCGCTCGCATGCATGCAAGCACAAGCGGGCATTCTCAGAGAAAGAGGTGATTGACACTCTCTCTCTCTCTCTCTCTCTCTCTCTCTCTCTCTCTCTCTCTCTCTCTCTCTCTCTCTCTAGCCACTGCAGGATGCAGGACCAGCACGGACCGGACTGGCGCTTCCCCGGACGACAGGCAGACGACTTCGCCCCCTCTTCAGCAGCCAACGATCGCTGACGTCATGAACAAGTTGGACTGTAAGTTTGATGGATTGGACAAAAGCTTAAAGGACCTTCGGGGCCAGTTTGCTGCACTACATAGTGGGTTCAATGATCTACGGGAGAAGATGGGGTAACCGAGAAAGTTTGATGGATTGGACAAAAGCTTAAAGGACCTTCGGGGCCAGTTTGCTGCACTACATAGTGGGTTCAATGATCTGCGGGAGAAGGTGGGGTAACCGAGAAAGGAAAATATGGAACTCTCAAAGAAAAATTCTGATCTCTTAGCAAAGGTGGAGCAACTTGAAAGAAAGACCGGTGAATTGGAATGTCGCTCAATAATCTAATTTTTCATGGTATTCCCAGGCCAAAAGGTGAGTCCAATGAACAGGCCGAGGGGAAACTGCATGATTTGCTAACTGACAAACTGGACATTTCTCGTGATGTGGAATTTGACCGTGTTCACAGGTTGAATTGGAAACCTGACTCCCCTATCATTGCTTGCTGTTCTTTCTATAAAGACAAAGTAAGCATTCTTAAGGCCAAAGGTAAACTGAAAGGCAGTAATGTCTTTGTGGGGAGGATTTCTCCTTTAGAGTCAGAGAAGTCAGACGTGGTCTCTCTCCCTATCTTAAAAAGGCAAGAGATGAAGGAAAGAAAGCTTCGATGATTTTTGATCATCTAATAATTGATGGATGTAAGTATTTCCTTAGTGAAGATGGCAGCTTGAGGGAATCAAGATAGGGAGACGACTGGCCACCTGATCAAATGTGTCTGACAGCGGGGAATTATAAAAACGGGAACCCCAGTAAAACACCGTTTGACGCTCCGGTCTCCGACGACAGTGTCGCGCGTGAGTGGTGTTCTGTGTTGTCAGTCGTGCCGCGCGAAGCTGGCAACGCTTTGCGCGTGTGTGCATACGATGAACTTTTCGTGTTCCGTTGTACATAAATCTGTTTCCTTTCTGACTTGGAACGTAAATGGTTTGATGTCTAAATTAGGAGATCCCAATTTTATTTCATTTCTGTGTCAGTTTGAATTGAAACATTCATTGAAGATTGCCGTGATGATCTATTTCCTGGTTATAAAGTGTTTAGTAAACCTGCTATCAAATTTTCAAAAAAGGGAAGAAGATCGGGAGGCGTGGTTTGTCTATTAAAGAATGAGCTTATCCCATATGTGAAATCAGTTGAAGTGAATTATCCTAATTTGTTTGTGTTCTTGATTGATAAAATGTTGTTTGAATCAGAAAAGGATATTTTGTATGTTTGTTCGTATATTCCACCAGAAGGTTCCCCGTTTTATGTCCATTTTGACTTAGATAATGGTGTTAGTTTACGTGAAGAATGTCTGACAGACCTAGAATGTCTGACAGACCTTTTGTTAACAAATGATGTATACGTCATTCTAAATGGTGATCTGAACAGCAGAACTTCTGATGTTTCGCAGATCTTTGCTGGGTGTGATGTTTTTGAAGCGCAATACGATAGTCATTCTGTCAACATTAACCGATGTTCTCAAGATAAGAATGTAAATAATTATGGAAAGTTATTATTAAACATGTGCATTGCTTTGAATTGTCAATTTTAAATGGCACATGTAAAGGCGACCAAAATGGTTGCTATACGTACGTTTCTGAATCTGGTTGCAATGTAAACGATTATTTTATTTTGTCAAATGAACTGTTTGCTCTTTGGTATGACAGATGTGAACTGAATGTTTTGGAACGTATAGATTTTGACTATTTTCCGCTGTCTTTTCAAATTGCTGCCCCATTGGGAAACTTGGTAGAAATTGGTGAAGAGATGCAAGATTATAAGCTTACCTTAGAACAAATTGTTTGGAATGATGAATGCTCCTCGTTGTTTAGTGATACATTAGGTAATGAAAATTCGAGTAGAAAACTTGATATTGCCACAAGTTTAATTGATTCTGATATAAACAATGCTCTAAATATGTTTAACGAATCATTAATTGAAAGCGCTGAATGTATGAAAAAAATGTGTGCACGTTATGAAAGAAAGAGCATCAAAAGACTGGTATGACCAAGAATGTCTTGTTGAGAAAAGAAAGACCAGGAGGCCGTTGAGAATTAGTCGCGTTCGTTGGAAGACACAGACAGGACTGCATATGTGATAGCTAGGCGTGAATATAAACATTTATTAAAGAGAAAAGAGGAAGAGTTCAATAGATCAATAATTGATAAGCTTGTTACATCTATAAAGTCTCAGAAAGAGTTTTGGGATGTTGTCCACAGGATATCACCACAAAGAAAACAGTCTAGAAATAACATTACAATAGATATGTGGTTTCAGCATTTTCAAGCATTGTTACAATCCAGCGATGATATTCAATTAGATCAAGAGGTGTTTGAAGATGACTCTGATGGTTATATGAATCGCTCCATTAGTGAAGAGAAAGTATTACTAGCAATTAAAAAATTGAAAAATCGCAAGGCAGCCGGTCCTGATGGAATCATTGGAGAGCTATTTAGAAATTCTTCTACCGATGTTGTGCAGTTCTGTCTGGCATGTTCAACAAATTATTTAATGACGGTGTGTTCCCAGAGAGTTGGACAGAATCAATAATTGTGCCAATTTTTAAAAAAGGTGATGCTAATGATCCAAACAATTACAGGGGTATTTCTCTTAGTAACATTAGTAGTAAAATGTTTGGGATGATATTTAATAACAGACTGCAAGAATGGATTGAGGATAAAAAAATATTACGGGTGATTATCAAGCTGGGTTTAAAAAGGGTTATTCGACTGTTGACCACATGTTCACCTTGCTGGCTCTAGTTCAAAAACAGTTCTCTTTCAATCGAAATTATATGTAGCTTTCACTGATTTTGAAAAAGCTTTCGATTCTATTAATAGAAATCTTCTTTGGCCAATCATGAGTAAAAACGGTATGAAGGGTAAACTTTACAGATGTTATAGAAGTATGTACAATGAGGTGAAAGCTAAAGGTCGTTGTGGAGCTAAATTCACAGATTAAATCAATTGTTCAGCCGGGGTTAAACAGGGCGATGCCTGTAGTCCAGTTTTATTTTCACTGTTCATCAACGAGCTAGCAATTGAGGTAATTAATAACGGGAGACACGGGGGGTTGTTGACTTCTGATGCGTTTGAATTGTTTATTCTGTTACTGGCTGATGACGTGGTTTTGATATCAGAGACAATCATTGGTTTACAGACACAGCTGAATAGCTTACACCGTTCAGCTGCATCTCTCCAGTTGAAAGTTGATTTATCTAAAAGTAACATTATTGTGTTTTGTAAGGGTGTTTTTCTGAGTGCAAGAGAACGATGGCTGTATAATAATGCTCCCATGCCTGTTGTGAATGCCTACAGATATTTGGGTATGCTTTTCACTACACGTCTGAGTTTGTTTGTGCCTGCAAGGATCTCGCTAGCAAGGCCAAAAATGTTTCGTTTTGTATTATGAAAAAGTTACATGTTTTGAACAATACGTCCTTTCATTTGTTTTGTAAGCTGTTCGATAGTCAAGTGCAGCCAGTTGCACAGTACGGATCGGAATTATGGGGATTAAACAAAGCTGCAATCCATTGTGAATCTGTGCATCTTTTCGCTATAAACAAAAATTTCTAGGTGTAAACAGGCGGACTGAGACGAATAGGTTTCCTATATATATTGTTTCTGCCGTTAAATGCATCCGATACTGGCTTAATTTACTCCATATGGAAGAGTACAGAATACCTCGTAAAGCTTAAAATATGCTTTATGATCTTGATTCTAGAGGAAAAAACAACAGGGCTAGTAAAGTTCGTATGTGTCTTTTTGAATACGGTTTTGGTTTTGTGTGGCTGAATCAGGGTGTTTGAAATGTTAAACAATTTATAAGTTGCTTTCGTCAACGACTAGTTGACTGCCGTTGGCAAAAATGGTTAAATCATGTGCATAATAGTAAAAGGTTTGATTTTTACAGACAGTTTGGTAATTCCCATGATCTGAAACCTTAGGTAACTTTAGAAATGGATAGACACTTTAAATACATAATGGCAAAATTTACACTTACAATATTGGACTGAGCAATACATAAATTTAAATACAAAACTGATGTTGATGACAATGATACGCTTTGTCCTCTTTGTAAAGTGTCACAAGAAAATGAGATGCATTTTGATCTTTGTTGTCCAGCCCTTATGGACATTAGAAATGAATTGATTAAGCCGAAATTATATAGACAGCCTTCCCTATTTAGATGGACCCTATTGATGTCGTCAACTTCAACAATCGATGTTCAAAATTTTTCGTTATTTTTGTATAAGGCGTTTAAAATTAGAGGAATGGCTACCCCTTAAAAGTTACAAATGATTTGTCGTTATTTGACATACTTTGTTACATGTCGCATACATTTGTTTCCAATGTACTATATCCATATCCTTTCATAAGGGGCTTAGGCCTATGTGAATAAACCATCCGAATCCGAATCCGAATCCGAATCTCTTTCCAGCCTGCTGAGTCAATTTCAGCATGTACCCCGTGTCAACGAAAAAGAGAAAGAATAGGACACTGACCGACGCCCATACACACATTTAGATATTTCTGAATGTAACATAACATTCGCCTCTCTCAATGTTGAAAATTTAGCAGCTAAACTGGGCGAATCAGATTTTGGAAGTTTGTGATGTCGTTTGTATTTTGTGCTGTAGAGACATTTGCAACATTTCCTTTTGAGAATTAGTGTTGTTTTCAAACTCCTGCTGTTAAATAAAGTGTCCAGGCGAACCTGACCATCAGGAGGGGTGGTAGTGCTGGTAAAAAAAAGCCCGTATGTCTTTCGTATTGCAAATAGCCTGTAAACATGATAACATGAACTGCTTGAAATTTTCAAAATCGTTACTTGGATGTGCCAAAGATATTCTATGTACTTTTATATTGTGTTCCCCATACAAAACCCCGTATTATGAAATCAAAACTGATGTAATCTGCTCGATATGTTTGCTCAAGGAATTCCTTGTTAGTGTTCCACAGAAAGGGGTTGGCATGCACCTCATGATTATGGGAGATTTAAATGCCCGTATTTGGGCAATGGAGTCTCGTGTGTGATACTGATGAAAGTGCTAACACCCAAATCCATATACAGTCTGAAGACAAGATAATAAATCAGTTTGGAAAGGTTCTTATTGATTTCTGCACGACTTTCCGATGCTTGCCATTAAATGGGAATGCCGCTGCTGACACAAATGGCAAATTTACTTTTGCAGTAGATCAAGGTAATAGCATCATTGATTATGTTAATATGTCAGCTGACCTTCGATAGCTGGGTTGAGTCCAATCACCTTTCTATTCATCTTGTGTTACCTTGCAGACCTATAGTGTCACGTAATAACCAGACAGAGAAAGTAATGAAAGATAAAGAAACTCTGACCAAAATGAAATGGAATAATGAGAAGAAAGGAGATTACTTAGAAAACATAAACAACAATTATTCTCAATGTATGTTCCAACTAGCTTTCAGCCAGACAGATACATGCGTTGAATCAGCCCCCTGTTCACTGCCAGAAAATATTACAAACAAAGGCTTTCCCAATGCCAGGGAAATCTAATGATTTGGGGTAATAATTAACAAAAAAATTCTAGCTCAGAAACTACAAAAGATATAAAAATGAAATATATATAATTTTAAAGGAAATTGAATGAAGATTTTGAATCTGGGCTTCTTTTGTTTTAATTTTGATAATAAAAAAATATTCAGGCATTTAGATTTGGATAGATTTTTTTGCACGATCAAAAACATATGTATTTACCACTACAGCTTCACATCCAAAAAAAAGCAACAAAGCAAAAAAGTTGAAAATAAAGTTTGTATTGTCACACTACACCTGTAAATGAAAGTAAAACAGTTTAGAAGTCTATCAAGACGCCCATACTCTATGCAGACAGGTCAGTCCACGACCACGCCCCCCTCCCCCACCACGCCCCCTTGCTGGACTTCAACCCTCTCTTTCACTCCTCCTCTTCCCCTACCTTTCCCTCTGCCCCGTGTCACGCCGCGAGCAGGCCGCGCTCCCCTCTCGCACTGACTATGACGTCACTGGCCACTGGCACACAGTGCAGAGTACACACTAGGCTAGATTATTCATCCAAAATATTCTTCGTGCAGGGGAATGCATGAGACAAAGGATTCAGTCGGGTTCACCAACTCACACAAATAAATGGTATGACAAAGAATGTTTACAAAAGAAGAGAAACCAACTCACACAAATAAATGGTATGACAAAGTATGTTTACAAAAGAAGAGAAAAGCACGTAAAGCTTTGGATATTTACCGAAATTCAGGACTTGACCCAGACAAACACAATTACAGAAACCTAAGATCACACTATAAAACCCTGACTAGAGAAAAGAAGAAGTTGCACAAAAAGTCAGTACAAGAAACTCTTCTCAATAACAGGAAAAACCGCAGTAAATTTGGGGACACTATTCGAAAAGCTCGTAATACCAAAAAAGACCCCACCATAGAACTTGACACATGGAAGAAACATTTCGAAAACGTTTTCGGTGAAAATGCAGTAGATACTCACCCACAGGATGACACAATACACCATCAAAGATAAGAAACGGTTGTCCCAGAACTTGACAACCCTATTACCGAAAAAGAGGTTCTGGATGCAATAAGAAAATTAATGTAAAGCTAGGTAGAATGGGGGTGATGTCCCTTGAGTTGAGTGGGTGTGGTGACCCAGAAAGCCAGTGGAATTTTGTTAATTTTCAGAAGTTTGTGTAATTGACATTCTTTAAATCAGTTATATCTTGTGCCTAACATCTGCAAGAAGTGAACTGTGCAAAATTTAAACCCTTTTGTGTCCATAGGACTTTGAAATTTATGGTGATATTGATGTGACTTGTGTCCTGAACAAAATTCAAGATGGCTGCCGTCGCTGTTTAGTAAAGTAACTCATAGCCTGTCGTCGATCTGTCGATTGTTCATTCATCATTGTGTTTATCCTTATTACTTCATTGTGCGTATGGAGGAACTAATATTCCTTTTTTCAAGCCAAAAATGAACCTGAAAAACAAATCATGTGTTATAGGGCCCTCATTCACCTTTTGCTTCCTCATCCAGATTCTGCTCTACAGCAACTTTCTCAAAACAACAAAGAACAACCATCATGACTATTAAAGTATTCCTGATACATTGTACAATGTATCCAATTTATCAACACCCTTATTGGAGGACTACTCCAACTGGCCCTGCTACCAATCACACCTCTATGCCTGGCTGAAGTGTACCCGCCACAAACTTTTGAAACATGTCCACCTGTCTTCTACTCAAAGAGCCCACCATTTGACTCTGCTACTTATTACTGGCCTTCACCCTAACCCCGGTCCTAGATGCCCAAGGTACCCCTGTGGTGTTTGTGCATACGCGTGCAAGACCAGAGTGATCGCATGCGATGAATGTGGCCAGTGGCTCCACAGGGAATGCACTGGGATGTCTACCACACTCTTTACAAGTCTCGGTGATTCCAGTGATCCATGGACTTGTCCTCCCTGCAACGTTGTCAACGTCTCATCCAAGTCACACTCCTTGCCTCATCAGACATCAACAACGCAAGTAAGTCAGTTACATACCAACTCTAGTCAGACCCCTGCACCAATACAGTCACCTGTACAGCCACCAAGGATTCAACGACAAGGTGTCCACATCACTACACCCTAACGCAATCAGGCAACACAAGCAAACTCTTCAGCTCTTAGCTCTTCCTTAGAAAGTTCTATTGCTGGTACGTCAACATCCCAGTCAACAACTAGCAAAGCCATACATTCACCCAATGAAAACGACGTCCCTCAGCATACGTCATCGTCAAATGCAAAACCCAGCAACCCCAATCAAAAGAAAGACTCTCTAAGAATCCTCTCTGTCAAATTCCAAAGCCTCCGCAAGAAAGGGAAACTGTTAGAAGCAGTGATAGATGACTGCAACCCAGACATCATCTTAGGGTGTGAGACATGGCTTGACGACAAGATCAAAACGTCAGAAATTCTCCCATCATTCTTAGGGTATGAAATAAACAGAAGAGACAGAAAAACAGAACCATATGGTGGAGTGTTGATAGCCTCAAAGAAAGACCTTGAAATTAGCAACATCCAATGTTCGAAAAGCGTAGAAATGATTAGCGGGAACAATTAACCTGACTCTTTTTTTAAAAAAACACCTCCATGTAGCCTCTTTCTGCCGATCTCCAAAACGAACCGACGACAAGTACAGTGACCAAGCAGCTTCAGAAATTAGTAATCTGAAAAACAAAGCCAAAGGGAACATTCTGATTATTGGCGGTGACTTCAACCTTCCTGACATCAACTGGGAAGACACCACCCTGAAAGGAATACAATACAGTAAAAAGATGAATGAGAAGTATTTAGAGGTGGTAGCGGACTGCAGCCTAGAACAGATGGTAGACTTCCTACAAACGCAAAAAACACATTGGACTTGATTCTGACCACACATCCCGGACTGAAACAACAATGCAAACCCATGCCATCCATCGGCAACAGCATCCATGACATTGTCCTGTACGACTGCGCCCTACATCCAGTGCTACCCAAGCCAACTAGAAGAAAAATCCTCCTATGGAGAAAAGCTGACATCGAAGGCATTAAACAAGACCTGTCAGAATTTGGTCACTCTCTTCCTGTTGAAAACTCAACTGTATTCAGCCTTTGGGACACCTTGAAGGAAAAAATAAAAGAAGTAATAGAGAAGAGAGTACCAACCAAGATGTCTGCAAATCGTCATTCCCACCCTTGAATCAATGCTACAATAAAAAAAAAAGAACCATTAGAAGGAAACAACGTGCTCACAAAAAGGCCAAAAGAACCAGGAAAAAGAAAGACATGAACCGGTATAAGAAATTGCAACAAGAAGTGAAATTCCATATTCGTGAGGCTCACAGATATTACTTAGAAGATATCGTGAGTGACGACTTCAAAACAAAAAACAAAAAGTTCTGGTCATATGTCAAAAGTAAGGGACAGGACTCTGCCGGTGTCGCCCCTCTAAAAAATAAAGACGGTTTCCTCCATAGCAGCAACAAACAGAAAGCAGAAATCCTCAATGAACAGTTCCGAACCGCCTTCACCGCTAAACACTTGTCTCGCATCCCAAGCAAGGGAGACAGCCCTTTCCCAGCGATGGATGAAATTCATGTTGGAGAAGAAGGTGTGAAGAAACTGCTTAAAACAGACAAAGCCACAGGGCCTGACTCCATCCCGGCCTTTATCCTGAAGACGGCAGCTGATGAACTAGCACCTTTCCTAACTTGGCTATTCCAACTCTCCCTCAACACAGGCGAAGTACCCCCGATTGGAGATACGCATGGGTTGTGCCAATTTTCAAGAAGGGAGAATGACACCTGGCGGCAAATTACAGACCTGTGTGTCTAACCTCAATTGTCTGCAAAGTACTAGAGCATAATCGTCCATAGCTCTGTTATGAAGCACTTTGACAACCATAAGGTTCTCTCGGACACTCAGCACGGATTCAGGAAAAACCTCTCGTGTGAGACCCAACTTCTTGTAACAACCCATGAAATAGCCCAGCACCTATCCTGTGGATCACAAGTTGACGTGATACTCCTTGACTTTTCTAAAGCCTTTGATAAAGTGCCCCACGCTCACCTCCTTGAGAAACTGGCATGCTATGGAGTACGAAACAACACCCTCAAGGGGATCTCGTCCTTCCTCAGCCAGCGCAAACAGCAGGTGCTGCTAGAAGGCATCTTGTCATCGGAAGTAGATGCAGTTTCTGGAGTCCCTCAAGGTACTGTGTTAGGGCCGCTTCTCTTTCTCACTTTCATCAACGACCTTCCTGACTGTATCAACTCCAGCTCCACAGAACTCTTTGCTGATGACTGCCTCCTCTTTCGCAAAATATCTAACACTTCTGACAGCAACCTGCTTCAACAAGCTCTCTCCTCTCTTGAACAATGGGAATCAACATGGCAGATGCGTATTAATCCTAGCAAGTGCAATATCATCCGCATTTCTCCAAATGAAACAAAAGAAATTTTGGAAACCAACTACAAACTCCATGATCAAGTTTTGGAAGCTGCATCAAACAGCAAGTACTTAGGCATCAACTTCAGTGATGATTTGTCCTGGTCAGACCACATCAAGACCACAGTCAACAAAGTAAAAAAGAACTGTTGGTTTCCTTAGGAGAAACTTTAGAGAGTGCACGCCCACAGTCAAAGCAGCCACCTACAAAACCATGGTCAAACCGGTCGTAGAGTATGCATCCACAGTCTGGGACCCGACCGGCCAAGGAGACATAGCAGCACTGGAGCAAGTGCAACGCAGAGCAGCTCGCTTTGTCTACAACAACCACACTGACCGGACCCCAGGATGTGTGACAAGCATGTTGGACGCTTTGAAATGGGAACCACTACAACAACGCAGAGCTAACAACCGCCTGCTCATGCTCTATCACATTGTGAACACCTTGTAGATATAGAGCCATCTAAATTCTTCAGAAGTTCAGATTCTTGAACCTGGGGTGCAAAGAGACTTTACCAGGAACACACTAGACACCCCGTTCTTCATGCCAGTTTTTTCCCACGGACAATTAGAGAATGGAACAACCTTCCTGCCAGCCTCACTGACTCTCCTTCACTGGAGAGATTCAAGCAAGGCCTAGGCTGTGCTACAAGCCTAGGTCTTCTGCCATAATCCACCAAGGCAGCATTGTACATAGTTTTAACATAGTTTTTTAAGTTTCAAAATAGTTTTTTAAACTCTTAGAGCTGATGGGTCACCACTAAAACCCCTAAATAGGAAACCAGCTCTAAACCATCACTCATTCATTGGATACTAATGTTCATCGAACCCTCTCCAGTATTAGGAAGAAGAAGAAGTAGAGTAACCGGGCTAGAAGATATATGTGAAGAATTTCTCAAATCTCTGTTGGACAACCAGGAAGCGGGAGCAGCTTTCATTTTATCCTTCTTCAAAAGTGGAAAGATCGCCTTATGCTGGAGAATATAGATCAATATTCACAGCAGAGCTCGCTGCCATTCTTATGGCTCTGTGTTATTTGTTTGGTTTCCCTAAAGATATAAGAATAAATAAATAAATAAGAAATGGATAATTTTGGGTGATTTCAATGCGCATTCTCCATTTTGGGAACCTGATTGCTCTGATATATCTTGCAATCGATTTGTTGAAAATATTGTTGATTCTAATTTAGTATTAATGAATGACGGCAGCATTACAAGAGTGCCTGATATATCAACGCACAGACCAACCTCCATCGATCTCACATTAATTTCTCCTGATTTGGCCATCAATGCTACGTGGAGAACAGAAGATGATTCGTTAGGGAGTGATCATTTTCCTATTGTTGTGAAAATACACGAGCAAATAGCTGATGAAGAAGCAGAAGTTGAAGATAAAATACCAAAGTTTTTATATAATAAAGCAGATCAGAGTTTATATGAGTCAATCCTTCTATCTATAGATCGCAGCATTATTGAACACGAAGATATTGAAGTGTTTTATAACAACTTTAGGAAAGCTATTATATCTGCAGCTGAGAAAGCAGTGCCAAAGTGCAAATCTTCTATTGATAAAAAATATCGAGGAAATAGTTGGTGGAATGAAGAATGTGCAGAAGCCGTATCTAATTTTAAAAAAAATTAAAAAAACAACATACAAAACGTGGCACAAAGATAGAAATGATGAAAACTTTATTGAAATGAAACGTGCAAAAAGCCACAGTAACAGGGTTGTCGCAAAAGCAAAACGTCTTTATTTCAATCATTTTGTCATTCAGAAATATCTTCATCTAAGGACATGCACAGAGTATGGAAAAAAGTGAAAGAATTAAAAAACAAGTATTATCTACCTTCATATCCTATTAAATTAGAAAAAAATAATATTCCAACATCATCAGAGAAAGCTGAAGCATTTGTACAAGCTTTTAAAAAAAAAACTCATCAACTAGACTACATACAGATACCAAAAGTTACAGATAACTAGAGGAGGAAAAGGATACTTATTGTGATCCCACACTGGATCCAAACCATTACTTAAATGCATCTATGTCAACCTCAGGTATGTCAGTGGAGGAAGGACTAGCGCACAGCCCAAACACACTCACAGCTTGCTTACAATCTCATTCATATATCATGCATGCATTCGTCACATCAAACCACTAGTAAAGTCTATAACTTTACTACACATGATCATAGAACCAAACATCAATGCATATGGAGTCAAACAAAATAAAACATTCTCTCTTCCTTGAACTTCACAAAACCATTTATCTAAATCATCATCAACTAACCCGGGTATAAATAGATTTCTACTTTACCTGGCCAGGTGATCTTAAACTATTCACGAATCACTGTCTTTTCTTTCCCTTTTTTTTTTTTGTTTCTTTTCACTGTCACTTTCACAAGCACAACACAACTGCTGGCACTGGTCAGGTTGGACTGCTGGCACTGGTCAGGTTGGACTGCTGGCACTGGTCAGGTTAGACCGTGGCGTTGGTCAGGTTGGACTGCTGCTGAAAGTGGCGCTGCCAGGTATGAGGTCGAACCCCGGTTCAGATCGAGCAGTGACTATCAGACATCGATCTGTTCTCCTTTCCTTCTTCCTGCATTAACGCATTGCACTCTCTCTCTCTCTCTCTTCTAGTCTGCTCTATCAAATGGACATGGTTGCTTTTCTTTTCTTTTTTCCTTTTCTTTTTTTTTTCTCTTCATCAGTTAGCAACTCTCTCTCTCCACATCTCTCCTTAGTCCTCCCTCTGCAGACTCTATCTGGTGCTAATGCTACAGCTCGGTTCTCTTCACTCCTCCTCTCAATCTCTCTGCCCTTCTCCCGTGCAGAGCCTACACCCAGAACCTCTTCCTCTCTCTCTCTCTGTCTTCCGTTCGTTCTCTCCGTTTTTACTCACGCATTCCTCTCTTATCCTAAAAACCCATCCGTCAAAGGGCGAGTAGCATTGGTCAGTATTTTTCCCGCCTTATACTTGAGGTTGCCTCCCCTCTCATTTCATTGGATATGTAAATCATGACAGTCACATCTACCTGCCTTGCTCTCTGTGGTGGTCAATGGTCATTTAATTAATTAGCTAGATTTCACCCCCACTACACAGTACCTTCCCCCTCTCCCTTTCCGGCGACGTCCGGCTTAATGTGGGCACTGGTCCTACAAATTGGCTGGATGAGTCTGGCCCAGGCGCCGAGATCCGTCTGGGCAGACATCGAGGTGTCGGTCAAGCTACTTAGTCTGTCTGGCTGGACCGTACCGTCTCCGTGAGCCTCTCCGCTATGCTTAATTGGCTGGACCCGACACATGAGGCCGTCTGCTTGGCGCCCAGAATGTTTGAGTTGGAGCTTATGTCCAAACAAACTGGCTGGTGACTGACCACGAATTCGGTCTTCTATTTTTGTCCGTGACAATTTCCCCCTTGCAAAAGACTATGCTCCGCATTGTCTCAAAACAACGGTACAAAAAGATAACAACCGAATTTGCTGACACCCCAGCTATACGTGCAAAGTTTTGCAAAATAATTTACAACAAACGGTTTGCAAATTATAAGATATATCAGTAGTGAATACCACCCCAATGAGTTATCATTGACGTGCGCTCTTGCGTTATTTCAACTCATTTTATAACAACCTCTGTGCACACCTATGCAATTCCCCTACCTGCGGATTTGCCACATCTCCTCTTCACAGCTATTATGAAAAGCACAATCTAATATGACAACGATCCATGACACCTCACTGAGGAAACTCCATCCTCACTTATCGCAAACAGTGCATTACTCCACAAGCGACTGTATGCTCCAAACATGACTACATTTACATAAACAAGTCTCACGAAGAAAATAATGAACTATAGCCAAATGGGAATGAACCCATATCCAATCAACATAACCGAAAATCAACACACATTATCAACAAAGTAGCTATGCACCCCCGGATATGACTGACTTCCTCTGAGTTGCAGCTTGCTAGACTACACGACTTAAATAGTCAGCTCCTACATTCTGTCGACCTGGAATGTACTGCACTCAGTACCTGTAGGGCTGCAGTGCCATTGCCCAGCGCAGCACCCTGCTGTTTTTTCAGCTGCGCCTTTGTGCTGAGTCTCACGCTGAATATATTTGCGGAGAAAATTCGCATGGAAAAGTTTTAGTTTCCCATTCACATCAATTCGGTAATCCCGATCGACCTTTTCAGTGATGGTGAATGGTCCTTTCCAATGCATCAGCAGCTTGTTGTGATCCGTGGGAAGCAGTAACAGGACTTGATCTCCCACCTTGAGGGATTGCTTCCTCACCTTCCTGTCATATTGCTTCTTCTGAACGACCCTAGCCTCCTGCAAACTTTCCCTTGCAACCTTACATGTCTCATACCTGTGCCCACCTTTGGAACAGGGCGAGATTGGGCCAATCAGATCAACAGCCACTCTCCTGAATGGTGTGTCAATTAAAGGGGGATGTTTAAGAGGCGCCTTCCTCTTCACCCTCTTGTGGCTGACCTTTGACACACGTCACATGACATGCAGAACCGCTTTAACGTCTGCCATTGCTCCTGGCCAATGAAAATCATCAAAGATTCGTCAGCTGTTTTGCTGGTGCCGAGATGACCCGCCATGAGCGACTCGTGACCCACTGACATGACAGTGTCACGATAACATGCTGGTACCTCTAACTGAGTTGTCACCTTGCCTGTCTTTCCCTTGGTGAACACTCAGTACAACAACCCGCCTTTCACCAGAAATTCTGTCTCACCTCCTCTAACCACCTGTTTCTCTCCACCTCTTGCCAACTCCCAAGACTTCATGAGCGAAGGGTCTTGTTCCTGCGCTGCCCTAAACTCATCAGGGGACACATCTATGCCTGACTTCCTTGCTGGAACGACTAACGGTTTATCAATCTTTTCCTCCTTCTTGCTCCGTGTTTGAACTGCTGCCCCTGTAGCAGTCAACAACTCAGGATCCCCTGGATCCTTTGCACCTGAATATTTCCAATGATCAAATCATAAAGGGGTTTCTCCATCACCAGCGCAGACAACTCGCCTGAGAAGTAAGGGGTACGTACTTCTATCTTAGCAACTGGGAACTCCCTCACAGTGCCATCGATTAGAGTACAGGTCTGATTTGCCCTGTCAAATCCCCCTTTCTCGACCAGCGTTGTTCTTACTACACCACATGAACAACCAGTGTCCCGTAACACTTTCACCCTCTGCCTGGCCGATCCACCCTTCTTCCACTGATAATGAACCACTCAGCCTAGTGCCCTCCATCCCTGACACGACTGCTGTCCATGCTAGCCATAGGCCGCACTCCACCCTCTTCAGATTGGATCCCTTTTGGTTTCCCCTGCAGGTCGTTTCCCCTGGCGACCCTTATCCACCTCTTGCAAGGCTGCTGCCTTCCTGGAACCTCATGCGACAATCCTCGCCACATGTCCCTTCTTGTGACAATGAAACATCTATGTCCCCTTTGTCCTCCTTTCTGCCCCACCACTGGTTTGCAGACTTTGCAGAAACTCCTCTAGTCTCCTTGCACTCTTCCCCACCTGTGCCTGGCACCTGTTTCTCCTGCACCTTAGTGCCCAAACTTGCCTCCCTATACACCTCTGCTAACTTCAGCAACTCTCCTGCTGTCTCTGGCTGTCTCTCTTTCAAATGTATAGTTAACTCTGGACTACAACCTGACAAAATCTGTTCTTTCATAACCAGCTCTTTCAATTCAGCAAACTCCTTTCTCGTACCACTCAACTCTAACCACTTCTCAAAATAAGTGATCCAAACGTGCACCAAAGTGAGTGTACGTTTCACCTGCTTGTAATCTAGCTGATCGAAATTTCTTTCTGAACCCCTCCTCTGTGAGGTCAAATCCCTTCATCAAAGACTCCTTCACAGCGCCAAAATCAGATTGTTGGTCTGCTGGTAACGCAGTGAAAATCTGTAATGCCTTACCCGTCAATAGCGCGACAAAATGACTGCCCATTCTTCTGAAGGCCAACCCTGACTAGTAGCAAACGTTTTCAAAACGACTGATGTACGCATCAATCGAATCTGTTCCTTCAGAGAATTTTGGCAACTTTGGTCGGGGGCATAAATGCGCACAGGGTCACTGGAAACTGAGCTACCATCATCGGTGGTCTCCCTCTGTATTCTCACTCGCTCTAACTCTAATTGAATCCTTAATCTTTCTGTTTCCTGCGTTTCCCTTAGTCTTTCTGTTTCCTGCGTTTCGCTAGCCTGAATCCTTAATCTTTCTGTTTCCTGCGTTTCTTTATCATTGTTAGCCTGAATCCTTATCTTTCTGTTTCTTCCTTTTCTACTGCGACATGGTGTCTTTCCGCTTGCTCATCTCTTTCCATCTTTTGTTGGGTTTCAACGAATGCTCGCAACTCTTCTCCCGAGTAGCCTAACTCACGAGCGACGCTCACAAGTTGTTCAATAGGGGTGTTCTTTTCTTCCGCCATTATATCTTCTTTCTTTTCTTTTTTTTTTTAACAAGATTTTATTACTACGACAGCCAAACTGGTGGTTACTGACACGAGTGACGTAATAGCACAATCCTATGAATGATAATATTAGCTTGGACAACGTAATTAGTTTTTATAAGACGCCTAGCGCCTGACCCAACTATGAGAGCGAATTATAAAGGGAATCTGTGCGAAATAAGTACTCTGGGGCTGAAATGCCAAGCCTAGTGTTAACTATCCTGGAAGCAATGCCAAGCCTAGTATTTAACTATCTTGGAAACATACAGTAAGACACTACCTTGCCTTAGGATTACAATACTTGAATCCCACCCAGCTTCCTCTCTGAGAAGTTGAACAATTAAATAAATGGGCCAGAATATCCTGGCAGGCTCGCCAATAAATTGTCAACCTCAGGGTATGTCAGTGGAGGAAGGACTAGCGCACAGCCCAAACACACTCACAGCTTGCTTACAATCTCATTCATATATCATGCATTCGTCACATCAAACCACTACTAAAGTCTATAACTTTACTACACATGATCATAGAACCAAACATCAATGCATATGGAGTCAAACAAATAAAACATTCTCTCTTTCCTTGAACTTCACAAAACCATTTATCTAAATCATCATTAACTAACCCAGGTATAAATAGATTTCTACTTTACCTGGGCCCGGTGATCTTAAACTATTCACGAATCACTGTCTTTTCTTTCCCTTTTTTTTTTCTTTGTTTCTTTTCACTGTCACTTTCACAAGCACAACACAACTGCTGGCACTGGTCAGGTTGGACTGCTGGCACTGGTCAGGTTGGCTGCTGGCACTGGTCAGGTTAGACCGCTGGCGTTGGTCAGGTTGGTACTGCTGCTGAAAGTGGTGCTGCCAGGTATGAGGTCGAACCCCGGTTCAGATCGAGCAGTGACTATCAGACATCGATCTTTCTCCTTTCCTTCTTCCTGCATTAACGCATTGCACTCTCTCTCTCTCTCTTCTAGTCTGCTCTATCAAATGGACATGGTTGCTTTTCTTTTCTTTTTTCCTTTTCTTTTTTTTTCTCTTCATCAGTTAGCAACTCTCTCTCTCCACATCTCTCCTTAGTCCTCCCTCTGCAGACTCTATCTGGTGCTAATGCTACAGCTCGGTTTCTCTTCACTCCTCCTCTCATCTCTCTGCCCTTCTCCCGTGCAGAGCCTACACCCAGAACCTCTTCCTCTCTCTCTCTGTCTTCCGTTCGTTCTCTCCGTTTTACTGATGCATTCCTCTCTTATCCTAAAAACCCATCCGTCAAAGGGCGAGGTACCATTGGTCAGTATTTTCCCGCCTTATACTTGAGGTTGCCTCCCCTCTCATTTCATTGGATATGTAAATCATGACAGTCACATCTACCTGCCTTGCTCTCTGTGGTGGTCAATGGTCATTTAATTAATTAGCTAGATTTCACCCCACTACACAGTACCTTCCCCCTCTCCCTTTCCGGCGACGTCCAGCTTAATTGTGGGCACTGTCCTACAAATTGGCTGGATGAGTCTGGCCCAGGCGCCGAGATCCGTCTGGGCAGACATCGAGGCGTCGGTCAAGCTACTAAGTCTGTCTGGCTGGACCGTACCGTCTCCGTGGAGCCTCTCCGCTATGCTTAATTGGCTGGACCCGACACATGAGGCCGTCTGCTTGGCGCCCAGAATGTTTGAGTTGGAGCTTATGTCCAACAAACTGGCTGGCGACTGACCACGAATTCGGTCTTCTATTTTTGTCCGTGACAATTTATAACATTTGAAGAATTTAAAGAAGCACCAATGTCATTCTCCTCGAATAAGACAGCTGTTGGATTAGATGGAATTTCATATCAGTTGTTATGCCACTTATCTTTGTGCTGGAAGCAATTACTTCACTCGTTTTACCAAAAATGTTGGTTAAATGGAACTCTTCCTGCTTTCTGGAAGAGGATAGTTGTAATTCCAGTTCCAAAACAAGGTAAACCTGGGTCTGCAATTGATAGTTACCGACCTATAGCATTAACATCTCAAGTTGGAAAAATATTAGAAAAGATAGTTGAAAAACGCGTTTTACATTATTGCGAAAAGAATAACGTAATTCCCAACAATCAAGCAGGTTTCAGAAAAGGTAGAAGTACAACTGATCAGCTTGTAAAACTTGCAAGTCATGTCAAAAAACAATTTGCTCGTAGAAAAAGTACACTTGCTACTTTCTTTGACATCGGAAAAGCATATGATAGTGTGTGGCATTCTCGTTTACTTTATAAGTTGAAAAATATTGGGATTAATGGTGCAATGTATCAGTTCATAAAATCTTTCTTATCTGAGAGATCAGTTTGTACTAGGGTTTGTACTCTTCATTTAAAGATATTGACATTGGCATCCCTCAGGGCTCCATTATTGCACCTATTCTATTTACAATTCTCGTTCACGATCTTCCTAAAATACTATCTAAAAATATGCATGTAGTGCAATATGCCGATGATATTGCAATGTGGATGAACACAAACATTAAAAAACAGACAAATAAGAGAACCATATTATATATACAAAAACTAAATCAAATTGAAAATTGACAAACTAAATAAATATATGAACGAAAATGGACTAGAACTATCAGGAGAAAAGACACAATTAATGTTATTTAACAATGGTAAAAATCCAAAGGTTTTGCCTCAACTTGTGCTAGAAAATAAAACTTTCAATATTCCAATAATGTTAAATTATTTTCAGGTGTTCATTTCACTCCTAAATTAAACTGGAGATTCCATATTGAACATCTTATAAACAATGCCAGACAAAGGCTATCTTTACTAAAAAAATAATCAGTGCACAATCGTAGGGTCAAGATACCCAAAACTCTTGTGCATCTTTCTATTAGTCTGGTTCGTTCAAAATTGATGTACGGACAGGAAGTATATTTTTCAGCTTCTCAGACATTACTTAAGCGGTTACAAAGTACAGACAGTAAAGCTATTAAAGTAGCCCTTGGTGTTCTAGCGCATTCTAATACCTTTAAAACATATAAAGAAGGTAATCTCTTGTCACTTGATGATCAACGCCAAACTAGCAACAGCCAAATATGTAACCAGAAGTCTTTCTGTATCGAATTCAGTAACAAATGAAATATTTCTTGATGCTAAATCGGATTTTCCTAAAAGGGCCAGAATATTTCTTACCTAGAGCCCATTCGAAATTATACTGACGATTTATTTAGAAAATGTGACATCGATATTCATCCATTTCAAAACCTCCAACTATGCCCACGTTCCTCAATGGGAGCATATTTCTCCAAATTTTGATATAGATTACACTACTCTAAAAAAAAAAAGAAAACAATATTAATTTGATATCAGTAGAAGCAAAAGATCATCTTGAAAACACATATCCACATCATCCTAAAATCTACACGGATGGTTCAGTTTTAGAATCTTATACAGGAGCTGGATTTGTAATTCCTGATATAAAAGTAAAGAAATCGTTTTGTTTAGGAAAGAACTTTTCAGTTTTCACTGCTGAACTATATGCAATCCTTATGGCCTTATCTTGGATATCTGATCTTAATGTGGCAATTTACAGCACTTCTACTCTGTGTTGACTCTAAATCTGTTCTTTGTAGTTTACGAAGTTGGGATGCAAATGTAAGGAAAGACTTAATTTTTTTAATATAAAATTTATGATACATTCCGTTATGGCGAAAGGAACTTTGTAGAGTTTTGCTGGATCCCATCCCATTGTGGTATCTATGGAAATGAAATAGCTGATAAATTAGCAAAAGAGGGTGCTCTTAGAAAAAATCCAGATAGTAGATTAAAACTGGATAAACATGAAATCAATTCTCTATTAGAAAATTGTATGAACAATGAAAAACTTCCTGCAAAAACGAAAATGTTATTATGTCAAAGATCATTGTCCAGTATTAATTTATAAAATCCGTTTAAACTCGTGGAAAACCAGATTTTCTAAGGATGTAGATTGCGCTTGTGGTCTCCCATTATGTATTCAACATAATTCTTTTTGAATGTCCAGTTCTAACATCTTTATATAATATTCTAAAGATAGACATTGATTCCTTAGGGGCTTTACATGAAATACTTTACAGCCCCAAAATGATTGATATAGCAAAGGCTATATCGAGTTCTGTTATTATTCATTTGTTGTAATTGATTTATCAATTTATAATTATTGTTATGGTCGTTAATAGGCAAACTTTCATGTATTAGTGTCCGCGCGCGCGCACGCACACACACACACACACACACACACACACACACACACACACACACACACACACACACACACACACGCTCTCTCTCTCTCTCTCTCTCTCTCTCTCTCTCTCTCTCTCTCTCCTCACACACACACACACACACACACACACACACACACAACACACCCACACACACACACACAACACAAACAAACAAACACACCTGCGCGCGCACGCGGGCATGCTCGCACGCACGCACACGTATACACGCACTCACACACACACACTCAAATATATATATATTCATTTATGCCCGTCGCTCCCGGTGGAGCATAGGCCATCAACGACTCTTCGCCATCGCACTCTGTTCTGGGCTGTTCTGGTCATTCCAGTCCAGTTGGTCCCTTGTTGTTTCAACTCCGCCTCAGTGTCTCGTCTCCAGCTGTTGCGAGGCCGGCCTCTCTTTCTCTTTCCCTGCGGGTTCCAGGTCAGGGCTTGGCGTGTGGTGCTGGATGCTGGCTTCCTGAGGGTGTGTCCGATCCAGCCCCACTTCCTTCGCAGTATCTGCTTGGCCACTGGTTCCTGTCCCGCACGCTCCCACAGATCTTCGTTTCGGACCTTGTCCTGCCATCGGATTTTGTAGATGCGCCTCAGACAGGTGTTGAAGAATGTCTGAATCTTTTGTTGCATCGTCTGTGTTGTTCGCCACGTCTCGCATCCGTAGAGCAGAACTGATTTCACATTGGAGTTGAAGATGCGGAGTTTGGGTTTTCTTATGCTGATTCCTCCAGATGCCCAGATGTTCTTGAGCATGACGAAAGCTGCTCTTGCCTTGCGATTCTGGCTGTGACGTCTCGGTCCGTGCCTCCCTGTTGGTCAACCACGCTTCCCAGGTAGACGAAAGACTCCACCTCCCTGATGGGCTCTCCATCGACTGTGACTGGTGTGTTGGCAGTGGTGTTGATTTTCATCAGCTCGGTCTTCTTCCTGTTAATCTTGAGCCCTGTCCCGGCTGATGTGGTCTCCAAGCGAGTGGTCTTGTCCTGCATCTGGCTGTGGCTGTGTGACAGGAGCGCCAGGTCATCAGCAAAGTCAAGGTCATCGAGCTGCGTCCAGAGTGTCCACTGTATACCGTTGTTTCTGCCTGTTGTAGTGGTCTTCATGATCCAGTCAATGACCAGGAGGAAGAGGAACGGCGACAGCAGGCATCCCTGCCGAACTCCGGTCTTCACCTTGAAACTTTCGGACAGGTGGCCGGCGTGGGCAATCCTGCAGTTCATGTCCTGGTAGGTGCACCGGATGAGGGAGATGATCTTCTCGGGGACTCCGTAATGCCTCAGCAGCTTCCACAGCATCTCTCTGTCCACACTGTCGAAAGCCTTCTCATAATCTATGAAGTTGATGTAAAGGGGGGAGTTCCACTCCAGCGACTGCTCCACGATGATGCGCAGGCTGGCGATCTGGTCGGCACATGATCTGTTCTGCCGGAAGCCTGCCTGCTGGTCTCGGAGCTTGGGGTCGACGGCCTCTTTCATTCTCTCCAGTAGAACCCTGTTGAGAACCTTGCCTGGCGTTGACAGGAGCATGATCCCTCGGTAGTTGCTGCAGTCCCTGAGGTCTCCTTTCTTCGGCAGCTTGATGACGATTCCTTCTTTCCACTGAGCCGGTACTCCTCCTTCTCCCAGATCTTGCTGAAGAGGCTGTATAGCATGTTGACAGCTGTCTCTATGTCTGCTTTGATGGCTTCTGCTGGTATCTCATCCGGCCCTGCAGCCTTCCCATTTTTCAGAGTCATGATGGCCTTCTTGATCTCTCCCTTTGAGGGTTTGTCACAGCTGATGGGCAGGTCTGTCTCTGCAGGTGGGATGTCTGGTGGTGCGTCAGGGGCGGGGCGGTTCAGCAGTCCCTGAAGTGTTCTGCCCATCGTTTCAGCTGTTCCTCGGTTGTTGTCAGTGGGTTTCCGTTCTTGTCCTTCACTGGCTTGTCTGTCTGCTGGAACTTACCCGTCAGCTTCTTGGTCACCAGGTACAGGTCCTTCAGATTCCCCTGTCCGGCTGCTGCCTCTGCTTGGCTGGCCAGGTCGTCAAAGTAGTCCCTCTTGTCCTTCTTGATGCTCTTCTTTACTTCTCCGTTCGCTGCTGTGTGCTCTTCCTGTGCCTTTGCCCTAGCTGCTCTTGTTCGGCTCGTGTTCAGTGTAGCTTTCTTCTCTCTCCTTGTTTCCAACTTGTGGATGGTGTCGGCAGAGATCCATTCTTTGTGCTGGGCCTTCTTCTTGCCAAGGATCTCTTCACATGTGTCATGCCAGAGCTTCTTGCAGTGTTCCCACTGTGTCTCGATGTCCGTCTCACTGTCTTCTATCAGCTCTTGTAGCGGCTGGAACCTGTTGGAAAGGCTGATCTGGAATGCTGCTTGTGTGTCCCTGTTCCGGAGCAGTCCGACATTGTACCTTGTACGTGTGTTGTTGGTGTTGGTGAATCTCTTGAGGCGAAGTCTCACTGTTGTTAAAAGAAGGTGGTGGTCTGATGACACGTCAGCACCTCTCATCACTCGTACATCCCGCCATGATCTCCTGAATTTGCGGCTAATGCAGATGTGGTCAATCTGGTTCTCCGTGACATGGTTCGGGGATCTCCATGTGCCTTGTGGATGCGCTTGTGTGGGAAGATGCTTCCTCCTATCACCAGCTGGTTCAGGGCGCACAGGTCTGCAAAACGCTCACCATTCTCGTTCACTGTCCAGTCCATGTGTTCCCCATGATGTCCTCGTAGCCTGTGTTGTCCCTTCCGATCTTGGCGTTAAAATCTCCCATCAGTATGGTTATGTCCTTTGCTCCTCTTTTGTCTATCACTGTCTGTAGTTGCTGGTAGAAGTCATCTTTCTTCTCTTCTTCCGCATCATTGGTGGGAGCATAGCACTGGATGATGTTCAGCCTGATGTCATTCTTCTTCGTGGTAAACTTGGCTGTGATGATGCGGGAGTTGACAGGTTCCCATCCGATGAGTGCCCCTTGTGCCTCCGGTGCCAGCATCAGGGCCACGCCCTCAGTGTGGGGGGCTCCATCCTCTGTGTGTCCTGAGTACAGCAGCTGTTCTCCAGATGAAAGTCTCAGCTGTCCTGATTGTAGCCACCTTGTCTCACTCAGTCCTAGCACTCCGATCTTGTAGTTTTTCATCTCTCTCGCAACTTGGATGGTTTTTCTGTTTCAAACATCGTCCTGATGTTCCATGTGGCTACTTTCGTTGTTGTCCTGGTGTTAGAAGGGGAGTCGGCCTTGCAGCTTCCTTTCGGCTTTCACTGCACTGCGTCATAAGTCTCCGGGATGGAGACCCTTCATTGCCCAGGTGAATGCTTTGGTTCATTGTCGTCAATGCTTCTGTAACTCGTCTTTTTTACAGGCAGGGTTGTTAGCCCTACGCAAACCCCTTTATCCTCGGGGCAAAAAAAAAAAATATATATATATATATATATATATTATATATATATTTAATTTTTTTTTAATTTTTATAGTCTAATATCACCATGTTGTGAACAGACTCTAAATTAAATCAATCAAATCAAAATCAAACCTAAAGATATATTTCAAATTCTTTTCTGTGTTGATTCAAAGTCAGGTTTATATGCTCTAAGCAAATCAAACCCTTCAGTCAAACATTATATTGTTGAAAAC
This sequence comes from Conus ventricosus, assembly GCA_018398815.1. Classification (NCBI taxonomy): domain Eukaryota; kingdom Metazoa; phylum Mollusca; class Gastropoda; order Neogastropoda; family Conidae; genus Conus; species Conus ventricosus. Next base: position 55,359,760 of record CM031603.1, read on the forward strand.
AAGTCTTAACACATTACCTAGTTTTGAGAAGTAGCAGCTGTATTACATTCTGCTGGGTGCCCTCACATTGTGGAATCCATTGTAACGAAAGAGTTGGTAGACTGGCAAAAAGTGGAGCAAAACGTGATGACAATGCATGTAGTTTAATTAAATATTCCTTTGTCTCCTCTGGAGGGATATAGATTATAACAGAATGCGTGTTGGAAGCACTTCTGAAAGAAGTTAGATGATTCTGGGTTCTTTTTGCCCACCCTAAGAATTATCTCTCGTGGCATAATGCTACTTTAAGAACTAGTAATGGCTTTATCATGTTGGTCAATGACCTCTTTGATTTATAGACTCAAACTTAATGCTTTTAAAACAAAATTTGATGAAGACGTAAAATACATCTGTGGTGAGATGTCAAATGTTCATATGCTTCGCAAATGTAAGCAGTTGAGAAAAAATTTTTGCATGCCTTATCTGAATCTTCCCAGGAAGAAATTTTAAATAGTTCCTCACTAATATGTGACACTGGATTAGCATTAACTCAGAGTCCGATTTTTTACTTGCTTGTAATGAGGTGCAGATGTATCTTTGTTCTTAATGTTACTTTTTAAAAATTACTGCTAAGTTAATTTATGTTTTCAATCGTTGCTTTTTTCTTTATTTCTTTCTTTCTGTTCCTTTTTTCCAAAGCAAAGATCACCACATAATGTGAATAGACATAAACCTGAAGACTACAGAGAGAGAGAGAGAGAGAGAGGAGAGGGGAGAGAGAGAGAGAGAGAGAGAGAGAGAGAGAGAGAGAGAGAGAGAGAAACAAATAAGAAATGACAGATGCAATGTGTAATATAGACGAAAACGAGACATGCAATTTTTTCCGCCTAGGTAATTAAGAGCCTGTTCTTGGACGTTGGTCTGGATTACATTAGATGCAAGTGTTCTTGTCGTGTCACCGAGAGTGACCCAAATACACCCTCTTACAACTGAAGTCGCAGGGGTGGGGGGGGGGGGGGGGCTTTCAATTTAACAGAAAACTTTCGCTGTGCCTAGGACAGTTATGCCCTGAGAAGAAGAAACCGTGTTCTTACAGACAAGGTTTTCTTAAATCCGATGTGTTTGCGTGACACATGGAAGGACAGTGGCAGGAGAATTTTCCCCCTTCTTATATGCGAGTTTTCTTATATCCGAATTTCTTATAAGCCAAGCCATGTTTTGGTCCTTATCAAGCCTGTATATGTACATAGGCTTATGCATTTTGTGTGTAGATGAAATATACCCCATCATAATTATTCATCACCTACTTGCTGACCAGTTTCGCAGCTTGAGACAACAAAAGTGCAATATACACACAAAAAAGTGCTTTCCTAGTGGCAAAGGGGGCGGGTAATGCATTCATTTTGATTAGGTTAGTGGGAAGGTAAGAGATTTGTACGTCCAAGATCTCTTGTAATATGCGCGTGCACGTTATCATTCGTTCCAGTACGTGCTCACACATTCGTGGCGTACTTTCAAAGGGAGTGACCGGGTGACTTGAAGTTCATTGTTATCATTTCCGTCACGTCCGGTCACTGAACCGCCGTGACAGGCGCCTGGACAATCAAGGAGGTCTGCCGTTCTCTATCCTTAGTCATCCGCAACAGCGGCTGACCTGGTGTAATGAATTCAGTCCCTTGCGTCCATACACCACTTCTTTAGTGTGCCCCTGCAATGTCTACGCTCCACTGTGTGAGTAGAATGATACTGGACAGGGAACCAAGGTGGCATAGATAGCCCTACCAGTGCAGTTTAAGGCTGTCCAGTGAGATGTACTTGTCACCCGACACACACACACACACACACAACGCACGCACGCACGCACGCACGCACACACACACATACACACACACACTAATAGACGATGCTCGGAATTTTGCAAGAAGTTAAAGCTCGCGTTCAAGGAGAGTGGGACAGATGCTGCTGCTGGGCAAGGCCATTGTCATTTTGCCCCATCAGTCATCTTAACGTCAATCAGAGGGAGAAAATGCCGAAACATGGATGTGAAACGGTGCGTCTGCAATACAAACATGCATTTCAAATCAAATATTTGACTTTTGAACAAAAATTGCTGGACCCATACATTGAGAAAACGTAGCTATTTGCAGTGGAAAGACGGGCGTTCTCTTTCCATGATTTCTTTTTCGGAACTCTGGTCAGACCAGTTTCCTGCCAGACCAAGACCAACAATGGTAAGATTGAAATCACAGGCTGGAGGCCCTTAACATCAAGTTGTTCTCATACCAAAGCCTGAGGGGCATCGTTGTGATGGATTTGAACTACAAATAGTTGCTCAGCTCTGATGGCTGGCGGCTACTGGGCGTTTGGTTCCTTTCGGGGTGAGGCGGTTCAGTACATTCAATGAAGTAGTTGAATACACAGTCATAGTGTGGGACGCTTCCATACAGCCTCACTTTGTTTCAAACAGACGTCACAACTCTTCAAGAGTCCGACAACTGCTGGATCGGTAGGTGTGGTCCTCGCTTGAGCAACGCGGAAAAAAGAAAAAAAAAAGCGCGTTTAGCAATGTTCTTCAAGCTAAAAGATGGAATAGTCCGGGCTTGCCGTCTGAGAACTCAAATGACGCCCCTGTCGCCCCGTCAGAGACGTGGTCACAGCCCGCAGTTGACCCTTATTACCTGCTGAACAACAACACAGAGTTCCCTCCGTCCTAGAACCCTGCGGACTGAAACTTTATCCCGGCGATATTTTTTTTTTTTTTAGTCTTCAATCGCTGACACGTTCACGTCGAGATTGTCCCGCTCCCGTCATCCCTAACTCAAATTTATTTATTCATTCATTCATTCATTCGTTCGTTACTTCATTCATTCATTCATTCATTAATCACTATTTTGTTTGCGTCGGTCTGGCCTTAGGTGGGGGCTCACTATATCCTCATGAATTGGTGGGTCAGGCAGACAGTGCATCTGGCCTTGTCTGCACCATCTCACTGTAGCTGGCCTAGGCCCTAAGGTTACTGACTTTTCTTCCTTTTTTGCCCCTCCGGCATACTGATGACCATCATTGCTGATCTCCTAACAGCGTTAGAATCATCAAATCATTGATGGTGGCTGCTTTATGGGAGAAGTCCTGTAGATCGTTCCTTCGGACCAGTGAGTGACGTTGTTGTGTCTTGTTTCCAGTTTCCCAACTACTTTTTCAGAGTCACGGATGTGGGTGGACCTCATGGAGCCACTTCTCGCAGATGATCTATCCCTTCGCCGACGTCGTGGCGTTAGACAACGGTCCGCCCCAGATAAACAGGTGTGGGTCTTTCCTTCGTAATGCCAGGCATCGCCATTTGTCTCACATGGTTTACGTCCTCATAGCGAAAGCGTTTAGGAACATGTTGTTCTTTCACGGTAGTCTGTCTCACATGCCTTGTACTAGCATTTTAACGCGGCGTCACCTGCCTCATCATACCCCCTCCCCCCTCCCCTCCCCTCGTTCACCTATCCATGTCCGTTTATCTCCGTCCACAACAGTCATTGCAAAAGACTATACATTTGACCAGGGAAGGAAAGGGAGAGAATAGGAGGGGTGTGGATGGGGATTAACTTAGGACTGTGTGACAGGATATAATAATTGTACGGTGAGAGGGAGGAGGGGAAGGAAGTGGGGGGGGGGGGGGAGAAGAGGACAGCGGCTTGAATTTCCTGCCTAAAAACGATGTCAATACAAATTCTACTGCCATCTGAAACTGAAAAAGTGATCTGTTCGTTGGATGATGAAGTTGTTTCTGACAATCAGTGTATTTTGCAGCAATTCCTCGATGGCAGCAGTGTTGAAATACTTCACACACACACACACACAACAGAGAGGGGAGAGAGAGGGGGAGAGAGAGAGAGAGAGAGGGGAGAGGAAAGAGGAGAGAGAGAGAGAGAGAGAGAGAGAGAGAGAGGAGTTGGACGGTGTGGACATTGCTTTGTATGCCACACTCACCACCCTATGCCGCCCTCTCAATCTTACTTCTTTTCCAAAACCTGTAACTACAGCGTCGAATGTCTCTTCGCCAGGGTAACTATACTCCCGTCAAATAACGTGGTGAACTACCCTGCTTGTATCCCACTCTTCCTCCTCACACCCCACACCCCCCAAACCCCTTTCCTTTTTTCTCGTGTCTTTGTCTTGTAAAAGCACTTTAATCACAGTGGCATTCTGAAGAGCTCACCGTGTGTGTGTGTGTGTGGGTGTGTGTGTGTGTGTGCGTGCGTGCGTGCGTGCGTGCGTGCGTGCGTGCGTGCGTGCGTGCGTGCGTGCGTGCGTGCGTGCGTGCGTGTGTGGGGTGTGTGTGGTGTGTGGTGTGTGCGTGTGTGTGCGTGCGTGTGTGCATACGTGCGTGTGTGTGTGAGTAGACGTGTACATGAAAAACAGTTATTAAAGCTACAGTTCTCTATTTAACAGATATGTTCGTCTCTTAAAAGCTTTATATACAGAAAGCGCAACACTGAAACCAGATTACTATTTTGTCATTAGGTTTGATGATCGGAACAGGGATGGGCGCATGGGCATACTTATCGGGTATGAATTTTTTTTCTGAAATCATAAATAGGCAGGACAACAAAGTAGGAAATGTATTTTCATTTTTCAATCAACGCCATGACAAAAGGGGCCCAATCAAATCTCAGTATCTGACTCATACTGTCTTGTAGCATGAACTTTGATGTCTGGTACACCAATTCTAAAGCGTGTCAGAGCACGTCTGACAAAACTTACTTATGACTAAACTCATATACGATTCCATTAAAGCGACAGTTTATAATCACAGTGAAATTCTATTCTACACAGCCTGTAATGGGGTTGCTCCAATTTGTTTCTGGTTGTCTATGAATATTATTTAAAAACAATGTGAAAAGTCATCGATATCTTCGACTCCTTTGTTTGGGCCCCACAAAATAAAAACCGAATTTAAAGATAAGGTTATTCTTTTGTCGATGCCGTTTTCCCGGCTTATCTCGTTCATCTAGGTTACGTAGCATAATACAAGCTTTGTGGGGGGGGTATTGCAATGATCCATTCTGTTATTATTTCTAACCAGTATCGAATGCGTCAGACAATATCATTGATATAAAAAGATTTCGTCCATCTCCCCATAGAAATCTCTTTTGGCTTTTCCTCTGTCCACTTCCAAAATATCGTTTCCTACACCTTGTATGCCTTCTTTCTATTTCAGTGAATGTCCTGTATAGTCCCCATATTTCTGACGGTATAAACAGAATTTACTGTATCTGGACATCAAATTATTTAAGAAAAACAGTAAATTTGTTGGTTTTTAAATGTTCAGAACGTTTAAAATATTCAATAAAGCTTTCTTGACTTCGTGGCGAGATCATTTGCAAACCGGAAAAACTAAATCTGTGGTGAAAAAACACACCAAGGTATTTTATAGCTTTAACACCCGCATTTTACTCCAAAAAACGACCACTTTTCAGGGGATGCCAAAAATCCTCCTTACGGCAAACGATATTACTTTTATCAATGTTCACATCAGTTGAAGACGTTGGATGAATCGTGCAGCTTCCCTAAGCGGTTTGCAGTTTCAGACAGGAGGACGACATCAACAGCAAACAGGATGTGAACTCACGATGACCTCTGGGATAAAGTTGCACCGTGATTGTCATTGTTAATTTTATCTATCGCTAGTTCGTTTAATTAATAATAAAATTGGATTGCACACATCTCCCGCCCAAGACCGGGAGTACACTGTATAAAATTGGGTTATCTTGGAGCTACTTCTAACGCTTTGCTTTGACTGATGTGCACGGGGCCTACAAGCTTTGAATGCAAGCAATAATTTTCCCCCTATGTTTCTGTAAAAAGGGGCCATACTAAAGTCTTGAAACACAAGCGCACGCTTTCTGGAAATCTATAAAGTGTACAAATAACTTTCTATTAGACAATAGTTGCTTCTGATGACTGCAAAAACAGTAAAATGTGTTATTTCAAACGAAGTGACCGAGAGCGGAAAATGAAGCAAAACTTGGATTTGGATGGATGTCCGTCGTGGTCGACGAAGACATCAGTGATCCGCATGTTGTAAAGCGCAGGTATTTACCGCCACAGACACAGAGGCGTCGTCCAAATTCGTGTAGAGGGGGCATTGGGGAGAGAGATTCGTTTCGTCACGTCTATCACTAGGCCCAGATTTGACCCCCTGATTTAAATTTAACATCAGAAATAGTACAGTGATAAGGAATTGTTTGATTAAAAGAGTTTAGACATAGAGGATTAAAATCATGGCTTTAAAGCCTTATCCTGCTATCAGGAGACATTGAACTTAATCCTGGTCCGTCCCCAAAGTAAAATATCCATGCGGAGTTTGAAATTTGAGAGTCACATGGAAACTAAAGCATTTTGCCTGTGACGTCTGCAACACATGGTATCACACTAAATGTATGTTAATGAATTCAGCAGTTTATGAAGCATTATGCAATAGTGATATATCTTGGACTTGTTTTACCTGCGGGTTTCCAAACTTTAGTTCGAGACTTTTTGAAGATTCTATTGAAGACTGCAGCTCATAAGCAACCGTTTTGACCCTATCTCACCAGACCGATCCCCAAAAGAAAACTTGAAATTTTGTCCTGAGTTTGCATCCCCCCTGATTTTAAAACTGATAAAATCCCAAATCATAAAGTGCAACTGAACCCCAAATCATTAAGGGGAAAAAGATAAACTTAAATGCATAGTCGTAAATTTTCAATCTCTTATTAAGAAAAAGGGAAGAACTCAGTAATTTAGTCACCGAAAAAAACATTGATTTTTGTAATTGGAACAGAAACTTGGCTAGAAACTAAAAACATCCAGCAGTGAACTTCTAATGGAGGATTTTGATATTTATAGAAAGGACAGATTTGGAAAAAAAGGTGGGGGAGTCTTGATTGCCATTGGGAAGAATTTAGCCAGTGGTTTTTATATCAAGGCAAAAATAGTGAAAGTTTATTTTGTAGGATTAATTTTAAGAATAAGAGACCTGTCATTGTTGGATCAGTTTTACCCGACCTCCAGATTCAGATGAAAATGTATGTTCGTCTATCTGCAGAGACATTCTAACATTGTTTTGGCCAATAGGAAGCATAATTTTGGATTGGTGGAGACTTTAATTTACCAGATATTGATTGGGGTGAAGATGCCATACTTGGTAACAATACAGTAAAAATTATTAATACTCAGTTTTTTGATGCCACCAAAGACCTTGGATTGGTGCAGTCAGTTGAAGCACCAACTCGTGGTAAGGCATTCCTGGGTTTATTTTTTACCAATTGTCCAGGGCCTTTAGGCAATCAGATTAATTGCAGGCCTGGTTGATCATGACATAACTCTCTTAGAGAGCAACTTCAACCCTTTCGAAGAAAAACCCCCTAAACGTACCACAGACTCTGGAACCAAGCAGATTTACCAAAATTGCGAGGGATACTCATGATTTCAGTCGTCTTTTTTTGAGGTCCCAAAGTGTTAAAGATAATGTCAGTGACCTTTGGAAGTGTATAAAAACTAACTTGGAATTTATTAGGATGACAACATACCTACTAAAATAACTTCAAGCAAAAACCACCAGCCATGGATTTCTACAAAAACTAAACGTTTGTTGAGAAGGAAACATCGTTTCCCTTTAAGAAATTGAAACTACATCCTAATTCAGAAAGATTACTGGTTAGGTATAAACATATTAAAGAAGGTGTCAAGAGAATGTAGGCTTGCTCACTCCAATTATGTTAATTCAATGATTTCAAAGGTGATCATCAAAACAAGAAATTAGGTCTTACATAAGGAGTAAGAGACAGGGCAACATTGGATTCCCAACCTGAGAACAACCAAATAACCTAATACAGGAACCCCGAAGGGAAAGCAAACTTACTAAACAAGCAGTTTGTTCAGTTTCTCAAATCCCAAACCTTTAATTAAAAGTTAGATTAAAAGATGATGATAAACTCCCTGAAAATGCAAAAACATCAAAGTAAACAAAGCAGGGGTATTTAAGTTACTGACCAACACAATGAAACAAAGCTACTGGCCCGATGGCGTTTGTGGCAAGCTCTTAAAATTATGTGCCCAAAGAAAATTTAGTGAGGTATACAACTACTTTACCAAGCTTCACTGGACCAAAAAGTAATACCTTTATGAGTGGCGAGATGCGAGCATTGTTCCCTTATTCAAAAAGGGTGACAAAACAAAAGCAAGAACTTAGACCTGTATCTCTTACATCCATATCAGCTAAACTATTGAAAAACATATATAATAGTAGCATAATGGACCACTTGACAATATTGACTTCTTAAATAATTCCCAGCAATGGTTTTAGACAGCGAAGGAGTTGTGAGACTCAACTTATAACAACTCTCAATGATTTAATAACTGTCTTAACAACAGACAGCAAATAGATTCAAATTTATTAGACTTTTCTAAAGCCTTTGATAAGGTTGACCATGAGGGCCTGCTGCTTTAAAATTAGAACACATTGGCATTGGCGGTTCTTTGCTAAAATGGGCTAGATCATTTTCCCCGTTGGGAGAACGCAGAAAGTTGTTGTGGAAGGGTCGTCATCCCCTTGTAAACCCGTCTTGTCAGGTGTACCACAGGGAACTGTTCTGGGGCCCTTGTTTTTCTTAATTTATATAAATGAATAAGTAGAAATCTCTCTCCTGGAACTACTAAAGGCTTTTTGCAGATGACAGTTTAGTATGTAGAAACAATTAGAAGCAAGAATGATACACACATTCTACCCAAGAAGATCTAAACGCTTTACAAGAGTGGGAAAGAACTTGGAAAATGGAATTCATCCCCAAAAGTGCCAAGTGTTGCGTATAATGTAACAAACGCTCACCAATTAGATCAGATTATTCCATCCTAATACTTTCTTAAAGAAACTAATGCTGCAAAATATTTAGGCGTGATTATAGATAATCGTCTCAAATGGAAAGAACATTACAATTTAGTATGTAAGAAAACAAATAACATCTTAGCTTTTTTATACAGGAAATATCAATGACGCCCCCAAAAGGTTTAAAGAAACTGCTACAAAACACTGGTTAGACCCCGTACTGGAATATGGTTGCTCAGTTTGGGATCCTTACCATCTAAAGGATATTGAAACCTCGAAAAGATTCAGAAGAGAGCAGCACGGTTCGTAACAGGGAACCACATCAGAGAAAAAGGGAATACTAGGAAGAACAAGAGGAAATTAGAAGGAAACCCTTAGAAAGAGAAGAGCTTTTATCAAACTTAACATCTTTTTCAAAGGCAGAGCTAAAGTAATTGATATCCAATGGAACAACTAGTATTGAATAAAAGTAGCACCAGGAGTGGCGGTCAATGTTTATACCATACCTGCAAACAAAATTGACAGCCACTTACATTCTTTTATCCCAGTTCTGTACGGCTTGTGGAACTCACCCGCCGGGGGCCATCAAGATTGCCACAAATGCAATCTCTTTTAAAAAACAAATTGATTCGACAGTCTTGAGATCTGCATATTGATAAGTTTCTATTTTTTACTTCCCCAGATGTTTTACTATTGCCTGGGCCCCGATTTTGGGCCCTTGCTTTTAACTTCTTGAATATCGAGTGCGACCCCCTTGTTCCCAAATTTTGCTCCAGGGCCAACAGTCTGAGTCGCACTGTTTATGTTTATTTTATTTTTCTTTTTGACATGGCGCTGGTGACCTGCTCGTTTTTGAGTGAACCAGTGTTTTAGGAAGAAGAAGAAGACCATCACATGGCAGAGGATAGACGGATATCTGATCCTCAAGCACCTACCGTCCAACAAAATTTTTCCATTACAAATGATTTTCAAACTTGATTCATCAGCACACTTTGGCACAAATTCAAGCTTTCTCGCCAGTTTTTCATGACCTGTAGTCCCTGCTTTTGTTCCAATGTATGGCATGTGATCAAAAACAGACTAAATTTATGTTCTGCATTTTCCCCATTTTTTTTCAACTTTTTAAGAAATTATTCGTTCTGTCCCGAGTATTTTTGTTCATTTTGTATATTATGTAATAAACACTGAACTTATACAGCCTTCATGTTCCACTATTTTCCTGTTTGGGGGCTATTGAAGTGGAAAAGCTGATGACAAGCATTCTCTTCGCTATCATTCCCATCCAAGGTCCTTTTTGGAAAACATTTCAAGTTTGCAGAATGTTGTGCACTGTTGCTAAGAGCTAATGATTCTACATGTCTATGCATAAAATGTAACAAATGCAAGTTGGCAATATTGTGGGTATTTTACTCTGCAATATCAGAGCCTAGCATTGGAAAAAGTGATTTAGGCTTACTCAACCGAGGTCCTGGGGCCGCCTAGGCTGATTCATGGGTGACACTTTGAAAATCTGAAAAAAACTGAAAATGAGGCAGGGGTCCAGGGGCCGCCCAGGCCCTGGCGGGGTGCAGGGCAGTGCCCCCGCTGGGGGGTCCGGGGGCGAGCCCCCGGCCGAAGACGATTTTATGAAATTTTAGAGCATTTCATGCCTCTTCTGGCATCAAATTGGAAAATCGAAGTGTGTGTGTGAAAATCAGAGATTTTCTTTTGTAATGACTCTGGTGTGTGTGTGTGTGTGTGTGAAAATGATATATTCTTTTGAATGACTGTGTGTGTGTGTGTGTGAAAATGAGATATTCTTTTGAATGACTGTGTGTGTGTGTGTGAAAATGAGAGATATATTCTTTTGAATGGCTGTGTGTGTGTGTGTGTGTGTGTGTGTGTGTGTGTGTGTGTGTGAAAAACGAGATTCTTTTGAATGACTTTGTGTGTGTGTGTGTGTGTGTGTGAAAACGAGAGAGGGAGAGAGAGAGAGATTTCTGATGACATCCAAGTCCTTTGCTCTTTGAGAAAGAGAGAGAGAGGAAAGGAGGGAGGGGGAGAGAGAGGAGAGAGGAAGGAGGGAGAGAGAGGGAAGGGGGGAGAGAGAGAGAGAGAGAGAGAGCTGTACAGACAGCACACACACACACACCACCCCCCTCCTCTTTTTACATATACCTAAGGGGGAGTACGCTTGCAGGCAGCTTTGAACAGCCAGACCACACTGATGACAGCTAAAAGGATGGGAGAACAGTGAGAGGTAGGTAGAACTGATGGGGGGTGGGGGGGGTAGGTGATAAAGGAGAGGAGTAAGCATCAGAGAGAGGAGAGGGGGGGGGGGGGGGGGGTCGGGAAGGGGACGGAGACGAGTAAGCGCAACAGGGGGGGGGGGGGGGGGGGGGGGGGGGGGGGGGGGGGGGGGGGGGGGGGGGGGAGGACCATTCCCATCTCCACTTGTTCTTCACCCCTTTCTCGCAGTGGTTTTTCAGCGCAACGAAACCTTTGTTTGAGTACGCGATCTCCTTATCGCACAACGTGCAATGGGCCTTGCCAGCACAAGTCATTTCCTGAAAAATTCACCATATTGGCACTTGCTCTTTTCATTTCCGTCGTCGTCGAAATGACAAAATCGGCATCAAGCCAGTCCCTCTCCATTGGTAGCGGCATCCTTAAA
>CM031603.1:55372251-55412251 GCA_018398815.1 Conus ventricosus
CTTTGTTGGGGCTCGTGTTCATGTATTTCTTCTCTCTCTTGTTTCCAACTTGGATGGTGCGCAGAGATCCATTCTTTGTGCTGGCCTTCTTTTTGGGCCAAGGATCTCTTCACATGTGTCATGCCAAAAGCTTTTTGCAGTGTTTCCCACTGTGTCTCGATGTCCGTCTCACTGTCTTCTATCAGCTCTTGTAGCGGCTGGAACCTGTTGGAAAGGCTGATCTGGAAGGGCTGCTTTGTGTCCCTGTTCCGGAGCAGGTCCGACATTGTACCTTGTACTGTGTTGTTGGTTTTGGTGAATCTCTTGAGGCGAAGTCTCACTGTTGTTAAAAGAAGGGTGGTGGTCTGATGACACGTCAGCACCTCTCATCACTCGTACATCCCGCCATGATCTCCTGAATTTGCGGCTAATGCAGATGTGGTCAATCTGGTTCCCCCGTACATGGTTCGGGATCTCCATGGGCCTTGTGGATGCGCTTGTGTGGGAAGATGCTTCCTCCTATCACCAGCGGGTTCAGGGCGCCCCGGTCTGCAAAACGCTCACCATTCTCGTTCATTCTGTCCCAGTCCCTGTGTCCCCATGAGTCCTCGTAGCCTGTGTTGTCCCTTCCGATCTTGGCGTTAAAATCTCCCATCGTATGGTTATGTCCTTTGCTCCTCTTTTGTCTATCACTGTCTGTATTTGCTGGTAGAAGTCATCTTTCTTCCTTCTTCCGCTCCTTGGTGGGAGCATAGCACTGGATGATTTTCAGCCTGAGTCATTCTTCTTCGTGGTAAACAGGGCTGTGATGATGCGGGAGTTGACGGGTTCCCATCCGATGAGTGCCCCTTGTGCCTCCGGTGCCAGCATCAGGGCCACGCCCTCAGTGTGGGGGGCTCCATCCTCTGTGTGTCCTGAGTACAGCAGCTGTTCTCCAGATGAAAGTCTCAGCTGTCCTGATTGTAGCCACCTTGTCTCACTCAGTCCTAGCACTCCGATCTTGTAGTTTTTCATCTCTCTCGCAACTTGGATGGTTTTTCTGTTTCAAACATCGTCCCTGAAGTTCCATGTGGCTACTTTCGTTGTTGTCCTGGTGTTAGAAGGGAGTCGGCCTTGCAGCTTCCTTTCGGCTTTCACTGCACTGCGTCATAAGTCTCCCGGGATGGAGACCCTTCATTGCCCAGGTGAATGCTTTTGGGTTCATTGTCGTCAAAGCTTCTGTAACTCGTCTTTTTTTCCAGGCAGGGTTTTACCCTACGCAAACCCCTTTATCCCCGGCAAAAAAAAAAATAAAATAATATTATAAAAATATATATATATATATATTTAATTTTTTTTAATTTTTATAGTCTAATATCACCAATTGTTGTGAACAGACTCTAAATTAAATCAATCAAATCAAAATCAAACCCAAAGATAATTTCAAATTCTTTTCTGTTTTGATTCAAAGTCAGGTTTATATGCTCTAAGCAAATCAACCCTTCAGTCAAACATTATATTGTTGAAAACAAGTCTTAACACATTACCTAGTTTGAGAATAGCAGCTGTATTACATTCTGCTGGGGTGCCCTCACATTGTGGAATCCATTGTAACGAAAGAGTTGGTAGACTGGCAAAAAGTGGAGCAAAACGTGATGACAATGCATGTAGTTTAATTAAATATTCCTTTGTCTCCTCTGGAGGGATATAGATTATAACAGAATGCGTGTTGGAAGCACTTCTGAAAGAAGTTAGATGATTCTGGGTTCTTTTTGCCCACCCTAAGAATTATCTCTCGTGGCATAATGCTACTTTAAGAACTAGTAATGGCTTTATCATGTTGGTCAATGACCTCTTTGATTTATAGACTCAAACTTAATGCTTTTAAAACAAAATTTGATGAAGACGTAAAATACATCTGTGGTGAGATGTCAAATGTTCATATGCTTCGCAAATGTAAGCAGTTGAGAAAAAATTTTTGCATGCCTTATCTGAATCTTCCCAGGAAGAAATTTTAAATAGTTCCTCACTAATATGTGACACTGGATTAGCATTAACTCAGAGTCCGATTTTTTACTTGCTTGTAATGAGGTGCAGATGTATCTTTGTTCTTAATGTTACTTTTAAAAATTACTGCTAAGTTAATTTATGTTTTCAATCGTTGCTTTTTTCTTTATTTCTTTCTTTCTGTTCCTTTTTTCCAAAGCAAAGATCACCACATAATGTGAATAGACATAAACCTGAAGACTACAGAGAGAGGAGAGAAGAGAGAGAGAGAGAGAGAGAGAGAGAGAGAGAGAGAGAGAGAGAGAGAGAGAGAGAGAAACAAAATAAGAAATGACAGATGCAATGTGTAATATAGACGAAAACGAGACATGCAATTTTTTCCGCCTAGGTAATTAAGAGCCTGTTCTTGGACGTTGGTCTGGATACATTAGATGCAAGTGTTCTTGTCGTGTCACCGAGAGTGACCCAAATACACCCTCTTACAACTGAAGTCGCAGGGGTGGGGGGGGGGGGGGGGCTTTCAATTTAACAGAAAACTTTCGCTGTGCCTAGGACAGTTATGCCCTGAGAAGAAGAAACCGTGTTCTTACAGACAAGGTTTTCTTAAATCCGATGTGTTTGCGTGACACATGGAAGGACAGTGGCAGGAGAATTTTCCCCCTTCTTATATGCGAGTTTTCTTATATCCGAATTTCTTATAAGCCAAGCCATGTTTTGGTCCTTATCAAGCCTGTATATGTACATAGGCTTATGCATTTTGTGTGTAGATGAAATATACCCCATCAATAATTATTCATCACCTACTTGCTGACCAGTTTCGCAGCTTGAGACAACAAAAGTGCAATATACACACAAAAAAGTGCTTTCCTAGTGGCAAAGGGGGCGGTAATGCATTCATTTTGATTAGGTTAGTGGGAAGGTAAGAGATTTGTACGTCCAAGATCTCTTGTAATATGCGCGTGCACGTTATCATTCGTTCCAGTACGTGCTCACACATTCGTGGCGTACTTTCAAAGGGAGTGACCGGGTGACTTGAAGTTCATTGTTATCATTTCCGTCACGTCCGGTCACTGAACCGCCGTGACAGGCGCCTGGACAATCAAGGAGGTCTGCCGTTCTCTATCCTTAGTCATCCGCAACAGCGCTGACCTGGTGTAATGAATTCAGTCCCTTGCGTCCATACACCACTTCTTTAGTGTGCCCCTGCAATGTCTACGCTCCACTGTGTTGAGTAGAATGATACTGGACAGGAACCAAGGTGGCATAGATAGCCCTACCAGTGCAGTTTAAGGCTGTCCAGTGAGATGTACTTGTCACCCGACACACACACACACACACACACGCACGCACGCACGCACGCACGCACACACACACATACACACACACACTAATAGACGATGCTCGGAATTTTGCAAGAAGTTAAAGCTCGCGTTCAAGGAGAGTGGGACAGATGCTGCTGCTGGGCAAGGCCATTGTCATTTTGCCCCATCAGTCATCTTAACGTCAATCAGAGGGAGAAAATGCCGAAACATGGATGTGAAACGGTGCGTCTGCAATACAAACATGCATTTCAAATCAAATATTTGACTTTTGAACAAAAATTGCTGGACCCATACATTGAGAAAACGTAGCTATTTGCAGTGGAAAGACGGGCGTTCTCTTTCCATGATTTCTTTTTCGGAACTCTGGTCAGACCAGTTTCCTGCCAGACCAAGACCAACAATGGTAAGATTGAAATCACAGGCTGGAGGCCCTTAACATCAAGTTGTTCTCATACCAAAGCCTGAGGGGCATCGTTGTGATGGATTTGAACTACAAATAGTTGCTCAGCTCTGATGGCTGGCGGCTACTGGGCGTTTGGTTCCTTTCGGGGTGAGGCGGTTCAGTACATTCAATGAAGTAGTTGAATACACAGTCATAGTGTGGGACGCTTCCATACAGCCTCACTTTGTTTCAAACAGACGTCACAACTCTTCAAGAGTCCGACAACTGCTGGATCGGTAGGTGTGGTCCTCGCTTGAGCAACGCGGAAAAAGAAAAAAAAAAGCGCGTTTAGCAATGTTCTTCAAGCTAAAAGATGAATAGTCCGGCTTGCCGTCTGAGAACTCAAATGACGCCCCTGTCGCCCCGTCAGAGACGTGGTCACAGCCCGCAGTTGACCCTTATTACCTGCTGAACAACAACACAGAGTTCCCTCCGTCCTAGAACCCTGCGGACTGAAACTTTATCCCGGCGATATTTTTTTTTTTTTTAGTCTTCAATCGCTGACACGTTCACGTCGAGATTGTCCCGCTCCCGTCATCCCTAACTCAAATTTATTTATTCATTCATTCATTCATTCGTTCGTTACTTCATTCATTCATTCATTCATTAATCACTATTTTGTTTGCGTCGGTCTGGCCTTAGGTGGGGGCTCACTATATCCTCATGAATTGGTGGGTCAGGCAGACAGTGCATCTGGCCTTGTCTGCACCATCTCACTGTAGCTGGCCTAGGCCCTAAGGTTACTGACTTTTCTTCCTTTTTTGCCCCTCCGGCATACTGATGACCATCATTGCTGATCTCCTAACAGCGTTAGAATCATCAAATCATTGATGGTGGCTGCTTTATGGGAGAAGTCCTGTAGATCGTTCCTTCGGACCAGTGAGTGACGTTGTTGTGTCTTGTTTCCAGTTTCCCAACTACTTTTTCAGAGTCACGGATGTGGGTGGACCTCATGGAGCCACTTCTCGCAGATGATCTATCCCTTCGCCGACGTCGTGGCGTTAGACAACGGTCCGCCCCAGATAAACAGGTGTGGGTCTTTCCTTCGTAATGCCAGGCATCGCCATTTGTCTCACATGGTTTACGTCCTCATAGCGAAAGCGTTTAGGAACATGTTGTTCTTTCACGGTAGTCTGTCTCACATGCCTTGTACTAGCATTTTAACGCGGCGTCACCTGCCTCATCATACCCCCCCCCCCTCCCCTCCCCTCGTTCACCTATCCATGTCCGTTTATCTCCGTCCACAACAGTCATTGCAAAAGACTATACATTTGACCAGGGAAGGAAAGGGAGAGAATAGGAGGGGTGTGGATGGGGATTAACTTAGGACTGTGTGACAGGATATAATAATTGTACGGTGAGAGGGAGGAGGGGAAGGAAGTGGGGGGGGGGGGGAGAAGAGGACAGCGGCTTGAATTTCCTGCCTAAAAACGATGTCAATACAAATTCTACTGCCATCTGAAACTGAAAAAGTGATCTGTTCGTTGGATGATGAAGTTGTTTCTGACAATCAGTGTATTTTGCAGCAATTCTCGATGGCAGCAGTGTTGCATACTTCACACACACACACACACACAGAGAGAGAGAGAGAGAGAGAAGAGAGAGAGAAGAGAGAGAGAGAAGAGAGAGAGAGAGAGAGAGAGAGAGAGAGAGAGAGAGAGAGGAGTTGGACGGTGTGGACATTGCTTTGTATGCCACACTCACCACCCTATGCCGCCTCTCAATCTTACTTCTTTTCCACACCTGTAACTACAGCGTCGAATGTCTCTTCGCCAGGGTAACTATACTCCCGTCAAATAACGTTGGTGATACTACCCTGCTTGTATCCCACTCTTCCTCCCTCACACCCCACACCCCCCAACCCTTCCTTTCTCGTGTCTTTGTCTTGTAAAAGCACATTAATCACAGTGGCATTCTGAAGAGCTCACCGTGTGTGTGTGTGTGTGTGTGTGTGTGTGTGTGTGCGTGCGTGCGTGCGTGCGTGCGTGCGTGCGTGCGTGCGTGCGTGCGTGCGTGCGTGCGTGCGTGCGTGCGTGTGTGTGTGTGTGTGTGTGTGTGTGTGTGTGTGCGTGTGTGTGCGTGCGTGTGTGCATACGTGCGTGTGTGTGTGAGTAGACGTGTACATGACACAGTTATTAAAGCTACAGTTCTCTATTTAACAGATATGTTCGTCTCTTAAAAGCTTTATATACAGAAAGCGCAACACTGTACCAGATTACTATTTTGTCATTAGGTTTGATGATCGGAACAGGGATGGGCGCATGGCATACTTATCAGGTATGAATTCTTTTCTGAAATCATCATAGGCAGGACAACAAAGTAGGAAATGTATTTTCATTCTCAATCACGCCATGACAAAATGGCAATCGATCTCAGTATCTGACTCATAACTGTCTTGTAGCATGAACTTTGATGTCTGGTACACCAATTCTAAAGCGTGTCAGAGCACGTCTGACGAACTTACTTATGACTAAACTCATATACGATTCCATTCAAGCGACAGTTTATAATCACAGTGAAATTCTATTCTATCACAGCCTGTAATGTGGTTGCTCCAATTTTGTTTCTGGTTGTCTATGAATATTATTTAAAAACAATGTGAAAAGTCATCGATATCTTCGACTCCTTTGTTTAGCCACACAAAATAAAAACCGAATTTAGATAAGGTTATTCTTTTGTCGGATGCCCGTGTTCGCTTATCTCGTTCATCTAGGTTACGTAGCATAATACAAGCTTTGTGTGGGGGTATTGCAATGATCCATTCTGTTTATTTCTAACCAGTATCGAATGCGTCAGACAATATCATTGATATACAAAGATTTCGTCCATCTCTCCATAGATAATCTCGTTTGGCGTTCCTCTGTCCACTTCCAGATATCGTTTCCTAGCACCTTGTATGCCTTCTTTCTATTTCAGTGAATGTCCTGTATAGTCCCCATATTTCTGAGCGGTATAAACAGAATTTACTGTATCTGGACATCAAATTATTTAAGAAAAACAGTAAATTTGTTGGTTTTAAAGTGTTCAGAACGTTTAAAATATTCAATAAAGCTTTCTTGACTTTCGTGGCGAGATCACTGCAAACCGGAAAAACTAAATCTGTGGTGAAAAAACACACCAAGGTATTTATAAGCTTTAAACACCCGCATTTGTACTCCGAAAAACGACCACTTTTCATGGGATGCCAAAAATCCTCCTTTACGGCAAACGATATTACTTTTATCAATGTTCACAGTCAGTTGAAGACGTTGGATGAATCGTGCAGCATTCTAAGCTGGTTTGCAGTTTCAGACAGGAGGACGACATCATCAGCAAACAGGAGTGTGAATCTCACGATGACCTCTGGTGATAAAGTTGCACCGTGATTGTCATTGTTAATTTTATCTATCGCTAGTTCGTTTAATTAATAATAAAATTGGATTGCACACATCTCCCTGCCCAAGACCGGGAGTACACTGTATATAATTGGGTATCTTGGAGCTACTTCTAACGCGTGCTTTGACTGATGTGCACGTGGGCCTACAAGCTTTGAATGCAAAGCAATAATTTTCCGCCTATGTTTCTGTAAAAGGGGCCATACTAAATGTCTTGAAACACAAGCGCACGCTTTCTGGAAATCTATAAAGTGTACAAATAACTTTCTATTAGACAATAGTTGCTTCTGAGTGACTGCAAAAACAGTAAATATGTGTTAGTTTCAAACGAAGTGACCGAGAGCGGAAAATGAAGCAAAACTTGGATTTGGATGGATGTCCGTCGTGGTCGACGAAGACATCAGTGACTCCGCATGTGTGAGCGCAGGTTAGTTACCGCCACAGACACAGAGGCGTCGTCCAAATTCGTGTAGAGGGGGGCATTGGGGAGAGGAGATTCGTTTTCGTCACGTCTATCACTAGGCCCAGATTTGACCCCCTGATTTCAATTAACATCAGAAATAGTACAGTGATAAGGAATTGTTTGATTAAAAGAGTTAGACATAGAGGAGTTAAATCATGGCTTTTAAGCCTTATCCTGCTATCAGGAGACATTGAACTTAATCCTGGTCCGTCCACCAAAGTAAAATATCCATGCGGAGTTTGCAATTTGAGAGTCACATGGAAACATAAAGCAGTTGCCTGTGACGTCTGCAACACATGTATCCACTAAATGTATGTTAAGAATTCAGCAGTTTATGAAGCATTATGCAATAGTGAATTATCTTAGGACTTGTTTACCTGCGGGCTTCCAAACTTTATTTTTCGAGACTTTTTGAAGATTCTATTGAGACTGCAGCTCATAAAGCAACCGTTTGCCCCTATCTCACCAGACCGATCCCCAAAAGAAAACTTGAAATTTTGTCCTGATTTTTGCATCCACCCTGATTTTAAAACTGATAAAATCCCAAATCATAAAGTGCAACTGAACCCCAAATCTTTAAGAGAAAAAGATAAACTTAAATGCATAGTCGAAATTTTCAATCTCTTATTAAGAAAAAGGAAGAACTCAGAAAATTTAGTCACCGAAAAAAATTGATGTTGTAATTGGAACAGAAACTTGGCTAGAAACTGAACATCCAGCAGTGAACTTCTAATGGAGGATTTTGATATTTATAGAAAGGACAGATTTGGAAAAAAAGGGGGGGGAGTCTTGATTGCCATTGGGAAGAATTTACCAGTGAGTTTTTATATCAAGGCAAAAATAGGAAATTTTTATTTTGTAGGTTTAATTTAAGAATAAGAGACCTTCATTGTGGATCAGTTTTACAGACCTCCAGATTCAGATGAAAATGAATTTTTCGTCTATCTGCAGAGACATTTCTAACATTGTTTTGGCCAATAGGAAGGCAATTTTAAGGATTGGTGGAGACTTTAATTTCCCAGATATTGATTGGGGTGAAGATGCCATACTTGGTAATCAATACAGTAAAAATATTAATACTCAGTTTTTTGATGCCACCAAAGACCTTGGATTGGTGCAGTCAGTTGAAGCACCAACTCGTGGTAAGGCATTCCTGGATTTATTTTTCCCAATTGTCCGGGGCGCTTTAGGCAATCAGGAATTAATTGCAGGCCTGGGTGATCATGACATAACTCTCTTAGAGACAACTTTCAAACCCTTTCGAAAAAAAACCCCCAAAAACGTACCATCAGACCGGGAACCAAGCAGATTTACCAAAATTGCGCAGGGATACCATGATTTCAGTCGTCTTTTTTTGAGGCCCCCATAGGTTAAAGATAATGTCAGTGACCTTTTGGGAAGTGTTAAAAACAATTGGAATTTATATGGATGACAACATACCTACTAAAATAACTCAAGCAAGAACCACCAGCCATGGATTACTACAAAACTAAACGTTTGTTGAGAAGGAAACATCGTTTCTTTAAGAAATTGAAACTACATCCTAATTCAGAAAGATTACTGGTTAGGTATAAACATATAAGAGAAGGTGTCAGAGAGAATGTGGGCTTGCTCACTCCAATTATGTTAATTCAATGATTTCAGAAGGTGATCATCAAAACAAGAAATTATGGTCTTACATAAGGAAAAAGAGACGGGACAACATTGGGATTCCAGACCTGAGAAACAACCAAATAACCTAATACAGACCCGAAGGGAAAGCAAACTTACTAAACAAGCTTTTTGTTCAGTTTTCTCAAATCCCAAACCCTTTTAATTTAAACGTTAGTTTAAAAAGATGATGAAAAACCCTCCCTGAAATGCATAACATCAAGTAAACAAAGCAGAGTATTAAGTTACTGACCAACATCAATGAAAACAAGCTACTGGTCCCATGGCGTTCGTGGCAACTCTTAAAATTATGTGCCAATGAATTGAGTGAGGGATAACCAACTACTTTACCAAGCTTCACTGGACCAAAGAGTAATACCTGATGATGGCGAGATGCGAGCATTGTTCCCTTATTCAAAAAGGGTGACAAAACAAAAGCAGAGAACTATAGACCTGTATCTCTTACATCCATATCAGCTAAACTACTTGAACACATAATATTTGTAGCATAATGACCATCTTGACAAATATGACTTCTTAAATAATTCCCAGCATGGGTTTTTGACAGCGAAGGATTTGTGAGACTCAACTTATAAAAAACTCTCAATGATTTTTAAAAACTGTCTTAACAACAGACACAAATAGATGCAATTTTATTAGACTTTTCTAAAGCCTTTGATAAGTTGACCATGAGGGCCTGCTGCTTAAATTAGAACACATTGGGGATTGGCGGTTCTTTGCTAAAATGGGCTAGATCATTCCTCGTTGGGAGAACGCAGAAAGTTGTTGTGGAAGGGGCGTCATCCATTGTAAACCAGTCTTGTCAGGGGTTTCCACGGGGAAAGTTCTGGGGCCCTTGTTTTTCTTAAATTTATATAAATGATATAAGTAGAAATCTCTCTCCTGGAACTACTATAAGGCTTTTTTGCAGATGACGTTTAGTATGTAGAACAATTAGAAGCAAGAATGAAAACACACATTCTACAAGAAGATCTAAACGCTTTACAAGAGTGGGGAAAAAACTTGGAAAATGGAATTTCATCCCCAAAATGCCAAGTGTTTGCGTATATGTAACAAACGCTCACCAATTAGATCAGATTATTCCATCCATAAAACTATTCTTAAAAGAAACTAATGCTGCAAAATATTTAGGCGTGATTATAGATAATCGTCTCAATGGGAAAAAACATTTCAAATTTTGTATGTAAGAAAGCAAATAACATCTTAGCTTTCTATACAGGAATATCAATGACTGGGGCCCCCCAAAAGGTTAAAGACAACTGCTACAAACACTGGTTAGACCAGTACTGGAATATGGTTGCTCAGTTTGGGATCCTTACCATCTAAAGGATATTGATAACCTCGAAAGATTCAGAAGAGAGCAGCACGGTTCGTAAACAGGGAACCACATCAGAGAAAAAGGGAATACTAGGAAGAACATGAGGAAATTAGAATGGAAACCCCCTTTGAAGAAGAAGAGCTTTATCAAACTTAACATCTTCTTCAAAGGCAGAGCAAAGTAAATTGATATTCCAATGGGAAAAACTATATTGAATAAAGAGCACAGGAGTGGCGGGCAATGTTATACCCTACCTGCAATCAAATATTTACAGCCACTTACATTTTTTTAAACCCAGTTCCCGTACGGCTGTGGAACTCACTGCCGGGGGCCATCAAGATTGCCCCAAATGCAATCTCTTTTAAAAAACAAATGGGTTCGACATTTTGAGATCTGATATTGTAAGTTTCTATTTTTACTTCCCCCGATGTTTTTTCATTCCTGGGCCTGAGTTTGGCCATTGCTTTAACTTCTTGAATATCGAGTGCGACCCCTTGTTCCCAAATTTGCCCCCAGGGCCAACAGTCTGAGTCGCACTGTTTTATGTTATTTTATTTTACTTTTTGACATGCGCGCTGGTGACCTGCTCGTTTTTGAGTGAACCAGTGTTTAGGAAGAAGAAGAAGACCATCACATGGCAGAGGATAGACGGATATCTGATCCTCAAGCACCTACCCTCAACAAAATTCTTCCCTTACAAATGATTTTCAAACTGATTCATCAGCACACTTTTGGGACAAATTCAAGCTTTCTCGCCCGTTTTTCATGACCTGTAGTCCCTGCTTTTGTTCCAATGTATGGCATGTGATCAAAAACAGACTAAATTTATGTTCTGCATTTTCCCCATTTTTTTCAACTTTTTAAAAATTATTCGTTCTGTCCCGAGTATTTTTGTTCATTTTGTATATTATGTAATAAACACTGAACTTATACAGCCTTCATGTTCCACTATTTTCCTGTTTGGGGCTATTGAAGTGGAAAAGCTGATGACAAGCATTCTCTTCGCTATCATTCCCATCCAAGGTCCTTTTTGGGAAAACATTTCAAGTTTGCAGAATGTTGTGCACTGTTGCTAGAGCTAATGATTCTACATGTCTATGCATAAAATGTAACAAATGCAAGTTGGCAATATTGTGGGTATTTTACTCTGCAATATCAGAGCCTAGCATTGGAAAAAGTGATTTAGGCTTACTCAACC
This sequence comes from Conus ventricosus, assembly GCA_018398815.1. Lineage (NCBI taxonomy): Eukaryota > Metazoa > Mollusca > Gastropoda > Neogastropoda > Conidae > Conus > Conus ventricosus. The sequence goes on from CM031603.1 coordinate 55,384,005, forward strand.
GAGGTCCTGGGGCCGCCTAGGCTGATTCATGGGTGACACTTTGAAAATCTGAAAAAAACTGAAAATGAGGCAGGGGTCCAGGGGCCGCCCAGGCCCTGGCGGGTGCAGGGGCAGTGCCCCGCTGGGGGGTCCGGGGGCGAAGCCCCCCGGCCGAAGACGATTTTAATGAAATTTAGGAGCATTTCATGGCCTCTTCTGGCATCAAATTGGAAAATCGAAGTGTGTGTGTGAAAATCAGAGATTTTCTTTTGAATGACTCTGTGTGTGTGTGTGTGTGTGAAAATGATATATTCTTTTGAATGACTGTGTGTGTGTGTGTGTGAAAATGAGATATTCTTTTGAATGACTGTGTGTGTGTGTGTGAAAATGAGAGATATATACTTTGAATGGCTGTGTGTGTGTGTGTGTGTGTGTGTGTGTGTGTGTGTGTGTGTGAAAACGAGATTCTTTGAATGACTTTGGGGTTGTGTGTTGTGTGTGTGTGAAAACGAGAGAGGGAGAGAGAGAGAGAGATTTCTGATGACATCCAAGTCCTTTGCTCTTTGAGAAAGAGAGAGAGAGGGAAAGGAGGGAGGGGGAGAGAGAGGAGAAGAGGGAAGGGAGGGAGAGAGAGGGAAGGGGGAGAGAGAGAGAGAGAGAGAGAGCTGTACAGACAGCACACACACACACACCACCCCCCTCCTCTTTTTACATATACCTAAGGGGGAGTACGCTTGCAGGCAGCTTTGAACAGCCAGACCACACTGATGACAGCTAAAAGGATGGGAGAACAGTGAGAGGTAGGTAGAACTGATGGGGGGTGGGGGGGGTAGGTGATAAGGAGAGGAGAAGCATCAGAGAGAGAGGGGGGGGGGGGGGGGGGGGTCGGGAAGGGGACGGAGACGAGTAAGCGGCAACAGGGGGGGGGGGGGGGGGGGGGGGGGGGGGGGGGGGGGGGGGGGGGGGGGGGGGGAGGCCATTCCCATCTCCACTTGTTCTTCACCCTTTCTCGCAGTGGTTTTTCAGCCGCAACGAAACCTTTGTTTGAGTACGCGATCTCCTTATCGCAACGTGCATGGGCCTTGCCAGCACAAGTCAGTTTCCTGAAAAATTCACCATATTGGCACTGCTCTTTTCATTTCCGTCGTCGTCGAAAATGACAAAATCGGCATCAAGCCAGTCCCATCTCCATTGGTAGCGGCATCCTTGGTCAGAAAACGGCTTTCCGCGTTGAACAACATCGACTCTTCGCGCCATGATACTCGCTGCTGTAAGTTAACAAGGGAAAGTGTACAAAGATGGCGGCGAACCCGGCGACAGCGTACCGAATAAGAAGCGCGCCGGATGCGAATTTTTTTTTCGCGATAAAAACGATTTCGGCGTACGCTCAATCGAAATCGGCGTATGGGCGTCTATGAATCGGCGTATATACGCCGAAAGGCTTACAATGCTAGACCCTGAATATGTATGAGCAAGCAGGTGAACTTTGCACGCATGAACCTGAAAGCCATTATATTATTCATGACAAATGGAATGTGTGAGTACGTTTGTTTTTTACACTGCAGCTGTTCAAAATACAGATAAAATAATTGAAAGAACATGATTGTATTTGTATAATTGTCCTGGGTCGGCTGGGCTATAAGCAACATTATCTGTTCCCCCCCCCCCCCCCCCCCCCCTTGCCTGCCCCTTTGATTTCTTCAATACAGGTATCATTCTTTGGGATTATACACATGGAGATAGAGATGGGAATTAAGAGATCCGATATGAAAGCATTTTATGTGTTCCAAAAGGATTTATTATATTATGCATGTGTGCCTGTTTCTTAGTGGTCATGATATGTATGTAAAGTACATAGAGAATGTTACTGTAACTTTTTGTTGTTTGTTTTGCCTGCTATTGTTAAAACTCATCAGTTTTGAATGAAAAAGATAAGCAGGCTTTTACTATTCATTCTAGGTTTCTTTTTTTTTTCATTTTCTATTCCATGCCTGTTCACAATTTTATTCATATGCGTTACCATACTGTTGTGCAATTTTTCTTAACAAACATATAGGCCTACAGTCCCAGTTTCAGTCTCCATTCCTTGAGCTAAGGCACTTTTACAAGTTTATAGCATCACTCGCTCTTTGCCAACTGCTCCCCTTCCCTCCTCCCTCACACACACAGAAACTTGTTTTTGAGAACAGAAAGTTCAGTTTGAAATTGTAATAAAAGTATTGATCAATTTTTGTGCTGGTTCATTAATTAGCTTTATAAGCAGTGTAACTGTGAATGTGTACATAAACTCAGTCTCTTCTTCTTCTTCTTCTTCCTAAAATACTGGTTCACTCAAAAACGAGTAGGTCACCAGCGCGCAAATCATTGGTCTCGACAATCATTGGTTTGCTAATCATGCCAGTCAATGTCATCAGGCAATTTTCAATTGAGTCCAAGCAGAATGATTGCTTTTCTTCAAGAATTCCCTATCCCTGCTTTCAAAATGACCATCTTAAAAGTGATTGCAACATTCTGTTCTCACTATGAAATCACATTCTGGTGGGACAAGTGGTGACATCTGGCTTCTTTCGATCTTCTCGACTCCCAGATCATTTTCAGCCCAAGGTTGTGCTAATTTCAGCTTGGGGAGTAATGTTGAGGCTACAGAATGATGAAAACGTTGCCGACCTCTCTTTTCCGCCATAATTTGATGGACGTCTTTACTAGGTAGACTTCCCTAACACATTCCGTTGTTTGTCTTCAAAATGGCTGCCCACCTCAGATACCAGGATTACAGGTTACATGCACACGCAGTGCAAGAACACAAGGGGAAATCCCTGACCTTTACCCTTTTAAAAATAGCATGACTCCGAAGGCTGAGACTTCAAGGTCTCAGGTGAAAAGCGCCTCTGTGCATTGCATTTTCCAGTTGTCCCGGTCAAAGGACTTCGTAGTCCACGGACCTCTCCATTGGCTCACACTTTCATCAGCCTTGTTCATGAATTACACACCCGACACCAAAAATTAATCATTGGTGCAAGTGTAAGGTTACATTATCGAAATTCAAAACATGAACATGTCCTGCATTACAGAACACATTAGCTGGCTACTTCAGCCCTTCAGTTTCAACCTCGCAGTGCGTCAAACAGTATTAATGGTGGACATGTCAGTCAGCAGGTTCTAAAAACTTGTTTAGCTACATCTTCGAAACCTCTCCCACATCATTTTATAAATCACTCCTCTTTAATTACCTGCTTTCACTTCTCAAGCTTGACCGAGTCTTTCTAACATAAGGCTGGAAACCATCCTCAGAGACATAGCATACACTGAGTTGTTGTTGCATGTGTTCATATTGGAGAAAGACAAGTCAAACAATACACAGCGAGTCTCGACAATCACATTCATGAAACATTGCTTTATTTCTTTTCCATTCACTTTCTGAGCACGAGGAACCAAACACTGAAACAGGGCAACACACTCGAAGTCTTTTTTCATTCACTTAAAACACACAAATAAAAAAAGGTCACCCAGTTCACATCAACATGAATCCACAAAGCTTGAACAATATATGCCATGGACAGTACTCGCCACCACCACCAGCAACTCCCGCTGTCTGGACCTACCCTTCATTATGCTTTAGTACAGTAGACACACACTGGCAGTCATGACAGATGAAACTGACCAAACACACTGTCCACCAACAATGCACAGTCTTACTCTGTATGGACATCAACATTCACTGTATTACATGGGATCAAAGAATATACCAAACATGATATCCATCCCTATGCAATGTGAAAGAAAAAAAACAAACGTACAAAAAAAAAAGATCCCCCCTCCTCCCCCACACAAACAGTATTCATGGACATTGGCTGTACAGACACTAATATCATGTTGCATTGCATCTTGAACACACGCACGAGCGTGCGCACACACACACACACACACACACACACACACACACACACACCACACACAGGCTGTTCAACAGCAAACCAGTTGGCAGAATGGTTCATAATATTAGTTGTATGGCACTAATATCATGTTATGCCATGATGACATAGGTGTATACTTTTGTTTGAAATTCCACAGGCTGAACACTAACGCACCTAACCATGCAAACTGACTGAAACGGACCGCAGCGTTACTGAAAAAAATGACAAAATAAACAAACTGGGTACAAAGTAATGCACATATTTTCACATAAAATACAAACAATTTTTTTTGACAAATATGTCTTGTTAAGGCGTTACAGACAGCAGATATAAATTGTGCACACAACAAACTTTCAAGACCACAGTCAGCATGAAAAGGACAAATGTACAAAAGAGTTAAATAGTGAGGACAGTTAAAAAACAAGGCACGGGTAGAGACTGGGGGGGGGGGGGAGGGGGGGAGAGGGTGGATGGGAGAGGGATATGAAGTCATGTGACTATGCGTGTGTGTGAACAGTGTCAAGTGAGAAAAACTGAAGAGACAGAGAATGGAAGTGAGAGAGTTTGCTGGCCTCTTTCTCACTTGTCTTTGTCCCATTCCTGTACACATCATTTGCTGCTACCTCCCTTCTCGTCTTCCCCTTTTTATACCTGATCATTCTCTCTGCCTTCCATCCTCCCCCCCCCCCTTCTCCCATTCACAAACACACATACATACACACACAAGTTCATGTACATACACAAATACTATACTCTTCCTTCCCCTCTCTCCCTTTCTTTGTTTCTCTCTCCTCCTTGCACACACACACACATCTGTATTCACCTCACTTCTTACTCCCTTCCCCTCTATCCCATTCCCATCCTCTCTCTCCCCTCCTCTGCCTTCTTTTTGAACTGTCCTCACAATTCCACACTTTCATACATTCTCATTTTCATGCTGACTGAGACCAGGGAAGAATTGTTTTGTACATGATTTATGTCCGTTGTTTGTAACTCTGAAGAAGATGTGTCTGTCGAAAATTCACTCCTCTCTTTTGCAATTTGTATCAAAATAAGCATTACTATGAACCTTCTGTTTGTTTTTGAGAGCGAGTGTTACAGCATGCAAATGTTTGACAAAAAAACACGTCTTCATACTTTAAAAAAAAAAAGGAATAAGACCGTCAGTAAAAAAAAAAAAAGAGTAAATAAAAATCTACTATCACATTCAAGACCTACTTTAAAAAGTTGAGATGAGCGATAAAACCGCCAGTTAGTTTATAAAAAATTATTCAATAAGAATAATTTTTAGACAGAGAGGGGTTAGTTACCGCCAAGGACATAGACAGACGAAGCACAGGACAAGACGCAATGCCTTTCGACCTCTTGGGTCTTCTTCAGGCAAAAACAAATAACATTTAGGACAGTGAAAATGAAGAATGAGAAACCACTTATCTTCTCATAATCGGCGCACGATCTATGCACCAAATATTGTGTCTTGTCCTGTACTTTGTCTGTGTCCTTGGCAGTAACTAACCCCCTCTATTTCTAAATTTTGCTTCATTTTCCACCCTCGGTCACTCCATCTTGAAACAATAAGTCAACCTGTTTAAACAAAAATCATTCATACCAAATAACCACTTGTTTCTGACCCGCACCTAGATTCAACTCACAAATTAACATTACTTTTTGCCTGTGAACATAAACTCTGCTGACAATTACCTCCATTTCTGGCACTGTTTGATATATAAAGTTGTCCCTCTTTCACTGAGATTATCAAGGAAAGACGCACAACATCTCTTTCTAAATTTAACAGCATGATTTCAGAACAGAAATGACAAACTTTGAGTTCGATCAAAATGTTTAGTTCAGCTGTTTGGCAAAATCGTGCTTGACATTAAGCAGAGTCAGAGAGAAAAGAAAAATATTATGTAACAGTAACGATTATATCTAATATCCATGGGTGAAACCTACAAAACTTGATTTGACTAAAATAAGGCCAGGGCCCAGGGGCCGCCTAGGCCCCAGCGGGGTACTGGGGCAGTGCCCCGTTGGGGGGTCCTGGGGGGCCAAAGCCCCCCGAGCGAAATTGAATTTTAAAATTTTTTTAGGTCAATTTCGTTAGCTCTCCTGCACCAGAAAAAGCTTAACTGTAACATGATTTCTGCAGTAAAAAGCTTAACTGTAACATGCTTTTGTGAGTTACTGTTAGACTTTATGTTCAATTAATTCATTTAAATGGATAACAATAATATTTACCATTTTATGGCTTATTGTACAAGCTCAGGAAAGTTAAAGTCTAAAAGTGTAGAAATAAACCAGAATATAAAAACCCAAAAAGGGAAATTTTTCTCACCCAATCTGAACTGATCGTTTTTGAGCAAACGATACAGAAACATGTGCCGGCCACGTTCATTTTCTTGCATCTCTTGCGATATTCATTGCCATCGTCATCCGTTTCGTTTAGCCATTGCCATCTCCATTTATTTCTAATTTGGCCCTTGATGGTTGCTACTGGATCTCCTTCTTTCAAAAAAGCCATGACTACTTAATTTCCGGAGCACCGTGCAAACTTTCGTTGTCAGCTAAACGCACCAATGTTAGCCTGTGAAGACGCCAGAAATACAGAAACAGCTACTTCCGGTAAGAGATCAAAAGCATTGATCGAACACAAAATCGGAACCAATAAATCGTGATTTAAAAAAAAAAAAAATTTTTTTTTAATCGACGGAAGTTCCATCAAGACTGAAAGTCATTTTGATGGATTTCCATCCATAGACAGAAAAGTTTCCCCCATGAATATCCTATGTCCCCACGTGATTGGAAGAACAATCGAGCAGAGACGATTTCTCTGCGCTTAATCAGAACTTTGACACCCAGCAGTTTTTATTTTGGGGCAAACAACATGGTGCAGTGATTACACTGAAAATTATCTGTCCACGTTTTCAACGAAAAAAAGAAAAAAGTTATTCCTTTACCTCACACATAATTTTGTACATCTCCAAACCAAGATTCACTGAAACTTTCATGCATAATAAGAGTTCTACAGTTTCAATTCTATTATAGCCCAGCAGACCACACAAGGCCTCTTCACTGGTGTTTCTACATACAGAACCAAAACAAGAAACACAATACAGTTATCTATAACACATTGACATCAGCCCATAACATTCCAGCCAAACTATTGACGTCCTTGAGGTGGATAGTCCTACGTCGTGTAGAGGGTAACACAACAGTCAGTCTGCTGAATTCATTACCCCCCAGATTTAAAAAAAAAGAAGTGAAAACATAAACGATAAACAAAACGCCGTCACATTAAAAACATATGAAAATGCCCAATGGGTTTATACACACTGCCAACTGGACAACTAGCGTCGACTCGGGACAATATTTACAGTTTCAGATTTCAACAGAAAAGTTGGTATGTTATAAATGTTAATAATAACAACAAAAATCTGTGCACACTTTTGAAGTGAGGTAAGAAAGCTAGAAATAGAAAAGGCAGTCAAGAAAATGACAGGAGGGAGAAAAATTTTACGAGTACTGAATTTCTAGATGGCAGGATACAATTTGAATGTATAATGAAACAGCTTCAACAACTAATAAACTAGGATACAACTGATACTGAAACTCTGTATTAGAGTAGTTCCATCTAATGAACTCAGGATACAGTTTATACTGAAAGAGACACTGCAACAGTGTAGTTGCCACAACTAATTAACTCAGGATGCAATTTAAAATCAGAGTACTTGTCACAACTAGTATACCAGGATACAATTCACAATAATGAACCCCAACATCAGGGTGGTTATTAAAACTAATAAAACTCATTACACAATTAAAGAAACAGCACTAACATCAGAACAGTTATACAATACAAAAGAAAAAATGCCCTCTCTATTCTTCAGGCGTATCAGAGCAGTTACAGCCACCACTAAACCAAGGACACAACTTAAAATCAGAGAACCACTGCATAAGAGCAGTCATCACGACTGATAAACTCGAGGAAACAATTCGTTATGGACGAGCCACCACATCAGAGTAGTTATCACAACCGATAAACTCAGGATAAAATTTATTACAAAAAAGAGCCATAGGAGTTATTACGATAAACGCAGGATATAATCTATAATGAAACAGCTACCGCTACGACCAACAAGCAAATGGCCTCTCAGTCCTTCAGGCATATTTCAGCCCTGGCATCAGAGTAGTTACCATACCAATAAACTAACGCCATCACAATCCTTCATGAACATCAGACAAGCTGCCATCCCAGACTGAAGCGCTGCAAGACACTGCCAATGGCAGAAGACCGACAGCTGCAGTGGATCCCGGCTCACTGGGGGCTCCCTGGGAACAAGGCTGCTGACCTGGCAAAGCAGGGCGCTGAAGGATACCATACATTTGACACCATCCACTACAGCTAGATGTATAATACCACTGGGGCACTTCCCAATGATGTCCTGGGATGACAAACCACTAGTTGATTAGGGAACAGCAAAGCATCCTGGTAAGACTCCTCACTGGACACAACAGACTGAACTGTTGTGTGTACAGTGGGCACAGACAGCCGCCCTCTCCTGCGGCCGGGAACGTCAATCTGCAGACTGTGTGCCCCGAGATGCCCCACGCCCCCTCTGTGAACAAGGAAGAGGAGATGTCCGGCTACTGGAGAATCTGCTTCCAACAAAGCTGCAAGACCTTGTGCTACCATTTGGCAAAAAAGTGCCAAGTCTATTTTGTTTTTTGACATGAAGTTTGGTTCAACCCCAACAGTTCATATAATGATGTTTTGGTAATAATGGTGTAAATGAAAATGCTTTTCTGTTTTTTTCTTCCTAAAACTAACTAAATAATCTCCTGAATCTCAATCCAAACGCTGCATGCCTTTCTTGTATGTGCAACAGGGCATAACAAAAATCAGAACCCAGTGAAATAATCAAGCAAAGTAGGCACAAATTGCTTATGAGAAAGGAAAAAAGCCTTTGAAAAGGCCCATTTAAAAAGTGAACGATAAAATGCAAGTCTTCTCCCATGATAAAGAAAACAAATGTTTACAGAAATAAAAATCTCATCCAAAATGATGTATGTACAAATAACGAAAAAAGAAACAGAAGTGAAAGCAGTCATGAGATCACTGTAATTCGACTGAACTTCCACAAGCGTTAAATGAATCCAATTATAGACCAGTGCGTGTGAGAGAACGGATGTGTGTATGTGCACATTAGTATATGTACATGTATTATCAATGCATAACCAGACGCGATAAACAAAATTTGTACACATATTTTCTGATGGTAAACTATGGTGTGAATGTGTGCATGTGTGTGTATTTCTGCAGTATGAATGATGCTACACGTTCCACATGTGGACTGTGTCTGTCTAAAGCTATGCATGCATACAGACACACTTACAGGAAACTGAACTTTTGTGTATGTTCTTAGGTGCCTGCAAATGTGTTTGTGCACATAGGCATAACATGTTGGCCATAATCATAATATCACCAATACTTACAAAGCCATTAGAAAGAAATGGTTTCTTCTGTAAATGACAGACATGGAAATAGATTCCTGGTCTGGCTGTAAATCATACTAGTTGTGGTCCATAAGTTTGGCTGGATATGGCTCAGGTTTGGGATGACCATGGTCCAACGTACATCAGCTGTGCATTCCCGTAGTGGCCATATACACACACAAACACTGTGGAAATCGCTCTCTTTCTCACTTTTGTCCACAACACTCTACACCAAGCAACAACAATATCTAAACACACACACAAAATCAGTAGTTGCAATCCGTTTCTTCCTGAGCCTATAACAGTGTGTCAAAGAGACAGTCCAGAATCAAGTGTTTGCACTGCTAGGATCTTCACTGAAAATCAGTCCAGTTTTGCAGATGATGAGAGAATTTTTGTGAAACTATCTTACACCCATCCTCACCACTGTTTTAAAGAAATACCAAGGATCTTAGTGGTGTGCGTTTGTGCCCAAGATATGCACTGAACCCATAAAAATGCAATGAGACTCTCGGGATGTTGTCAAATGCAATTAAATTCTTACTGATGTGTTCTACAATGCACTGAAATTTCAAGCCGAGTGTGAGGCCTGAAGCCAAAGATTGTGTACAATGTAATCTTTGATCATATGCATAACGTCTACTCGATTGGGGGGACAAAAATGTCAATGTGTGTCTCTACCCAAGTTTCAGATCACACTGAAAACAGATACTTGCGCAATGAGCAATAACTCCCACACACGGAGTGCCCTGCCTTTAAGAATCAAGTGTGCGAAGTGTCCCTACAAACACAAACCCTAACAGCATATCTGATGAAGCCTATTGCTTGTCACTGAACACACAGCAAAATCCTCAACATATGGCATCTCATATAAGTTACCTGCATTTGTCTGACCATCGTGCACAAATTCTGAACCAGATGTGGAGGTGGGGGTGGGGGAAGAATCAGTATTCGAGAAAGAAAAGCTTCACAATGTCAAACGTTTCAAAGAATTGTGGAACGGAATTTTCCCTCTTCTGATTTTTATAGTTGGTTTTATGACATAACGCTGTGTGTAAAAATGCCTACACAAATGGTATGTGTGCATATGCGTGTATGTGTAAATATTATTATTAGATTTGTTAAATTTTGTAAGCCTAATCTTACTCTCTAAAAATATACGGATCACAAAATGGCTGATTTTTGTAAGCCTGATTTTACTCTCTAAAAAATAAGTGTGGAATTAGGAAGTTGCTACTGGAGATACTATTTAAAATAAAATAGACAGCAAGTCCTGAAGTACTCAATTCTTTTTACTTAAATCAGCCAAAAAGGGCTCTAAACAGTTAAACAGACTCTAGGTAGTGCACAACCACCTAAAAAAAATAGGGAACCAAAAAACAAATTCAGAAAAACAGTATGACACAGAGCAGTCAGACAGAATGCTGGGAGGACTACACACACATATAAAACCGAAACTGTAATTAATCTGTAGACTTGAACCCATGCTCGCCCGCACTAGGGCTAAAAATATGAATGGTCTAAAAGAAAAAGCACATATAAAATCCATAGCTAAACGCTACGGCAGACATTAAACCTCTACCTTAACATTCATGCTGTAAAATAGAGATAACATAAAATTCATTTCCAGCCAAACCACACATGTAATGATTTAACTTCCTTCTGCTCAACTGACAAAACTGAAAAAAAAAATGTCACTGTGAACCTAGAGCATTGCAGATTTATACCGTGTCAGTTCTTAGAACTCATCCCTCTATCCTAAAACCTTCCTGCACAAATACACAGACCTGAAATAAAACAGGAACTGGCTGGCTTTATCCTCTAACCAAGCCTTAAAAAGGACTGTACAGACTCTGTAAACAGCGAGACGTGTAGGCAAAAAATACACAGAGAAGATCAGAGTAAATGAATATACCAATTATGTAAAACCTGAGCCACATTGCCAAAGAGAAAAACAAGTCCATCACCTCAAGTCAGGGGTAAAATGCATACACTAATCTTTTTTTTTTTTAAATCAAGGGCAGGCAATCAAATATCATCGTCTTGATTTTCTATGTCTACTGCAGGAACAGTATCATGGATAGTTCACAACTAACAAATATTTAACACTAAAAATTCAAGCAGTGAGCAGACATGGGGGAAGAAATCACTAAACAAAGTGTATGTTTTGACATCTGGTACGATCATGATGATGGATCAGAACTCTTGGAATCACAAACGGCAGAAGTCTACATGTGATAATGACCGCTGAGGATATAGAAAAGCCCTCAACACATTTATGCTCTATTGCTGCACAAACTGGGTGCTTAAAACCAGAGAACAACGGATCACCGAGTCCAGTGATAAAACTATTTCAATAAATCACACACGATTTCATTTTAAAATTGTGTTGTTGCTTCTTTACTCATTTGTGTCAGGAGAACGAATGGAAACCACACAGAGGACTCACAATACACATCCACGCAGTTCCAGTTTCCTTTGTCTTGATCATGTGAGGAGAAATACACAACACCATTAGCTAAAGAACACAGATGTCCGGCCCTTGCTTTTCTTGTCATCCAGTCAGTACACATGAAGAGCAGTGATTGATCCGAATATTTTTTTCACACCGATTTTTTTTTTTTTTTTGAAAGAAGAAATGCACCACTTTCACATTCAGCAAGTCTACATCACTCCTCACCACGGCTTTGGAAACTACATCCGCCCATTTTGTCTGTTTGTTGTTGATCAGTCACGTACCAACAAAGAAAAGTGCACAGAAGTTTTCGAATGACCGCTGACAAACAAAAGCACATCACACACAATCTCTGGAGTTGTCTTCAAACATTTCTTTTCTTTGTTCATTCGCCAAATCAAAGAACACACACAATCAGTGACAGTAGTATGAAGATGTTTTCACGGATCGCTTGCTCAGCACATACATGTGCACTGCACAGAGCAAACAGATATCCCGAATAGTTCTGTTCCTGAAAAGTTGGATCAGCACACACACACACACCCAGTCCCTGCAGATTTTGAAGCACTGTTGACACTGTCCTCATTTTTTGTTCTTTGAATGCCTGACCACTATATGCTGCGCCTGAGAAGAGGCTAGAAGATGACTTCGTATAGCGTGGCTTTCTTGTCGCCTGAGCCTGTGACAATGTATTTGTCGTCTGCTGCAATGTCACAGCTCAACACAGAGGACGACTCCTTTGACTGAAACACACAATACACATTTCATGTTACTTACATTTAAGGAAACTGGACATCATCTATTCAATACTTCAAAAAAGACGACAACCCATAGAACTCCACAAACAAATCAAGAGACTCAAAAAAACACAAATCGAAGCTTTTGTTTATTGCACCAAGCGGTAAAGACAGGTACACTTTCGACCAGTTTCTGTAGAGACACACAACAATAAATGGAACTAAAAATAAATGGCACAGGTCTATAAAAAGTGGAAAGCCTGTTGAATTCTCACTTGATAAACAAAACCACCACTAACTTCTTTAAGCCAAGTGGGCAGCGAACTTGTAGAATAAAGAGATAGGACAGACAGAAAAACAAACACGCATACAGGCAGCAGGACAGGGAGTGAATTTGATAATCAATTTCACTGAATATGAAAGCTCTCTGAAAATAGCAGCATACTTCTCAGAGACATGGCATGAGATGAAAAAGGAGAAGCAATGGTAAGACCAGGAACAGAAAACACGGGAGGCAAGAGATGGAAAGGGAGATGGTACGAAAACGAACAGAGCGTAAGGGACAGAACTATCAACTTTATAAGAGAGGAGATTAAGACTGAACGATCAAGGAAAAGGAAACCAAAACAAAGGCAAAAAGCTACAAAGACTGTAAACAACAGAGAAAAATAAAATGAAAAAGGAACAAGCAAAAAAAGTGGTTTTGATAAACCAGCAAGAAAAAAAAAAAGGTGGTTTTTAATAAACCAGTAAAACATGGAGCCCACCTGAAAGATGCTGGCCCCGTACGGAGTCCTCCAGGCGTTGAGCAGGTTGTCCTTGCCAGTGGACACAAACCACTTGCCACAGTAGGCGAACTTGAGCGACAGCACGCAGCTCTCATGCAGGTGCAGCTGGTACTTGTCGGCATTGCTGTGATGCAGAACTTCCACATTGCTGCTCTCCATCCTGTATCATGAACACACATGTTTGGGTAAAATTATCATTTCATTTTTTTTAAAAAAAACAACAACATAAAATTATCCTTTCATTTAAAAACAAACAAGCAAGCAAGCATCACATGGGAGAGGGAGAGGGTGATGTATGATTCAGTTCTATGAATCACATACAGCAAGCTGCTGGGACCATTTCTGCAAACATAAAGAGTTCACATAACTATTTACAAAGTGTTTGCTTAACCCAGTACATGTATCAAATAAGCCTCATCTTTGGAACAGTTCACCAGCTCTCACGTCTACCCCTGCCTGGGTCCACTGTCAATAATACGACAACTATAAATCTTGATTTTCTGTAGAATTGTGGATTCCAGAAAGACAAGTAGTCCTGCATCTCTCTCATTTCTGCATTTATTTGAATGCTTTTGAATTCTGTCCATGGATGTGCATATTTTACTGGCGAATAAATTACTAGTAACCCTTTAAAAGGAAAAAAAACCTAGCCCCTGTTCTCCCCCATGCCCCCCCCCCCCCCCCCCGCTCACTCCCCTCCCTTCTAAGTCCAATCAAGTATGGACCATGGCACAAAACATGCGGCTCAAAGTAATCTGTAATCAACTATGACAGCCAAACAAATGAAAACAGACCATGAGTCAAGCATGCAGTGACTGAGGGAAATAGCTTGATTTTCTGGCCAAGAAGAGCTTCCTACGAACACTAATACAGTTTTACACAACTAGAAATATGCAATAAAACCTTTTTTCTTTGAAGGAGCGCTTGCATCAGATAGCACACAACTACTGTGAGAACTGGGTACTAATTAAACTTGCTCACAACTACAGTCTGTCAGAAATACATTGAAAAGCAAATGCATCAATAACTTCAGCATTATTTTGTGCTGACTTTTGTACATATTGACAGCATCATTTTTGTCCTACCAGAGTGATTCTCTTTCTAAAAGGCAGACAAAATGAACATCTCATCATTCAGAACCCTGCTATCTTGGCCATGCTACACAGATGTCAGGAAGACACGTGGTTCGATTCTAGCGCGCCATCAGCTGTATCTTTCAGGCCGACCTTGAGATAGCCAGTCTCTCACGACACTGGTTTTGTTTTTCCATGATTACTTTGCAACCTTTCCTTGATTAATCCTAAAGCTGAATCCACATGGATCCAAATAAAGCCAGCACACATGGCAGCCAAGACGCCACTCACCCCACAGCCAGCCACTCCCCTGTTGGGCAGTAACCCAGGGAGAAGATCTGAGAAGAGAAGTCATGCTGCTGAAGTTGCCTCCCCTGCAACACGAAAATGAAACGTCTTTCAAAACGGTGATAATCAAAATTGTAGCAATAAAAAATACCACAGAGTCCGCTACACCTTAGCCAGTAAAACAGCATCTGCTTACAGGAGGCATGATAAAATGAAAGGATTTTAGCCCAACAAGCATGACTAAGTAGTCACCACAGTGTAGCAGAAGTGCCAAGGGCTACTACTGGAAGATCAGTTTGAAGCCCAATAGGGACACATACCTGTGGCATTTTCAGGCCCCACAGGTTTCTACTCGAAGCTGTTGCGGGTACTGTGGGCTCAAATGCAAAGAATGGAAACATGAAGTTCTTTCATCTACTTGATATGTCTCCGAGTTGTTCAAATTTCATGACCAGCTTAACTCTTGCTGCTGTCTGTATCACAATGAAAGAGAGTGTACAGTACAGCCCAGAGAGTGTACAGTACAGCCCAGAGAGTGTACAGTACAGCCCAGAGAGTGTACAGTACAGCCCAGAGAGTGTACAGTACAGCCCAGTCATGCACTCCTCATCCTCACTCGTCCTTTTTTTTTTTTTTTTCCTTTTCAAGAAAATGTTTGAAATTCTATAACCTAGACTTTGATGTCTTCTTCACAATGGTTCATGTGGTGAATTAAAGTCAATGTCTTTGTTATTGGCAGGTTCATGGGACTGTTACTGGCCCTCCAGAGGACGGTGTTCACTTGGGCCAGCTCTGCAACTAAGAAGTTACTGTCATTGGTAGTTTGCCGACTGGACAGTGTCCTGCGTATGATGAACCATTACCAAAGGAACTTCACAACAATGCAGAGTTTCCGCTGGTGAGCCACTTCATGATGACCTATTATAATAAATCTCTATGGGTTTCCTTTAGGTTGTTGGAAAAAGTAATACGACAGTAAGGTCCCAAAAATGTCACGGGTGAGACTGCCTAAAAACAAACCAACAGACAAAGCTTCCTTTGATGCTTGGTAATAAAAAAAAAAGGGGGGCGGGGGGGAGAACAAGATGTTTGTTCAACAGACAGAATGCCAAGAACTGCATCCATTTCTTTTTTAACATCTGTGGCTTTCCTGTCCTCTATCGTTACCACCTCCATGGATCAATAAATTGTATAAAGGGTCACATTTCACATGATAACAAACTATACAAATGTGCTGGAAAACAAAACAAATACCAGAATAATTCATTTCCCATATATTCACTGCAGCCTATGAGAAAGAAAAATAAGATGAGAATAATCATTGGGTAAGTCAGACTGTGTTCTGAATGGCAAGTGCATTTCACACACCAGCAAAATCACAAGCTCACATACACACACAAACACACTAAGAGGAATATACAGACTAACAGAGGATACAAATGCATGCACTTTATGTCCATCCAACAACTCACCTCTCTAAGGTCCCATGAGCGAACTGTATTATCCAGTCCTCCTGTCCACAGCTTAGTACCATCTGGGGAAATATCTATACAACTGGCACCGTCTGTGTGACCTTGGAACTGCCTGCAAATAAACATCCAAGATTCTGTGTCATTACAGGAAAAACACCCCCCCCCCCCCCCCCTAAAAAAAACAACAACAAAAAACACACACACAAAAATGAATAAATCAATCAAAATTTGCAAGCACATCTTCTGATAACAATCACCATAAATGAAAACTATGAACAGCTTCCTGCCAAAAAGATACAGCTTCAATGAATTTCAAGTTGATAATGTATGTAAAGAACCAGCAGACAATGTCTGATCAGAAACAGTCAGGCTGACTATTAATGTAACAGTCTTATTAGTGCACATTATAAATAACTTGATTTGCTTGTTTGTTTATGAAGGGAAACAGCAATGGTGATAAAAACAGGGAGGTAAACTTGAATTCTGCAGCCTGACCTTTCCTCAGAAAGAAATGAACCAATCGAATCATTCCCTCTTGAAGTCTCTTCATTAGCAACCCGTTTCCTGTACAATAAAGTATTAAGTTCAAGCTTTCTGCCATAAACACATTCACTATTCTGGCCCTTCCTATCTGTGCGCCTGCCTTCACCTCTGTACGGTACCCCATCCCCTTCTGTGTCCAAAAGCAGATCCATTTTACTTCCAAAATCCCACATTCAAGAGTAAACACCTGTTCCCTCTCTGTCTCAGGCCCACATACCTGAAACAAGCTTCCTCTATCTCTTCGTTAAAAACCAACATTGGATTCTCAAAGCTAACCTCAAAACTTTCCTTTTTCCCCCCATCTGATTTTTGCCTCTCCATCCGTTCTTTTTTTTTTTTTTTTTTTTTTTTTTTACCTGTAATGCGTGTGCCTGCAAGTTCTAGTATGCAAGTGTGCAATATGCATACACGCACTCTGAACTTCCTTTAGCTCAAGAAAAAGTGCTGGATAATTATCATTATTATCATCATTATTATTATTACTACTACTACTACCTTCATTGCAAACGTTTTCGTTCCCTCAATACTGGAATTAACATACTCATTATCCAAAATCCCAGAGATAAAAAAACTCCTGAAAAAGAGAAAAAAAGAGCTTGTTTCAATCAGTAAGAATCTCACTGAGAACAGATTTTTCTATTTAAAACAAATGTCAGAAACTTAACGGACAAAACCTGAATCATGCATGCCAGCTATAAATGAGAATTTCTTCTCGAAGTCCCTCTAGTTTAAACCTTGTCCATGACAATGTTGCGATGATACACCAGTGAAGCTTTTCTGCTAATTTCACACCAACCCAAGGGAAGCTACTGGAACATTTTATTCTTTAGCATGGAAGGCAAAGCCCATTTTCAGACTTTTAAGACACAAGCCCATTTCTTTCTCGTTTGTAGAACTGCACGACAGTGGCTCAGAAATCAGCTGCTGCTGGGAACTGGAGCGTTTCAGAACAGCTGGCGCTGAAAC
The DNA here is from genome assembly GCA_018398815.1 of Conus ventricosus. Classification (NCBI taxonomy): domain Eukaryota; kingdom Metazoa; phylum Mollusca; class Gastropoda; order Neogastropoda; family Conidae; genus Conus; species Conus ventricosus. The sequence goes on from CM031603.1 coordinate 55,401,713, forward strand.
GTTTAACTCCCTTTCATTAAACGTCTACAGTTTCATGCGTGTCATGATCTCTTTAAACATATTTCAAAAATAGCCTTTTGTGCAGCAGAATCAAAAGTATCACACGAATAACAAAACTGGCTGCTTCAACCTTACCTCCTTCATCTGCCACTTCACTTCCCTCCCTACCTGATCCCTCTCAACTCCACCCCCAATTCTCTTTCACACTGAATAGACTGATGACTCATTCAATGACTGGGGGGAGAGGGGGGGGGAAGCGTTAACAGATGAGTCATACCACACAAACTGTCAACCAAGTAAGCATGCAGTCCAGGCAAGTCACATATTATCCAACACAGACCCTAGATAAACATTTGTACTTTCCAGTACAAGTCCAGCATCACTTGGCAGCTGACCAGCGTACGATATTCCCTTACCTTACTAAGGTCTGATTGTGCAGGTCCCACACAGCTATGTTTCCATCGCTGCAACAACTGAAGCACACCTTGCCGTCAGGGCTGATGGCCAGAGCGTAACATGCTGGAGCACTAGACGTCAGCTCTGCCTTGATGCGAGGCGTGGGCTGAAAACCACAAATACCCTCTCCATCACAGCTCTTTCACTGTCAACATTTTGTTTGTTTGTTTGTTTTGAACAGTGTGTACAGTTCTTTTTAGCTTTCAATTGAAAAAAAAAAAGGAAGAATTCTTCACTTGACTTTGCTTGAACGAAATGAAAGTGTGCTGATAAGCAGTTTTCCTGAATGAAGCCGTCTTGTGAACATCTGTTTTACATCATTTTTCCTTTAAAATGCAAGGAAATGAATCAGAATGTGCCAGCGTTTGCTTCTTGTGTTATTAGACCTTTAAAATAACATCATAATTTTTTGCCCATTTGTTTGTTTGTTTAATCTTTCTCTCTCATGTTTTTGCTTGTTCAATCTTTCTCATGTTTTTGCTTGTTTAATCTTTCTCTCTCATGTCCTTTTCATGCACATCTCTTCCTTTAACTGTACCTGTTTCCTTTCCATTTGAATCATTATTTACAATCAGTTCCAGCTTATTTACACAGTTGCATCCCCTGGACTGCAGACTGCAACAGATAGGCATCAAACTGCACAGTATGGCTGAAGTCTGCAGAGAACTCTACTGTAGTGCATGTACCTACATGGATGAAACACTAGGCAAGTGTCATTACAAGATTCAATGAAAAGACCGCCCACTGACCGTGGCCAAGTCCCAGATGGACAGAGTGCTGGCCTCCCCTCCCACGATCAGCGTGCGCCCATCCTGCAGCAGCTTGATGGAGCGGATGTAGTTGTCTCTTTGCTGCACACAACACAATGCCAATGAAATCCATCATTCAAGGTCCATCACACATACACACTATGCGCACAACTTCTCTCAAATCTTGCCATGGAACACATTATTCAGTGTCTATCACATGTACACACTACACACACAATTCCTCTCTATTCTTGCCAATTAAACACATTATTCAGTGTCTATCACACGTACACACTATGAGCACAACTTCTCTCTAATCTTGCCAATTGAACACATTATTCAGTGTCTACCACACGTACACACTACGCACACAATTCCTCTCTATTCTTGCCAGTGGAACACTTTATGCACACTACTTCTCTCCAATCTTGCCAACCCGTCATTAAGTGTCCGTTAAACTCTATACGCACAGCCTCTCTCAAACCTTGCCCTACCCATTATTTGGTGTCCATCACACACTATGTGCTCTACCTCTCTGGCAATGAAATCAGTTATTCTGCATCCATCACACAATATGAGCACATCACTCAAACTTTGCCAATGAAACCTATTATTTGGTGTCCATCACACACAGTGTGCACAACCTCCCTCAAACCCTGCCAATGAAAGCCATCATTCAGAGTCTGTCACACACGATGTTCAGCCTCTATCTTAACAAATGCATGCATGTGGACAACCCAGAGTTCATACACCCCTCTCAATCAAAATTTCAATGACTTTTCCAGACACCCTTCCCCCTTCTTCCTTCCAATTTGTTTTTCAAGAACTATGAAAATGATGTACAGACAGAGAAATACATTTCAATACTGCACATACACCACTGAAAAATGTCACCAGCAAACAAAGAGTAAGATTTGTTATCGTTGACAAATGACGTTACATTTAACATGATTGGCATATCTCAGGGTTTTCATCGAGATCTGTAAACTTTGCTGAAGAAAAAAAAAATCAAGGCAGACACAAGTTTCAAACACTTTTCAAGTTCCCCTGCTTAAAATCCCTATTTTCATGGTCTCTCTGGTCCTTCAAGAGTGGTTATATTAGGAATGCCACCACTGTACATCAGGTTGTGACTCAGCAGCTGGTCTCCATAGGCAAGGGGCCTTAAGATGACATAATACTGAGAGCGTGACAGTGCCAGGACTGTGTAAAAATGAACCTGGGATGATTATGTGTCAGGGAGCCCGAATGCCCCCAACAGGATAATGAACGACAAATGAGGCAACTGGAAAGGAAAAAAAATCAACCCTAAAGGGAAAGAAATCCGACCAGTCTTGTGACCCACTCACCAAACAGTCCAGCTGCGAGATAGGACTTTTGTTTCCAGGCTGACTGATGTCCCACACTTTAACACAGCCCTGAAACACACAGAGACCACAGTATAATAGCATTACAGCCCGAGGCCCTTGGCTCAAACACATGCCACCTCAAACACATGCCACATTACCCTGAAAGGGTTATAAAATGAAGCGGAAGATGTAACGATGCAATGCATGGCACAGATAGTAAGAAATATACAACAACATTTATCACAGCTAAAAGGATACATACAAATGAAAACTCTGTAGAGCATCTACCATATAAATATATATGCTGAACTACACACAACAGTTTGGGCAAATGTCATAGTCTAAAGCCCTTTCAACTGATGGAGAGCCTTCAGCCAAGACTGTTCTCAACTAAACCAGCAATTAGATCATGCACCTAGTCATGCCATCTCCATGATGTCAATGATCCTTGTCTCTGTTCTCAACTGCAGTCTATTATTTCACAATCCAAGATTAACAAGTTATGCATATCTTGGCAATTCTAGGTTTGCATGGAAAGGAGCACTCTATTGGTCCTATTTGGGACCACGCAAAGGGAAGCAACTACACAAAAGCTTTCCTGTGGTAGAAATCAATTTGTGAGTGGCTGACAAGCTCTTTGGTGTCAGAAATCAATTTGTGGCTGGTTGACCTGAATTCGCATTTGATTTGTTAGGCAATCATTTAATTTGGTACAATCACAGTGTTCACATTCACACTGCCTTTTCAAATAAACAGGTGTAATTTTGGCAAAGAGATTGCTAAATACATCGGTAAAGTTATTGCTAAATTTAATTTCATGGCAAATTTAAAACAGTTCCAGGCTTGTATGCCCTACCTTAATCAAGCATTCCAAGCATCATTTTGCAGGCTGTCCTCTCCCTTGAAAAAATATCTTTCAAACTTCAGTTAAGAATCAATCTGTAGTTGGATGTAACTTAGCAGTCTCTCCTACTAGACTACAGACTATGGAAATCAAGTAAAACAGAAACTGTAGTTTGTCATTAGTATGCGTTAGATCTGCAGACTAGTGGGCCATTCTATTTAAACAGTCTTTCATCACAGCTACCAACTTTCAGAGTTAAATTTTGTGAACCAGGACAGTTCAAAGAGGAATCTGCCCTCTGACTGACTGAACTGAATAAAATCAGCTCACAATGATGATGTATGTGCCAGCACATTGTTTCCAGATAAGACTGAAAGTCACTTTTGTTCCATTCAGTGACTTTTACCTCTCATCATCAACAAAAACAAAAAAAAAAGCAAGAATGAGACCTCACCCCAAAAATACTCCATTTTTGGAGATAAACACACGTTGGATCCTTTTCACACAATGGACGAGTTCCACAAATGATTTTTTTTCAAAGAAAAATTCTTGGAAGAGTTTGGGACGATTGGTAGCCGTTTCCCGCAGCAAAAAGTTACGAGACTCACAAGTCCACAATACGGATGACGCTGTCAGCACAAACATTTGCCCACCTTGCCCCCTGTGTAGACGTGGCGCGTGGGGTTGCTGATGGTGACAGCGCACACCACTTCCCCGTGGTTCAGTGTGTTGATCTGCCGAGCGTGTCGTGGGATGCCAGGGCCGATCAGCGCGTCAGGAGGGAAAGGCACCGGCTGCATCTGGCCATCCCCACTCACATGGAAGGAGTAGGCACTGGCGGGATATGACAACAAAAGATTAAACGACTGAATATACAACATCAAACTGAAATCATATCGCATGCAGAAAACATCTGAATTTCCGCAAACTTAAATCTACAGTCATACTTACTGGAAGTGAACAGCAAATTTTTATGAACACCTGAAATGTTAATCTTGTTTTACAAGTATTCAGCATGAACATGTGTCTATTCACAGATGTTCCATGGCACACATGAGTATGTGACTTCACAGTCGTCATGTCTCCTAATACTCCGCTGGGCTTTAAGCAACACAAAATTAATCAAACTGGATTTCCCTCTTACCTATGGCTGCTGAATTTAAGTACAAAACTATATCATTTAAACACCACTGTGCCTGTAGATCACAAATCTGGCTTCAGATTCTCGATTACCAACCATGGAGAAAAATTAATGCAAAGAAAAGCTTCATACAGGTCTAAACAAATTACCATACTTCTCTCCCTGGACATTTTAGGGGCTCAAAAATAAATATCCCAAGCCCTACCTTCATTAATAACACTGTTAAGTTTGCTTGTTATTGTAATCCATCCAGCAGCCAATGTCTAGTACACCACTGTTCAGTTTCCACAGATTTTGATCGCAAGTATACTTCCGAGACAAACATCCATGAGCCCAGAGTCTATCTTATCTGCACAGACTCTTCAAGAGTGTTTTTTTCAGTTTTCAGTGGCTTTCCCCCCGAGTTCCAGGACTCTACACTGACTCAAATCCCAACCAGTAACCTTACAAACAGTATTTTCATGTACGTCCGGCTAATGTCCTATGTACTGATGCTACTCACGGCTTTCCTCCAGGGATGGTTGGCATTGATGCTCGCATATGATGGGCATCCACCCCTACCTGAAAATATGAAATGGAGAAAATGATCTCTGTTAGTTGATAACCGCACAACAGCATAATCAAGGAGATAAGTCATTAAGGGGTGGAAAGATTAAAGTCACTCTGTGCAAATGAGTTTTGTCATAAGCCTCTGTGTTTCTCTGTGTGTGTGTGTGTGTGTGTGTGTGTGTGTGTTGTGTGTGTGCGCACGCGCGCATGCGTGCAGGCCTGCACAAGCGTGTGTGTATGGATATAGGTGTTTATGTGGGAGGCATAAACAGACATACGAAACAGAGATTACAGATGAACAGACAAAATAACAGTTGCGGGGAAAATGACACGAGAGCTGGAAAGTGTATACATTCACCAAATTACAAAATCCCAACAGCTAATATGTGGCTGACATACCTCTTTGTAGCCAGAATGACAAGAGAGAGAGAGAGAGAGAGAGAGAGAGAGAGAGAGAGAGAGAGAGAGAGAAGAGAGACAGAGAGAGAGAGACAGAGAAACAGAGAAACAGAGAGAAAGAGACTTCTGTGTATGACAGCGAGAGATGATGTGTAAGCTTTCTCTCTGAAACTGCCTGTCAGTCCGTTGATCAAATGTGATTTCTGTACAGCACTGAACTGTGCTGTAATTGTATTGCGCAGTGGCACGTAAGTGTGGAGCTGCATTGCATTGTAAAGTTCTGAATTACAGTGTATTCCAAACCTGTTTACCGTAAAACTGCCAATGGTGTACTTTTCAACTAAAATTAGTGCCTTTTTTTTCCTTTTTTTTCTACAAAATGTGTGTACATATCTTTCAAATTTTGTAAAACCCTAGGAGGAGGGGAGGGGGGATTTCATTTCATCTAAGGGCATCACACAGTAGGAAGTAGCCCGACAGCAGATGGATACCTGATCTTAGAGTACCTGCTGTTAAAAAGGTTTCCCAATACGTTACTTTCACATCTTGATTCTTCAGTATACTCGGGCACAAATTCAGACTCTTTCACCAGGTTTTTGTTTTGTTTTGTTTTGTTTTTGTTTTTTAAATTTCAGAGCCTGCAGTCCCCGCCATAGTTCGACATCATCCAGACGCAAGTTCGTATGCACAAGTTAAGGAGAGTTGTCGTCTTTGGTCATAACGTACAAACACAATGGTTACATACAGCAAGTGCAACTATCACTCATGAACTTCGACACAATTTTTTTTTTCTAGTTTGTCGTATTTCATTCATATTTTCACCAACCATGTGTTCAAAATTCAGCAAAATGGTATGGATAGTGAATTGTACTGCAGTACATTTTACTGTGCTGTAGTGTATTGCATTATGCTGTGTTCTACTGCACTGCCCTCTAATGTGCTGAAAAGCACAGTACTGCATTAAACTGAACTGTACTACTCTACACTGCATTACACTAACCATCGCAGCGCTTTGCGATGAACTTTACTGCCCTGCACTGCACTGCACTGTATTGCATTTGCACTGTATAGTATCCTACTGTTCTGTGTTGTATCATAGCATCAGGAGTGTCAGATGCTTAAATTTAAAAAAAAAAAAAGGGGGGGGGGGACCTGATGGAATAGTTGGCTTTTGTTGAAAGAAAAAAAAAAAGAAAAGAAGTGGAGGAAAAGATGACAGAGCAGAGCGAAACAGGAAGTTGGCATCTCTGATTTTTTTTTTCAAATCACTTATAGCGCATCATTTCTGTAGTATAGTGTACAGTAGTGTAGGGAATAAATATACATGGAAATAAATGTCTGCTTGCAAGTTGCTCCCAAACACAGGGTGCACGGACATTTGTTTATACGTCTGTAGCACATACCTAAATAAACTGTATGAATGTGTACACCTAAGTGCTCAGTACACAGTGGAAAGATCGGAGTGTGCTGTGTCAGCTGTGCACAACACCGCAGCAAACAAATAACAATGTGAGCATACACGGGCATGAAAATGCACTTCATTCCCCTCCCATCCTCCCTCGCCCCCTCCTCCAACACACGCTCACACAAACAACAAATTCATACAACCACACATGCATACAAGCTGCTGCCTTGCCCTATACATTTGCCTGTTAGTTCAAGCCCCTAGCAACAGCTGCACCAGTCAATTAATGAACACAGAGGCATGGCCAGCACTCTCACCATTGTTAAAACACATTCACACAGATCTATTACCTGCACAGAACTCATTGAATGCACCTTCGAGAGAAATTTGTTTGTTCTGTACAAACGTTACAACAGGAAACACAAACTGCTTCTGAATTCTGAGCATTTGAGTGTGAGTGTGTGTGTGTGTGTGTGTTGGTTGTGTGTGGTGTGTGTGTGTGGGGGGGGGGGGGGGGGGGGGGGGGGGGGGGGGGGGGGGGGGGGGTGGGGGGGGGGGGGGGGGGGGGGGGGGGGGGGGTGGGGGGGGGGGGGGGGGGGGGGGGGGGGGGGGGGGGGGGGAGGAGAGGAAGTGAAGGAAGGGAGCTGTGGGGAAGGGGGGGGGGAGGGAGTGCATGATTGTGTGTATAGAAAGATACATGCCTGCAGGCATACATACATACATGCTTGAGCGAGTGTGCTGTTTTGTGTGAGTCAGCAGGTGTGTGTGTGTGTGCGCGAGTGTGTTCGAGTGTGTTCGAGTACATTGCTGTAAGCTGTAACATTGAATGAGAACAACTAACACTCTCATTGTGAAATTCTAAACCATCATTCTTTTTGGCTTTTGTCACTAATCCTCTTAAAATTCAATACCTAAATCATCATCCTTTTTGGCACTGTCACTAATCCTGTTAAAAATTCAATATCTAAATCATCATCCTTTTTGGCACTGTCACTAATCCTACAAAAATTCAGTATCTAAATCATCATCCTATTGGCATTGTCACTAATCCTATTAAAATTCAATAAAGTATCAGTATCTAAATCATCATCCTTTTTGGCATTGTCCACTAATCCTATTAAAATTCAATAAAGTAAAAAAAAATTTTAAAAAATAGAAAAGAGAGAGAGAGAGAGAGAGAGAGAGAGAAGGCCTCAAACACCGACACAAAACTTTTATCAATATTATCTGTCGTAGCACATGAAAAAGATTTTTTTTTTTAACAGTTTCTAAACTGAGGAAGTGGTTAAAAGTAAAGTTTTAATCATATGTACATGCACACTACTTTTTTTCAACATATTGTTATGTATGTAAAGAAAAGAGAGAGAGAGAGACAGACAGACAGACAGACACACACACAACACTGTCACACAATCATGATTTACTCCCTCAACAAACCACACACATACACGCAGACTTTCATCTCATCACGATCACTCCAACAACCAACAACCCCCCCCCCCCCCCCCCCCCCCCAGACTTATCCTCATCAAACCCTTCTACAACAAACCACATGCACACAACCCACAGACCTCACCACATCATGGTCACTCTCCACCAACCATAATACAGTCATACGTCACAAGTGACCAACACTCACCAGAGGCCGGGTGGGTAGCCCATCAAAGAGTTGGCTCCCCCGATGCCGTTGACTAGGGCGGTGGGGGCGCTGTGACCAGGACTGAGTTCTGCCGAAGGAAGAGCTGCGGGGTGAGTGGGTAGGGATGGAGAGGTACGAGGCTGGAGAAGAAGAAGACAGCCACCAACACAGCCAGTCAACAACAGCCAAAAACCAACAACAAAAAAATAGTCCAACCAAAAAAAAAAAAAAAAAAAAGAAGAAGAAAAGAAAAGAAAAAGGAAAAAAAAAAAGTGATGTTAAAACAAGGGAGGAGATGAAGAAGAAAATTACACCATGAAAATGTGATGCATTAGAGAGAAAAAAAAAAGAGAAATGCTTTTCAGTGGTGTGTGTGTGTGTGGTGTGTGTGTGTGTGTGTGTGTGTGGAAAGTAGGGTGGGATGAAGTGGGGACGAGTTTCTGCGCTACCATAAAACAGAAATGAAAGAAAACCTACAGCAAGAAGAATATAAATGGATTTAAAGAGAAAAAAAAGAAGCAAACTTACTACAATATACATCATGTAAAACACAAAGAAGCATTTCCTCTCATAAATGTGATTCTTTAAACAAGGTTTCTGCATAAGAACGTCTTGCTCTCTGAGAGGGGAGGGGTGTGATGATGGGTAGGGGATGGGTTGAAGATGGGTTTGCTAGAAGCTTAAGGCAAAAAAGAAAAATGTGTGTATTCTTTGATATCACTGGCAGTGCCACTGGCATCCCCATTATCTCCCAACTTTCCTTTTTGTCTTTGTTCCATAAATCACTCCACACGCACATTTTCTTACTTTCTGTTTTGCAAAGTCTCTAAACACCCCCCCTCCTTCCTATTCACACCCCCCCCTCACCCTTCTTCCATGCAGCTTTCAGTTTTCCCTCATCCCCCCCCCCCCCCCCCCCCCCCCCCATTTTCAAAGGCTTCCCACCCCATCCACCCTCCCCGAATACATAAACGAGTCTTTCACTGGCAATGCTTCTCTCTTAATGTGTCGAATGAAACGATGGAGGATCTTGAAGTATTGGATAAGATGCAACCTTTCCAGTGTCTGCCGTCACTATGGAAATGCGAGGGCACAGAACATGACGGAAGTTTGAAGAATACCACGAGGGAATCAGGATAGGGGGGGGCATCGAACATGAGGAAGTACCGCAAAGACAAAAGACAAGGGAACTATGGGGCAAGAAAGAGCACAGACCATAAAGGAAGCACACAGAGATGACTCAGAAGACAAGGGATGCACAGACAGCGGAGGGCACAGGAGACGAGGGTTCTTGGGATCAGGGAGGCACAGGCAACGAAGGAAGAAAGATCAGGGAAGGGCATAGAAGACAAAGGAAGTCAGGAGAGGGGAGGACGCTGAACACAAGAAAACTGAGGACAATCCAGCTTGATGACACAAATGATGGGGGAGTAAGGAGAAGGAGGATACAGAAGACCGGGGAAGTAAAGTGAACGCACAGAAGATGAAGGAAGTAAGGAGAGAGGAAGTACTGAGGTTGAGAGAAGTAAGGAGAAGACAGGGCACAGACGACGAAGGAAATACGGAGGAGAGTGCACAGAAGATGCAGCAAGGGGGTCTGTGGCAGATGAGGAATGAGAATGGAAGACACAGAAGACAAAGCAACAAGGAGAGAGCAATGTAAAGAAGACAAAGGGAGGAAAAACGAGAGGGCAGGACACAGCATAAGAGAAGTGACAGCCAGAGATGGGGAAAAAAGGTAGGAGGGCCCAACAGACGACAGGGAAGCAAGAAAGGAAGGTTCTGAACACCAGGAAACTTTTGGACAACGCAGCCACAGGATACAGATGAATGGGGAAGTAAGGAAGGGGAAGGTTCTGAACACCAGGAAACTGTGGACAACACACCCACAAGATACAATGATGAGGGAAGAAAGGGAAAAGGGGAAGGTTCTGAACACCAGGAAACTGTAGACAACCCCAGCCACAAGAAAACAGATGATGGGGAAGGAAGGAAGGTTCTGACACCA
>CM031603.1:55417251-55459751 GCA_018398815.1 Conus ventricosus
GGGACTCTGGGTGCAGCTCGGGGGAAAAATCTAAAGCACTGTATTTTCCAAGGTCCGATGGTCTGCTGCTTACTCATGTCTGTTAACTCATTTTTTGCATTCTCTTGTTTCATCAAAATGTTCAGCTTAAATAAAAACAAAAAATAAACAAACAAACAAGAAAGAGGGGCACCTACTGATTTGTGTGTGTGTGTGTGTGTGTGTGTGAAAAAGGTCTGGGCAGCAAGAGGATAAAAAGAAAAGGCCTCAGTTCAATCTTTGATCGTCTAAGAACAAAGGGGAACAGTTGTGAGTTGGTGGAGAGGAATTCACGAACGAGGGCTGTTTCCTTTCTTTTCTTGGTTTTGTTTCTGTTTTGTTCTGCTTGCAAGCTGACAAACCAATCCAAAAAAAATTCACCGGTACTAGTCCCACTCCCAACCCAAAGCCCCCTACTCTCACAATCCTTAACTATGCCAGTCCAGTCCAGACACAAGTAACACCAAGGTTACTTCCCCCCTTAGTCAACAGTAAGCACACAAACAAACGACAAATGAAAGTAGTTACCATGTTTGACCCCTGAGGGACCTGGGGTGGCACTTCCAGAACGGTGGGTGTGTTGGGTTTGGACACAGGTGTTGCTGATTTCTCATGCTGAAACCAACAGAACGCCTTGCTGATTTTAGTCATGCATATAAAAAAAAGCGAACTTGTTTTCACCAATTTGATGATGAGGAGAACGACTGTCAACTGTAGGCTTTCGCAGTGCTTTTCTCTAGGCCTGACTCAGTGACTGCAATATCTGATTCTGTATGTATGTTCCAAAGGTTTTGCTTGTCATCCATGACCAAACATGATTTACCTGTGTATTATAGATTTGTGCATAACTAATTGACCGAATGACTGACCAATTGATTGACTAATTAATTGAACTTCTTTCCATCTTATTCCACTTTGAGATGAATGATACAAAACTTATACTGACATCTATTTTTGCATTAATTGATTTCTTCTTTTTGTTCTTTCTTGCTCTCTCTTCTTTTCTCTCTCTCTCTCTCTCTTTGCTGGATTAGAATCTCTTGGACTAGAAAGTGAATATATACAGTCAGTCACATCTCTGCTCAAGGTTGTTGACATCATTTTACAAAGCTGATTTTGGAACTCAAAGAAAAAAAAACAAAAACACAAGAAGTAACCATAAAAAGAATAGTAAAATCTGTACAAAACGCTTCCTACTGTACCCAGTATCGAGCGTTTCAGTTTCCACAGTAGACCAGGTGACCAAACTCACGCTGTATGATCCAACATTCCATTTCTAATCACCTACAGGGGCAACATCTTACATAACAGTGTCAGCCTCCGCTTCAGGGATAGTCCCACCACCTGCATGTTGACTTCACCAATGGTCAACAAGCAGCCACTGTCATGGAGTACAATTTCACAGAATACACACACAAAAACAAAAATGTTCATGTTCAGGCAGGATCAAGAAAACAAAAGACAGCTGGGAAAAATGAAAGCTTGAGAAAGTGGGTGATGAAACTTAGGGAGAGAGCAAGGACAGGACAGAAACAGTGTTCAACAGAAAGTTGGGTAAGAATGGGATGGGAAAAGGGGTGCGTGTCAGTGGGGAGGCAGGAGAATGAGATGCAGAAGAGGGTTTGAAGAGATGAGAAGATGGGGTGGGGGTGGGGGTGGGCTAGAGAAGAGGAAAGAAAGAGAAACGGAGAAAAAGAAGAGAGAAGAAAGACCGTGAGAGACGTACAGAGGGGAAGACGGACAGAAGAGGACAGAAGAAAAAGAGACAGAAACGCATATGCCATGAATCAGACCAGAGAGAGTTCAAACAATTGGGCAGATGTTACAGCAAAGTGAAAAAACCTGCAACACCATCATCTCAACAATAAAAAAAAGAGTACAAAGCAAAAAGAAAGATCAGCACTCACTTCAACTTTTGGTTTTAAGGAGGAGGCGCTTCCATGTGAGGAAGCGTCACTGCGGGGACTCATGCGATCCTCCTTCTTTGGACCCTCCTTCAGAGAGAGCTTTTCTCGTGGCGACAGGTTCCCATTGAGCGGAGATGTGTTATCCTGTGTATTGACACAGAAAAATCGAAGTGTGGATATTTTTCTTTCCTTTTTAGTTATATACTTTTATAAAATACCCATGTCAGTAATAATATAATAATAATAATGATACACACCTTACAAAGGTATGAACTTTGCTGAAAAGTAACTGTTCACTCAAGTATATGGGTACAGCTTTATTAATCACACCTTCGGCTTCTTTTTTCACCTCTCTTGCTTGCACTCTACTCCCAATTACCTTTTAATTGCTGTAAGTGAACTTGTCAATAAAAAACGAGGAAGGAGATATTTGCTCCAAAGGTAGGGTAACTATGTGCCCATGCTAATTACATGCCTGTAACTCCAAACTTGTGCTACTTAAGGCACCAGTTCACCTAGCACAAACACAGACTCTAAAATTACAGAACAAAGAAGGAAACATCAAAAAGGATATTCCATGCTTGTCCATGTAACCAGAGCTGACACGTGTATATTGGCAGCAAGAACAGTTCTTTGATCTTGAACATCAACAGACAGAACAAACAACAGAACAGGAACAATTACAGGTAAGATAGGTATGACTGATGTGAAAGAAAATTTAAATGAGACAGAACAGGAACAATTACAGGTAAGATAGGTATGACTGATGTGAAAGAAAATTTAAATGAGACTGAGAGACAGACACTGTAAATAAACACAGGAAAAAAAACCTTTTCGTTCCCATGATGAGACTGTTTACATAACCATCGCTCCAAACTAATGCTATTTACAGAACGAATCAGCCTAGCAGAAATGCCGACAAATAGCTCGCATAACAGAAAAAGAAACATTTTCAAAATATCCTTGTAGACCACAGGTGAACATTAAAAGATTTGTGAAGACGGCAATGAAAGCTGAAGAAAACATTTAACAGATAAAAATAAAAAGGACTTACATCTCCTACGTCAACAACTAAATTTTCATCACTCTTCTCTCCGTCACTTTCCTGAAAAGAGAAAAAATGTTGCACATGAAAATGTCGTTCACATGAGCAATAGAGCATGCAAACACACACACACACACACACACACACACACACACACACACACAACACATACCTTCCCTACAGCTACTTGCAAGATATAATCGTATTCTCTTATGTAAACAACTCAGTATGCACTGTGTGTCCCATCCCATGAACCAAGAGCTCTGTCACAAGACAATCCAAACGACAAATCAGATAGGTCAGGGCTCTTAATGCAGCGCTGCTGTAGGAGGTACGCTCACATTTTAAGGATATTTTCACCTTCGGTTCAACTTTCAAAGGGTGCAAGAAGTGGGGGAAGTTTTTATTTTTCTTTTTTCTAATTTCAGGTCAACCTTTAAAAACCGGGGGCCAGTGAGATCGATTTTCAAGCATGCCTCTAGTTCTCTCCCTCCTCTTTCTCAAATACACATGCAGGCACACACAAACATGTGCATGCACACACACACACACACACACACAACACACACCACACACACACACACACCACACTAAAACAGAAAGACAGCCATCACACACAAAGAGAGAGACAGACAGACAGACAGACTGACCGATAGAACAGAACAAGTTGTTTGAAAAAAAGAGCCAATTTAACTGAGTATCACCTTCTGATCGACTCAAAAGGTTGAAACTAGTATAGCTACAGTACAGACAAAGGTGGCCATTTTAAAAGCATTGTAATATACTGATTAAACTCTGCGGCTGTTGTCAGTTTTTTTCTGGCATGTTAGAGCTAATCTGTAGAAATTTCAGGACCCCTGTCAGCAACAGAGTTCCCTGTCTTACTGCTTACCATGGACTTCAAACTGGCATCAGTGTTCAAATGGCACCTTGTAGCCTATCTTCAAAGAAGATTAAAAACTACCAGGAAAGGCCACACAGTCCAAAAGTGAAGAGACTCAAGACTTCCACTTTTTCTCTGCATAATAATCCAATTCCTTTTCTTCACTTTTCGTTTGTGTGGCGGTGGAGAGTCCAAGCCACGAGTCAAGAGAACATGTCACCATTTTAGACTAATCATGAAATGCTGTTCTGAATAAGCCGTCCCTGTGGGCATGAGCTCTGACAATGGCCCAACAGTACAATCAAGAACTTCGGTATAAAAGTTCTTTGATTTCGTGAAACACATGCTATAGATCTATTGTGTGTCATCTGCTTGCAAGGAAATTAACAAAGTCTGGGAGCAAAAGGAAGAAAAACTAAGCAACTTCCAAACTTGTAATGCTTCCATACATAAATTATAAAGAGAGTCGTTCATGACAGCTTTGATGATGAGAAACGATGAAAACGCACTCAAATAACTTGTGATAATGAGTAAAGTCATTAAGACTGAGTGAATTTTTCAGGAGGTATTTCTGAGTCATAAACCATGAATTATGCATATCTGTACTGTACAAGAATCGGGAGCCCTGTACATTCTGATCCAGCAGAAATTCCAAACGACAAATCAGACATCTCTCCAGGTTCAGCAGATGAACTAGATGACAAATGAGATTGATCTACAAATCCTACGGAAAATCCAATGACCAATCAGATTAATTAGAGATCCGGTTAAAAATGACAAATCAGATTCATCCTCCAGTCCAACAGCCAATTCAAATGACAAATTAGATAGATCCCCAGATACAGCAGACAATCCAAATGACAAATCAGACAGATCCATAAGATCCAGCAGTCAACCTGAGTGATAAATACGACACACAACACATACTACCAGACAATCCAAACAACAAACCAGAGAGATCCTTATGATCCAGCATATAACTTACATGACATCAGAGTGATCACTACCTCCAGTGGACAATCCAAAACAACAAATCGGACTGATCTCTTAGATCCACCTGACAAACTAAATAACAAATGGATAGATCCCAAAGATTCCAATCCAAGGATCAAATCAGACATATCTCTAAGGTCCAGCAGACAATCCATCACGATGAATGGGACTGATCCTTCTCATCTAACAGACATCCAAGTGTCAAATCAGACAGACCTCTAAGATCCAATGAAGTATCCAAATGAAAAGCAATAAGATCACTAACATTCAGCATATGACCTAAATGATATCTCAGACAGATCCCCAGATCCAGCAGGTCATCCCACTGACAAATCAGACAGATCCCCCAATCCAGCAGGGATTCTCTTCTCCCCTTCTCCTCCCATTCCCTCCATGCAAATGTGAATTCCTGGCAAAGTTGGATGCCAGCTACCTCTCCTTACCGTACACATCCTCCTGCATGTGCACTTTCCGGTTGATGTCACAACAGAATATTATACATAGCAGACAGAAAAGAACAAACCTGTTACCACCTGCATTGTGTGCACTTTTCGGTTGATGTCACAACAGAATATTATACATAGCAGACAGAAAAGAACAAACCTGTGACCACCTGCATGTGCACTTTTCGTTGATGTCACAACAGAATATTATACATAGCAGACAGAAAAGAACAAACCTGTGACCACCTGCATTGTGTGCACTTTTCGGTTGATGTCACAACAGAATATTATACATAGCAACAGAAAAGAACAAACCTGTGACCACCTGCATGTGCACTTTTCGGTTGATGTCACAACAGAATATTATACATAGCAGACAGAAAAGAACAAACCTGTGACCACCTGCATTGTGTGCAAGCACTCATGAGTGCATACGTGCATGACTGAATATTTGTGGGCAAGTGTATGATTTTCAAAAGAGCCCGGCCCCCCCCCACCTCCCCCGCAAACATTTCTTCTTGTATACAGTGCAATGGAATTTCACATTCCTCTTCTTAAAATGTACAGTTCATAAAAGAATTCAATACATGTCACAGACGACTCTTTATTCTTTTTTTTGTTTTGTTTTTTGGTTACATGCATCATCACTGGTCCAATCTGTCACACTCTATTTCTTACACCAGGCTAACCAGCATGAAAGCACGCCTCATGTGAGAATGAGTAATGAGCCATATTGACATTTGAATGAATTGCTTCATTTCACTACATTTGCAATTCCTACCCCCCCCCCCCCCCTTCCTGCCACTTTCCCACGTACCCCCCCCCCCCCCCCCCCCCCCCCCCGCTCCACTCCCTCTCTCTTTCTTCCTCCCCTATATATGACCCTCGTCCCTGTTTTCATTTTTTCCCCCAAATTTTCTTTCGTGAAAGCCTTTATTTGATGATTTCCCAAAGCTGTCTGAACAGTGAACACAATCATATATATGCATGCGGCTAAAGAAAACAAATGAACTCAAGTATTCACTGTGTGGAAAACCTCACACAAAGTGATTTTGTTCTCCATGTTTGTCGAATGGTTGGTTTTGATTTAGCAAGGCCTGTATTTTTTCCAGCCGCTTTCTGTCTTGCTGACAACTTTAAGTTAGAGAATGCAAACTGCTTACAATAAAACTACATCTTACCATGAAAGTCATGAACACATATTCATCACCTTGCTGTATGAACATATTCATCGCATAGCTATATATCTATTTTCATCTAAAACCAGAATAATTTTCAAGCATGCAACAAGATAAAGATTTGAAAAAAAAAAAAAAAGCAACGGATCTTGGTGTGTATAATGGTTGGCAGTCTTGTACCTGTCTTTTGAATACATAAGTATTCGTAGGTACAAAAAATAGCCATGGCTGAAGTTTAAATCCACCAATAAGAAACGTTAATGAAATAAAAACACATTCACACACCCACAAAATGCAAATTGTAATAGTGGATCAGCACAAACAGATACACAAACATTATCTTTAACAAGAGAGAGAGAGAGAGAGAGAGAGAGAGAGAGAGAGAGAGAGAGAGAGAGAGAGAAATTATTCAAAACTTAGAACTACAAAAGCATGAATAAACTGAAAGTATGTCCATACAAGAACACAATGAGTTAACAATAACACATATTCATCTAACCAATGCAAACAAGTCCACACACATATTCTGAGAGAGAGAGAGGGGGGGGGTGAGAAGGAGGGGAGGGGGGAAAGAGGGAGAGAGAGACACAGAGAGAGAGAGAGAGAGAGATGCAGATGCAGAGAGACAGACAAAGAGAGAGAGAGAGAGATGGACAGACAGACATAGACAGGCAAACAGACAGACTGACATACAGACAGACGAAGTGAGATAAAGTAAGAGACAAAACATTCAGCAATTTCTCAAAAACAAAGCACAGCCGAAGCACTGAATTCAAACAAGCAAACATTTTGCCCAAGTGGAGACTCTTACATTTCCTTTGGCTTCATGTCGTCGCTTTTTCGAACTGTCCAAGACGTCTGGAGACCGACTCCGATGTCTGTACTTGTCCCTGTCATTGGCCGGGAAGCCGACCTCCTCTGTGAACATAAAAATCTACTACATGAACGATCAGTACTAGTACCCGCAAACAAAATGACAACCCCCATACAAGAAAAGAACCAAATAAATACACAGAAGAAAAGAAAAAAAACAACACTGATTTTTTGCTATTTTACAGAAAAAAAGAGAGGAAAAAAACGTTTCTATTTGCAATTATTTTCACTATAGCCTATTCTAAGCCTTGACTAATGCCTTCTTCTGGCACACATTGGAGAACCTTTCTCTTTTGCACATCTGGTGATGGGTCTCAGATATATGACACAAACATTGTTTGGTAGATAAGACGGTAATTCCCGCGTTCCCTACTAAGGAATCAAATAAGAAAGGATAAGATGGGAAAGAGGGAGGTGAGGGGGGGGGGGGGAGGGGATCGGGATGAATGGTGGAGAATGGCGTAGGGGGTAGGTTATGTTTTTTTTTCTTCTTTTTTCATACATTGCTCTGTGTCTTCTTTGGTGTGTGTGGGTGTGTGTGCGTGCGTGCGTGCGTATGTGCATGAGAGAGAGAGAGAGAGAGAGAGAGAGAGAGAGAGAGACAGAGACAGAGACAGAGACAGAGACGGAGAGTGTGTTTTAAAATAGTTGAAATGTTGGTTTGCACTATGGCCAAGATCTAACAACTTTCCAAAGCAACGTTACGTCAAGTGCCTATGGAACATTCTCTGACAGCTGTCAGTTTTACCGTGAGGACAGAACAAGACAGATGGAACATTTTCCACACAGCTGCCTTTCTATTACACAGGAGCAAATCACCCCCCCCCCCCCCCCCCCCCCCCCCCCCCCGCCGCCAAATTCAATTTCAATAAAGGGCTATGGATGATGCAGACAACTGGTGTTAATGATGACAACAGATTCTGCAAGAAACTTATTCGTTGCCATTCTCTTATTTGCGGCTGGCACAGTCAGAAAACATGCTGCTTTTCCTCACAATTTCTTAACTTTGTAACTGCATCATCTTACCCCCCCCCCCCCCCCCCCCCCCCCCCCCCCCCCCCCCAACCTCCCGGGGTCATGCCGCTGTTCCCCAGGTTCTTTGTTCCCCAGTCTCTATATTCCCCAGTCCCGGTGTTCCCTCAAGAAAAAAATCGAAATTCAGTCCCTAAGTTCCCCAGTTTCGTTGTTCCCCACCCTGTGGCGATCCCGCTGTTCCCCATTCCCGCAAATCCCCGGTCCCGGTGTTCCCCAGTCCCGGTGTTCCCAGGCCTGCTGTTCCCCAAGTTTTTGCCGTTGGTGGTGTTGGTGGGTTTTGCCGACTTAAACGTTGTTACTGTTGTTTTCATTGCTATAGGCGAGGCAGTGCGAGGGCGGGGGTGGGAGGGGGGAAGGAGGGGGGGGGGGGGTATTGGGGGTGGAGCGGGAGGGCCGTAGAAGAGGGGTTTCATGCCGACTGGACAGAAATCAGTTTGGGGAACAGCGCAACTGGGGAACAGAGAACCTGGGGAACACCGGTACGGGAACAGCGGCACGCTTTTTCGGTCGGGGAACATCGACACTGGGGAACAGAGACACGGGGAACAGCGCTACTGGGGAACATAGAACCCGGGAACACCGGCACGCTCCCAACCTCCCCTCCGAAACACCAATGGGCTACCTAACATAGCATCCAAATACTCCCCCAAGGATGACAAGCCATAGCTCCTCCGAACAGCTGGTCTCAATAATGCAAGACACCATGGCGGGAAAGACGGGTGAGACGCTCAAAAACGTAATGGCAAGCAACCAAAATGGCTCCATTGGGTTCACCCCCCCCCCCCCCCCCCCCCTTTTCTCCCTCTTCACTTTTTACCGCTAGGCTCATTTGTCACAGGGTCTCACAGGCAGCTCTTGCACACAGAATGCCAAGCAGCCAGAATGAAAGCTGAGCGAACAGGCCTGAAGAGCAGAAACAACATCGGCGGGAAAAGAAGGGAGACCGGATAACAAACACCAGACAAACAACAGGAGGGGGGGGGGGGGGGGGGGGGGGGGGGGGGGGGGGGGGGGGGGGGGGGGGGGGGGGGAGAGAAGGAAAAAAAAAAAACCTGACACACAGGAAACGCAAACGCGAAATTCATACACGTCAGAAGAATGATCAAGCTTTTAAGTGAAAGAAAACAGTCTCCATCTCTGGCAAAGTGAGCTGTAATAATTCTCTCCAGCAATCAACTCGATATCGGAGTCCTCCAAACAATCTCAAGAGGGGAGAGAGAATAACAAAGTTTGATTTGGTGCTTTAAAGTTTACGTTCAATTCATGTTGTTTATTGCCCAGCATGATTCGAATTTAAATTCAAAAGTTAAAAGAGAAGACAAGAAGGGATACACTTCATCTTAAATCCTCTTAAATCTTAAGAGATAGCAACAATGCAAGCCATGAACAATTAGAAAGGAATGACTCACACTTTCTCCTGGTCACCAAGTGCAGAACTAAACCCCTACACATGCAAGAAACCACTCTCTCTCTCAAAACCTGAAGAGGAATGCCTCACACTTCTGAGAACTCAAGTTTCTTCCAAAGAATTTGCAAGAACACCAATTCTACTGAGATTCTAAAGCATTTTTTTTTCTGTTTCCTATGAAAGAAACCTGAGGTTTTGCGGGAATGTGTGACAGATTGTTTATTAAAATCAAGCTATATTGTACACAGACTAGACGTGACATTTGCAAAAGTATGAGCTTTTGTGATCATTTAAAGAATAGTAAGTAACCTATCCCTTTCACTCATTCATTATTATGACTAATTCTTTTCCCTAAAAAGGCTATCTGTTTTGTTTCAGAGCAATCTTGAGATCTTCTCTGCTCACTTAACAAACAAAGGATTCTTTGCTTGTTTACAAACATCATACTTTTCGATAATACAACACAACTTATAAATTTCAAAAGTACCAATTCAGAAGCTCGAAGAGAAAATCATAGCTAGATTTAAAAATAAACTTTCATGCTGCCCTTCACACTTTGCAAACTACACACAGCAACACACAACCCCCTTCTTACCTCCTGCCTCCTCCAAGCCCCCTCCCTCTTCATTATATCAACAACATAACATGTTCAGTTTTCTGCATGCATGTGAAATAAAGCATATTTGGTTAGAGAATAATCTGTTTTCATCCAGTCAGGTAATGACAAGAAAGCCTACCTTACATCAATCCTACCGCAAACACCCTGCAAAATTCATTCAGGCACATTTTCCTCTTTAATCCCCAACATCAAGATGAATATGCAATTTGCATTTTTTCTTCTTCTTTTTTTTTTTTAAACTGAAAAAGAGAGTGGGATGGGAAGATCTGGAGAACGGAGGGAGAAGAGGGATGAAAGAACAGAAAGGAGGATCAGAAGCCAGACTAAGGACAGAGAGAGAGAGAGGAGAGAGAGAGAGAAAGAGGGGGGGGTGGTGGAAAAAGAAAGACAGACACAGAAACTGAGGAGAAATGGCGTCAAAATTGCAATTCAAGGCACGAGTGTTCCCAGCATTCTCTCAACGATGCTTTTTCCCCTTCCTTTGATGATTGGAATGCCAAGCATACCAGGAATCCCCTTCACGTGGTTTTTACTCCCTTGTTTGTTTGCTTGCTTGTTTACTTTCCACCCCTTTCTCTGATTCAATGCTGCTCTCCCTGCCATTTTTTTCTTCTTCTTCTTCTTTTCCCAATGACTGATTTGCTGTTACAGCTGACGCTGGAATTGATGCGCCAATCTCCAAGTCGCCAACTTCCTCCGACATTGCCGTGGCTTCCAAGAATAATACTTCATCGCCTGAGATCCGCTGGTTTGTTATTGTTGCCTGTTATTGTGTGTTCACTGCAGCGTTATTTATTCACTACTACCTCCGTCCAGGAGCTTCTGCTTTCACCTGCGTGGTCGGTTAGTTCGTTTGTCTGTCAGCAGGATTATGTAAAAACTGCTGCATTGGTTTCAACGTAACTTGGTGGACAGGTGGGATGCGGCCCCAAAACGAATCTTACCAAATTTTTGTGCGGATCTGGTTCAAAAGGTCGATTCCGGATCCATTCAGTCTTGGTGGAGGTCTAGAATCTATTGAGTATTGCTCTAGTCGTTTTGTTTTGGTGTCTGAGCAAGCTGTGTGTGTGTGTGTGTGTGTGTGTGTGTGTGTGTGTGTGTGTGTGTGTGTGTGTGTGTGTTGTATATTGAGTGAGTGAGTGTGTGAGAGTGAGTGTGCGTGCATGTGTGCGTGCGTGCGTATGTGTGCGCAAACAAGCGTGTGCACATACGCATGTGTGCATGCGTGCGCACAAGCGTGCGTGTGTGCACGCCTGCATGATGCTGCTGTAGTTAGGTTATGTTGTTTACTGTTGTTGCTGCTGTTGCTTACTGCAGTTGTAGATCTTTTCACTTGCTAGAACACCAGTTCCATCATCTGGGAAGATCTCCAAACCGACTCTAGTGTGCATGTTTTCTTTTCTTCCAACCCCTTTTGTTTTCCCCATCCCACAGACACATGATGCCCTGCTCTTCTTCCTCAGAAGGCAAAGGATTTATTGTGTGAGCAAACTCTGTGTGTGTGTGTGTGTGTGTGTGTGTGTGTGTGTGTGTGTGTGTTGCTGCACTGTGTTGAGTAGTTTTGTCTGGTGTGGTGCGCAATGTGGTGTGCAGTGCTGTGCTGTGGTGTGTGGTGTGGTGTTCAAAGGTAGATGCTAGACATGCATGTGTGTGCTTGTGTGTGTGTGTGTGTGTGTGTGTGTGTGTGTGTGTGTGTGTGTGTGTGTGTGTTTCTGTGTGTGTGTGTGTGTGTGTGTGTGTGTGTGTGTGTGTTTCTGTGTGTGTGTGTGTGTGTGTGTGTGTGTGTGTGTGTGTGTGTGTGTGTGTGTGTGTGTGTGGTTGTGTGTGTATTGCTGCGTGCATGTGTTAAGTGTGAAGGGTTGGGTTGGGTTGGGTTGGGTTGGGTTGGGTTGGGTTGGGTTTTTGTGTTATGTTATTTTGTGTTGTGTTGTTTTGTGTTGTGCTATGGTATGGTGCATAGCAGTGTTGTGGTGTGGTGTGTTGTGTTGTTTAGGGAGCTGTGTTGAGTATTACGTTGACGTGTGTGTGTGTGTGTGTGTATGAGGAGAGAGAGAGAGAGAGAGAGAGAGAGATGAGAGAGAGAGAGAGAGAGAGAGAGAGAGAGAGAGAGTGCATACACAGGCGCAATACTGTGTTGTGCTGTGTTGTGCTGTGTTGTGTGTGTGGTGTGTGCGTGTAGTGAGTGAGTGTGTACGTATAATTATGCTTGTGTGTGTGTGTGTGTGTGTGTGTGTGTGTGTGTGTGTGTGTGTGTGTGTGTGTGTGTGTGTGTGTGCATGCATGCATGTGTGTGTGCACATGTGTGTGCATGTTGTATTATGGAGCTTGGGGGGTGGTTGGGTGTGTGTGTGCATGTGTGTATGTATGCGTGTGTGTTCACTCACACACTGCTTTGGTTCAAAGTCCAATCCAAAGGCCTTGGAGTAGAGCTGGTGTTTGTACAGACGCTGACTCTGAAGACATTTTCCATCCAAGCGTCATGAGCAGGGATTCAACCCTGAAACCTTACATCAACAAAAAGCAATACTCTCTCCACTGGATCTAGGCCAACTTCAGGTTTATTTCCTTGTTTCACCTTTCCCAGCAATAATACTCCAATGATGTTCACTCCAGTTTCCCCCTTTCACCTTTCCCAGCAATAATACTCCAATGATGTTCACTCCAGTTTCCCCCTTTCACCTTTCCCAGCAATAATACTCCAATGATGTTCACTCCAGTTTCCCCCTTTCACCTTTCCCAGCAATAATACTCCAATGATGTTCACTCCAGTTTCCCCCTTTCACCTTTCCCAGCAATAATACTCCAATGATGTTCACTCCAGTTTCCCCCTTTCACCTTTCCCAGCAATAATACTCCAATGATGTTCACTCCAGTTTCCCCCTTTCACCTTTCCCAGCAATTAATACTCCAATGATGTTCACTCCAGTTTCCCCCTTTCACCTTTCCCAGCAATAATACTCCAATGATGTTCACTCCAGTTTCCCCTTTCACCTTTCCCAGCAATAATACTCCAATGATGTTCACTCCAGTTTCCCCCTTTCACCTTTCCAGCAATAATACTCCAATGATGTTCACTCCAGTTTCCCCCTTTCACCTTTCCCAGCAATAATACTCCAATGATGTTCACTCCAGTTTCCCCCTTTCACCTTTCCCAGCAATAATACTCCAATGATGTTCACTCCAGTTTCCCCCTTTCACCTTTCCCAGCAATAATACTCCAATGATGTTCACTCCAGTTTCCCCTTTCACCTTTCCCAGCAATAATACTCCAATGATGTTCACTCCAGTTTCCCCCTTTCACCTTTCCCAGCAATAATACTCCAATGATGTTCACTCCAGTTTCCCCCTTTCACCTTTCCCAGCAATAATACTCCAATGATGTTCACTCCAGTTTCCCCTTTCACCTTTCCCAGCAATAATACTCCAATGATGTTCACTCCAGTTTCCCCTTTCACCTTTCCCAGCAATAATACTCCAATGATGTTCACTCCAGTTTCCCCTTTCACCTTTCCCAGCAATAATACTCCAATGATGTTCACTCCAGTTTCCCCCTTTCACCTTTCCCAGCAATAATACTCCAATGATGTTCACTCCAGTTTCCCCTTTACCTTTCCCAGCAATAATACTCCAATGATGTTCACTCCAGTTTCCCCTTTCACCTTTCCCAGCAATAATACTCCAATGATGTTCACTCCAGTTTCCCCCTTTCCCACCTTTCCAGCAATAATACTCCAATGATGTTCACTCCAGTTTCCCCTAACTTAATTTTCCCTGTACATTGATACTCCCATGATGTCCATTCCAATCCTCCATACACATACCATCTTCCCTCTGACAAACGGGTCCGACCATTAACAATGGAAATAAGCCAAAAACTCTCTTTACAACAGAAATAAGCAAAAAATCTCTCTTAACAATGGAAATACGCAAAAAATCTCTCTTAACAATGGAAATAATCCAAAAATCTCTCTTAACAATGGAAATAAGCAACAAAAAAATCTCTCTTAACAACGGAATTACGCCAAAAATCTAAGATCCAGGTCATAATTTAAGTAAACAAATGCGATTACTGTGCCTACCAATTTAGAACCACTGTTAACCATCACAGGTCTAGAGGAGAGGTTCTGAGCTATTAAATAATCAACTGTCCCACTCTTCCTTTACTCTTCCTTCTTGGAGCACGCCTGCACACACACACACACACACACACACACACACACACACACACACACACACACACACACACTTACTCACACACACACACTCTCTCTCTCTCTGGGATTCAGTTCAGTCTGAATCACACACACGCACACGCACACGCACACACACACACACACACACACACACACACACAAGGGGGAAGGGGGGGGAGAGTGAGAGAGAGAGAGAGAAGCAGACAGACAGACGAGAGAGAGACAGACAGACAGACAGACAGAGAGAGACAGAGAGAAAGAGAGTGACAGGGGACACAGAGACAAGACACACACAGCGACACACACACACACACTGGGAAATACAAAGGGTGTGGGCATGTGAATCAAATTACCCCAGAGGCGGTATCAAACGGATGTGACATTTCTAAGCCATAAAACTACCCAGCAGTCTCCTCTGGCGACACACCACCCTGCATGATACCAGGGCCTCTCTCTGGTTTCCTGCCCTGCAGAAGGTAGGGGGCCCTAAATGATCTTGTTTCACTGTAGTGTTACACATTGTCCCACAACCCCCATCACTGTATAACAGTCAGCTAACCGGTTACAATTACAACAGTTTTGTATTTATCAGGCTTTTTTTTTTTTTTTTTTTTGCTTTTCCCTTTTGGCACTCCCGATACTGTTTGTTCAACTTTGTTAAACAGTTACAATCGCTATACCACACACCAATGCCCAACTCCTTACACCGAAGCCCCCATGATGAACGCAATATAAGAAAAACAGCAAGAGTTCAGTCCCCTTCTGCTCAACAGACCTAGTTCAAAATGATCTCTGGACAGGCAGTCACAACTGGGATACGATAAATCTCTGAGGAGGAGATAGGCACCACTACTTTGTGATGTCTAGGCAAAGAGCAGCTGCCTGGACTGTTTGGAGGATACCCAATCGTAACAAATGCGGTCCCACAGAACGGTGTATCAGTGTCCAAATGCTCCACATAGCTGCGGAGCCTGGAGGACTCCACTGAATCCTGCCGAGTCACACACAAGATGAGAATGGGACGGAAACAGACATAAAAGATACGACACAGAGAGTGACGGGGACACAGAAACAGAGTCAGAGAGAGAAGCGGAGAGAAAAAGACAGACAGTGTGGCAGGAAGACATTCTGAGAAAGACTGGCATTCGGCGACAGTCAGAGGCACAGACAAGAGAGAGACAGAAAGGAGGCAAAATAAGACGAGAGTAAAAGGAGAGTAGACAGAGGTATAAACAAACAGTGAATCTAGAAAGAGGTATGAAGCAGAGAGTGGAAAGAAGCAGAAAAAGGAAATAAGTAAAAAATAAATGCGAACGACGGATCTCTACATATGCATTAGTTTGGAATCCGTGACCATGAGCTGCTGGGTCATCTGTCCACTCTGACAGCATCAAGAAGTGGTTGGACAAGGATCAAAGGTTTTCTGCCTCAGAAGGATGGGAACTTTCCCCTCCCCTGCACGTTAATGGCAGTTCACCAGACCATCTTGTTCACTTACGTTCTGCCAGGTTCTGAAGCCCCTTTTCCCAAAACGCCACCTACCCCTCCCTACCCCTACCCTGGAAACAAACCGAGCCACTCACCCAGCTTCGAGCAGGACCCCGTAGACAGACAGACAGACATTGCCCCGGGAAACGATCACCCAGAGTCACTGTGCTGTGGACTCTCTAATCACTATGGTGTAAATCCCCTTTATCTCTCGGCTGAGCTGGTCCCCCCCCCCCCCCCCCCCCCCCGCCCCCCACACACACACACTCTCTCTCTCCCACCTCGGTGTAACTAAAGACTCATCACTTCAGTGGTGGTGGTGGTGGTGTGATGGACTGGGGCAGCGTGAGGGGGAGGGGGGAGAGGGAGGAGAAAGATGGCAGATTGGGTCTTCAGCAATTACACCTCCCCCCCCCCTTTTTTTTTTCCTCACCAACGCAGCAATAAAACCTCATCCCCACAGAGGCCCCGCTCTGTCAGCTGCCCCCCCCCCCCCCTCTCCCCTCCCCCATCGCCCACCACATCCCCATTCCCCACCAGCCCCCCCCCCCCCCCTCCCCCCAACACTTCCCGGAACCCTTCCTTCCTGACTTGTCAATTCCCCCTGGAGGATGGAGGTGGTTGCGAAGGGAGGCGGGGAGTGCATGCCATTATCAGCAGGTCTTCTTCCACCTCATCCAGCAGCCAGAAATCAGATAGCTTTGGGCCTGTCACTGTCCCTCTGAATGAGGAGAGAAAGGAAGAGAGATGGGATGGGAGTGGGAGAGGGGATAGGTGGTGGGGGGGGGAGAAGAAGAGAGGGGGTGGGGTAGGGGGGAAGGGGGTGGGGGAGAGAAAGAGAGGGAGGAGGGGAGGAAGTGATGGATAGAGAGGGGCGGGGAAGGGAGAGACAGACAGACAGACATACAGAGAAAGAGACAGAGACAGACAGAGAGCAGAGAGAAAGAGACAGAGAGAGAGAGAGAGAGAGAGAGAGAGAGAGAGAGAGAGAGAGAGAGAGAGAGAGGAGAGACAGACAGACAGACAGAGAGAGAGAGAGCCTGCTTGGAAAGACAGGAGTAATAATGTTTGTGAATGTCATTTAGTGTAAGTGATGGGGTGATGATTGGATGACAGTAGAGGTGATGGTGTGGATGTATGTATGCATGCACATGTCTGTGTGAATAAGTGAACCATTATGCTGAACAGCGAGCACAAACGTTACTTGAATCCATTTATTTCATGCACATCTGTGTGTGTGTGTGTGTGTGTGTGTGTGTGTGTGTGTGTGTGTGTGTGTGTGTTAGTGAGTGAATGAGTGAGTGTGTTAGTGAGTGAATGTGTGTGTGTGTGTGTGTGTGTGTGTGTGTGTGTGTGTGTGTGTGTGTGTGTGTAGGTGTGTACCTGTGCACATGCATGCACACCTGCAGGCATGCACACATCCAGGCAGACGTTTAACCAAATACATGCGCGTGTAGATGTTTGAATGAATAATGTGCACTGCTAGCACAAGTATCACTGTGAGCACATCACCATTACATAAATATGCATACCTCTGTGTGTGTGCGTGCATACATGCATGCTAATGTGTTGAGTGTTAAACTGCATGCACAAGCATCCAGTGCATGCATGACAGTGTACTCATGGCCACAGATGTTGGGGAAGAAGATGAGACAGACTGACCATGCCGTCACCAATGCCATCCTCATGGCCCACCCAATGGCAGTGTGTCTTTTCCTATCTGCCGGGATAGTTCAAATGGGGAAACGAGTCTGCATCTGCGTGAGGGTTTTTTTGTTTTGTTTTTTTTTTTTTTGGGGGGGGGGGGGGGATGGTGGCAGTTCGCGAGGGAAGAGAGATGACAGATTATCTAAAGTTCCTCCCAGGCATGCCTATCTGAAGATTAGCTGAAAAGACAGTGTGGTATAAATTAAATTTGGGGTAGGAAAAAGACGTTTGCTGCCACAGGGATGTTTCACTGGTGTTTGCCATATGTCCAGTGCAATGCACTAAAGAAGAAAAAAATCTGACACACCTCACCTTAGAACAGATAAACCAAAGCTGAACCTTTCCAAGGCCACATTAAAAACCTGCTGTCAGTCTAATCATACACCCTATTTATCTTACATCTATACTAAATTTTACTCCCTCCCAATCCTCCCTCAAACAGACTTAACAAAAACCTGTCGTTAGTCTGATCATGTACACTCTTTATGTATTATCTGTTATTCCCAATCCTTCAAACAGACTGATCTGAGCAGAAGAGAGAGAGAGGGGGGGGGTCCACTAGCTCACCTATTCTCATTCTCGCCCAATGCTTACCGATGTGATCTCCCTCGTAATAAAACATGCTCCCCCCCCTCCTCTCCGCTCCCTCCCTCCCCCTTTCTGCACCACATCTGAGGGGGTGGGGGAGGAGGCAGATCGGGCCCGGCCCTGCCGGGTGAAGGTGGTGGCGGGGTTTCAGGCCCCGGGGCTGAGGCTGATTAGCCGTGGCCTACACGTGGAGACATCCATTTCCCCCCTTGTCGACCGGCTCACAGCATCCCCTGTGTGATACAATCTCACAGCACCCTGAGGGGAACAGCAGGGAAAGGTGAGGGTGGGGGGAAGGGGGAGGTAGGTGGGGGCTGGGGGAGTTGGTGAAGGGTCGGAGGTGGAGGGAAGGGAGGAAGGCAGGGAGGGTGGGGGTGGGATGGGGATGTAGAAGATGACACATGAAGGAAGATCCACCTTCAGTTTAAGGTCGAAGGGTAGTGGGGTGTGGGGGGGAGGGGGGAGGGGTTGTGGCAGGGAAATATCCGAACAGCCCTCTCTCATTACCTTCCCTCCTTCCTTTCTACAAACCCGAACCCGTACACCCACCCTATCCCCCTCCTCCCATCCCCACCAACCCTTCCCTTCTTTTCACCCTCCCCCCCTCCCCCCCCCCCCCCCCCCCCCCCCCTCCTCATCCCCCCACCCCCAGGCGGATCAATACAACTCGACTCATTTCTGGGCAAACTGGGAGTAATCTTTTGTGGTGTGTGCGAACAAACAGCAGCTTGTGTGCTGAAGGAAGACCGGCTGTTTGATTGAGCACGACTGAGGTCCCTTCTTCCCCCCCCCCCCCCCCCCCCCCCCCCACCCATCCCCACGTTTCTCCTCATCCACCCATCCCCCTTCACCACCTCCACCCCCACCATCCACGTCCCCTTCAGGTCACTCAGGGACTAGCTTCGCCTTTATTCCTCCCCCACTCCCCCCCCCCCCCCCTCTTCGCCTCCACACACACACACACACACACACACACAGAGTCAGCTCTCACGGATTGTCCAGGCGGGCGGGCCGGAATTAACGGCACGCAGACGGCAAATATTGTGGCAGGAGGGAGGGTGGAGGGGCGGGGGGGACCCCTGAGTCAACAGGTAATATCTTGGACTAACATGGCGCGCTGCCGTCTGTTTGCGCTTCACAACCCCTGCCCCCCCCCCCCCCCCCCCCCCCCCCCCCTCCCCTCCCCTCCCCCCCTCGACTCTTGACGGCTGCTCTTCTTCCTCCTCTCCAGTCCTCCTCTGCTTACTCCCTCCCTCTCCCCCCTCCCCCTCCCCCGCACCTCCTCCCCCACTCTTCGAAGTTTTCTTTCACCCACGGCCAAGTGCAAACTGTGGGGTAACTGTAAATAGAAGCTTCACACCCAAAGACCTAAGACGGAAAGGGGAAGGGTGCCGGAGGGTAAGAGGAAACTGATACATCAGACAGAGAGAGAGAGAGGGGGGGGGGGGGAAGGAGTGATGGGGGAGAGGGCGTGCGAAGGGAGTGGAAGTGGGTGGAGGTGGGCGGTTCTCACGTAAGAAAACCATCGGTAAATGAAACATTAATGCACAGACAGACCTGGGAGAGAAATTTGACAGAAGGGCCGGAAGAAAGGCAGGCAGTGAAAAAAAAAAAAAAAAAAAAAAAAAAAAAAAGAGAGAGAGAGAGAGAGAGAGTGGGTAAGAGGGAAGGAAAGGGATTCGGGTGGGCATGGTGGGAAAGGAGGAGGTGGAGGGGTTGAGGGGGTGGGGGAATAAGCTCTGGTTCTTGTTCACTCACATCTTCCGGCAAAAATATGAGATAATTTCAAATGACCCTTAAGGGGATGCTGCAGCGTTTATAGCGTTTTGCCATACTTATGTTATTCACAAAACATTTAAAAAAAAAAAAAAAATATATATATATATATATATATATATATATATATATATATATATATATATATATATCAGCATGCTGCATTAACATCAGGACATAATTATTCCAAGAAATGACAAGCATTCCGAATCCCACCAGTTGTTTCACACACACACACACACACACACACACACACACACACACACACACACACACACACACACAAATCAAGTATTTACTGTTTTGAAGAGAAGGTCAATCAGCTATTGACATATCTGTTTAACAACATCAACAACAACGCTGGACTTAAGGAGGATGGTGACCTCTAGCAGGAGACAAGATCGATGACATTCAAATGCTGACCTTGTTCTATCATGCATGTGCCAGATCTGCGGGACAACTGACATGCCGTCGGTCTATTTCTCATATCTTGAATTTTCTTTTCCCCAGAAACTATCAGTGCTTTTTTTTTCTTCTCAAACCTGTGCTCTTCACTCTGTGTTTGATAAAGCTGTAGGCTTTCAATGACTGTAAGTTTAACCAATTCATCATGGCCAGCATCAAAGGCTGGCACACGGTAAGGATCTCATTTGGCAGGGCAGAGAAGAGTCATCTCCCATCCAAATTTAGATATCATATTCATACTAATTAACAGCAAACTCTGAAATCACTTTAGAAGTAAACAAGATTATCCAAAACAGCACTTCTAATTGTAACTTTCTTTGTAGTATTGATGATTTTGAGAATTCTGTGTAAAATGATGAGCCAAAATAGGTAACGCCTACAAGGCATACAAGGTCTAGATCATAGTCCATCGAAATGGGATGACAGACACACGTAGGGTGAAAGAGGACAGGACAAAGTAGGTTTCCAGGATACCCTTAAACATAATATCTAATTCTTGAGGTGATATTTTTCTTACACAATGCAACCACCAACATACAGACGTGAAGCAGAATGTGACATTGTCGTGAACAGACAGCAAGCAGGCATGGACAGTGTCATGAACGAACAGCAAGCAGAGAACTGATGACCATCAGAGTAACCCACGTCTCGGGGACGCAACTGGAGCATGCAACAAGCGGAGGTTCAATGGCACAAAGAGGGGTGGGGTCACCAACTGTGATTACATCTTTCATTTTTCACGCCATTAATAAAATTGGACAGCATTCTTCATTTCTGTTGGGTTTTTTTTCCTTTGGACTTGGCTGTTGTTTGCTTGTTTTCCTCATGCGAGCACACTAGAGCGGGAGGATGGGTGGTGACTGGTGGTGGTAAGTGGGAGTGGTGGGGTAGGGTGTGTGTGTGTGCGTGTGTGTGTGTGTGTGTGGTGGGGGGGGGGGGGGGGTCACCCTACATATATTATCTGCATCTCAACAATGCAATGCAAGGTCATTCAGTGCATTATTTATAATTTGGAAACTAACTTGTATTGCTGGTTCTGATTTCACGGCCTGTACGCAGCAGGTTTCTAGGTTGGTTGGTTGGTTGGTTTGTCCACATTTCCAATAAAATAAAAACAGTAACGATAAGGAGGTTTTCATGGCCGATATACAAAACCCACGTCATAATAAGTCAGTTTGCTGCCAGAATTTACATTCATCTGATCTCAGTAAACTCAAACAACTGTGAACAGAACAGGAAAGGAGAGGGGAAAAAAAGGATGAACAGACATGCTCAAGATTCCAATAATAATTTATCTGCCTGCGTGCTCTGAAATTAAAAGGTGGTGTAGGTGTCCTTGGTTTCGCAACAACAACAACAACTAAAAAAAGTACAAGAATGAATTCAGGATTTTCCTGTAACTGTCCCAGGATTTCACCCTAAGAAGCAGTTGAGAGGAGAGATAAGGAGGGAGACAAATTGGGGAAGAGCATGGGGGTGGGCTGGTGGGGCATGGGGAGAGGGACAGGAGAGGGAGGGGTGGTTTAAGAGAGTGAAGAGAGAGAGAGAGAGAGAGAGAGAGAGAGAGAGAGAGAGAGAGAGAAAAAAAAGATTGATTGGGGAGGGAATG
Source organism: Conus ventricosus (assembly GCA_018398815.1). Taxonomy (NCBI): domain Eukaryota; kingdom Metazoa; phylum Mollusca; class Gastropoda; order Neogastropoda; family Conidae; genus Conus; species Conus ventricosus. The sequence goes on from CM031603.1 coordinate 55,439,480, forward strand.
GTCTTATCCTCCCACTGCTGGGTAAAAAAAAAATGGGAAAGGGACAGGGGGGAGATGGGTGGGGATAGGGATGATGGCAGGGTGATGAGCAGAAAAGATAGGGGAGGGGAGGGGGGGGCGAGTCAGGAGCAAGGAGACTGGGCTGTTTAATGGAAAGCTGAGCTTTAAATAAAAAAAAAAGGGGGGTGTAGGGGAGAGGGTGCTGGAGTTGCCATGTCAACACACTGTTCTGTGACAACTGTCAATTCCTTATGATACCCTGTAACCCCATCCCCACCCCCTTCCCCACTGAAAACTACCCCCCCCCTCCCCCCGCCCGGCGTCCCCCCCCTCCCCCCCCCCCCCCCCCCCACTGTTCCACTCTTCCCATCAACTCCCTCCCCCCAACCACCACTACCCTCCCTCCCTCTGCCCCCCAACTTCCCAAAGACATCAATTGTCAGCGATGACAAAGCAGCCTAACAGTCCTGGGGTTGCCAGTGTTTGCACAGCGCTGGGGTAGCTCCTCCGGCGGCCAATACACTGCTACTCCACGAGGAGCCCCCCCCCCCCCCCCCCCCCCCTCCCCCGGAACAACAGAGTCCGGCTTCTTTCTCCTTGGGAGCCTACCTCACCCCACCCCTCCTTCTGGCCACCCCGTCCAAGTTTGTCGTTCCCATCTTATTCTCCAGACCTGTAAGCTATACCAACTGGTCAAGAGCACTCCAAGTTCGTGACGTTTGTCCCACCTGCCCTGCTGTTCCAGCCCGTTTTCTACAAGTCGTAACAAGCCCTGGGAAGGCTCTACGAGGTGACAATGTTAACTACTGTGGAGATCTTTGGCTTAATAATAATATCCTTCCCATATTTCTTAGTTTTAGCATTTCTGTCCCTTGTGTCTAGAACATACTTCGTTCACAGAAGAGAAAATCATATTTATTATTTATCAACCTACTCTGACAGATAAATAGACAGATAGATATTTCTTTGTTCTTGTAACCTCTAAAGTCGCCTCTTACTGTTAAGCGAACATGAAACATGCATGTATAACGGGGTGCTCACACACACACACACACACACACACACACACACACACACACACACACACATGTGCACACTCACGCACACACACACAGAGAATCATGTGACTCAATCTAACACTACAAATGGATGGATACTATTCTGATCTACAGCTTAAATCTTCATAGCGACACCAGTCTCCAGTGGTAGTGTCACAGTCTCCAACTATAGGATCAAGGGTTTGAACCCCAACAAAGGCATATCTGTGCTGGTTTTTCAGCCCATCATACTGGTTTCATACGAGACAACTGGAACCACACACATTCTAAAAACAAGCTAAATGACGTCGTTAGTCGTTAGTCCAGACTGTTATCGCACAGCCTTTGCTGTACACTCTCTATGTTTAGCGTCCAGCCAGAGAGACTGTGGGACAATTTGCGTCCATTAGAGGAGCCATTAGCTACAGGGAGCTGTGCACACACAGGGAGACAATGACCAACCGCTAATCAATAGCATGGGGCTCCATGAAGGACGCCTTAATGAAAGCCTTTTCCTCCTCTGATGACTGGACGTCTGCAGTAAATGAATCTCTGTCCCCCCAGCCTCCACACAGGGAGAATTACAAACAGAGCATGATCAGAGTAACATTTCTCCATTTCCTCGCCATCTGAACCATTAAGTTCTACAACCAACAGGAAAAACATTACAGTTTAAGCACTTACTGTTTCCGTCACTACTTTCCATATGCACATGCAAAAGAAATCGAAGAATGGTATTCAATCGCGTGAATAAAACAACGGGGTCATCTTGAGAAATGCTCTTTTTTTTTTTTAAAAAGATGCTAGACCAGCACCAATGCCAGATGTATCCTTAATTATTTAAAACCCACTTTACGACATAAACCATCTTTCAGTATATGTATGTTGTTTGTATTTTTAAGCTTAGTAAATTTAGAGGAAGTGTGTGCATATGTGTGTGTGTGTGTGTGTGTGTGTGTGTGTGTGTGTAACCCAGATAAACATACCTGCCCCTCCCTCTCCCAATCAAAGTCTGGGGGCACAGCTGCTCCCTCCTCATTTGGGTAGGGGCAGGAAGGCCAGAAAGACATACCTCCTTCCCCACTCTTATCAAAGTCAAAAAGGGGTGGGGGGTTCTGGGGGGAGGAGGGGGGGGGGCAAGGGAAGGACAGCTGCCTCTATGCCTTTCTTGTTCCTAGGCCACTATTCTATATGGACAACAAATCCTCTAGTCTCAGCTTCTGTACACAGCCTTTCCCACTGTCCCACCTCCTTTCCCCTCTACCTCCCCACTTTCACTGTGACCCAGTTTTATCTCTCTTTTTGACAAAGTGCAGGATAAAGTCCCTATCAACTTAAATAGGCAGTTACACAGGAATTTGTTGGCTCTTCACATGCACAACCAATGGAAGCGCTGGTTGGCTTTTCAGCCCAATGCGATTGCTAATCGCAAATGTCATCCGCAGTAGCCCAAAGGTTTAATTCTAATTAACTTAGGCTAATTACTCTTATCTGAAGATTTTTCATGGTTGGAAAGTTTAATTCTGATCTGAGCTGGGTGCTGAAGATATGTACTTGACTGCGAGTCGATGTGCCCAGCCCTCTATATGTGACGTCATAAAAATCCCCCCTACTAAAAAGAACTGCGTTTATGTGTAAGATGCATAATACATGTAACATGTACACTGAAATTTACATAATCATCGACCCTCTCCCTTCAAGCTTGTGAAAATCATATCACTTATGTACATAAACAGCAGAATTTCTGAACACCCATCCTTGTTAAGACACAAGTGTAATAAGGCAATGAAAATAAAAACGACTGTCTTGTCACTGAAAAATATTTAAGTAATACATTGCTTAAACATCATCTAGCACCTTGGGAAAAAAAACCATGCACTCTGTCCTTTCTGTCAGATGTATTCATCATTTAAAACAATTTATTTTTTGTCGTAAGTGACAGTGTGGCTACATACCTATTTAAACATATCTATCTATCTATCTATCTATCTATCTATCTATCTATCTATCTATCTATCTCTATCTCTCTCTCTTTCTATATATATATATATATATATATATATATATATATAATATATATATATATATATATATATATATATATATATTAAAAGAATAGTTGTGCAATTCCACAATTTAATTTTTGTTTTCTTTTAATTTGTTTTTACGAGTACAACATTACAAAGGTATGGACAAAGGATTTAAGGGCGCATGCATGATCATAAGTACGTTTGTGTGTTACCTACACACACACACACACACACACACACACACACACACACACACACACACACACACACACACAGATCAATTAGGACACAAACACACACACAGATCAATTAAACCAGACACGACTGTGACAGCAGAAACATTATTCATATTTGAAAACCTTGCATGCGTCAATAAGTTTGTCTGGTAACTAAACGAAAACACACACACACACACACACACACACAAATACAAAGATCGTCTGCTCCGCACCAAGATTCCTTCCATTACACATTGTTGCTTTTTTTCTTTTTCCCTGCTTGTCTATCGATGTATACTATGTTTACCTCACTACACTCCATCCCATTTAAGGCTTGCTGTACTTGTTCTTTTTGAGGCGTCATTAGCGATAAGTGTCAGTGTCGCTACAAAACTCGAGCATGGCATTTTTTCCTTCTTTCTCTTCGACAAAAACAGGAAAAGTCACAAAAGCAGTACTAACAGTAGAACTACTTAACGTGTGTGCCAGGATGGAGAAAGAGGAAAGGGCACAGGGAAAGAGGAGTGAGAAGGGACATAAGAGGAGAGGATGAATACAAATGAAGAGGCAGCGTGGAGGATAGCAGGAGGGGGTGCAGCCTTTGTGAACAAAAACTGGCATGCAGAGATGAAACACAGACAGACATACAAGACAAACAGATGAAACACAAAGACAGGACCTGTTCTCAAAACATCACCTCAACTCTTGCCGTGGGCATGAATCTGCTGAACATGCAAGTTCTTGAACACATACTTTCTGAACGAATAAAATGTAACATCTTCAGGTGAACATAACTTTGCTTCACACATACTTTCTTTAACACATCTTTACTGGATTCATAATCTTTTTCATTTTGATGGTGATGAAACAGACAAACTAAAGCAAAACTATATTCTAGACCTGTCATGTTAGTGCTGTTGTATTTTCAGTAATATCTGGATGTTTTGGGGCTGATCTCTTTTTCTTTAGCAGAAAATGTTCGTTGGCTCGTGCATCGGGAAAATCCGGTCATCTACTTTACTTTCCTATCTGTCAAAAAAATGTTTTGTTTTATTTACGCATTCCAAACACTCAACATTTAAAAAAGATTATCATAAAAAAATGACAATATGAAATGTCAAAGAAGCTTCCTGACGTCATTAGCATCTCAGATTGGATACTACATGCTATTTCACCAGTATGTCAAAAGCTTGAAAAACAAATAAACATGGACACTTTTTTTTTTTTTTCAAAATGAGACCAGTATTTTGGTGACTAATTGATGAACAGTGCGAACAACCATCACATGCAATGAAAAGTGGAGGCATACAGGCTTACTTTAAGGAGAATCACACCCATGTAAAATGTAAAATGAGTGAGTCATTAGAAAGATTGCAGACATAAGCAATGAACCATATTGGAGAATGAGCTGCTGAAAATTTTGGATAATCATTTCTGACACATCCTCTCCAGTAGTCTGTAAAAACAAGTCGTGCATGAGAAAGGCTCCTGCTCTCTGCAAACGGAAATTGTTCTATTACAATAATGACTCAAAGGGGCAACTGTGACCTGTTACAACCAAGCATTTTACATTACGGCAAACTGACAGACAGTGCCCATTTACGAAAGCATTCCATCAAACGTCTCATTTTGACAGCCCTTAACGGATTCTGCAACTGTTTCATCACTTAGCATGAAGTTATTGTGTATGATTCTGTTTTGCATAGAGACAGAAGCAAAAATTCAAGATCTTGAAAGTATGTCAACCAATGACTGATGCATTTACCAACTGTCATGATGCTCTGCTCACTGTTTTTCTGTGTTTTGGCATCTTCATTACATTATGTCCAGTTAGATGCAAGTTGGTGGTAAGCATGACCAAAATGTTTTTATTGTTTTAGCTGGGCTTTTCTTTTTTCTTTTCTTTATGCATCTATAGATCAGTTTATCTGATTTGATTCGTCACAACCTTCTGCAGTCAAAATTCGGGAACCAGGAGATGAAGTGGGGGTGGGGTGGGCTGAAAAGGAGGCAGTTTGGCTTTTAACTGAAGTCATATATAACCCCGTTTTATATTTCAGTTGAAAAATGAAATGTCTAAAAAGAAAATGCATTTTCTTGTTCATAGTTGCCAACATCCATAAATCATCAGGGTTTTATTCTGCAACACTTTATAATACCTATTCAAAAATGACCCCTGAAACCCCCACATTTTCAATCAAACTTTTGAAATTCTGGATTTTTTTTCACAAAATTCAGGATTTGGGGAATAATTTCTAAATTAGTTTTTAAAAAAAACTCCAGAAAATTCAGTGGTTGGCAACTATGCAAACATGAATGTGCAGTATAGTTTCTATTGAGCTGTTCTTTCTATTTTCTACATCTCACTGTCATTACAAAAAGTGTGTGTATATTATAGGCAAATGCAAACTGATGTCAAAAAAATAAATTGTCCTGCGAGTGTCACCTTGTAATAAATTGTTTTCCTTTGTTAATTTCCGTGGTAGTACTAGCTATCAACTACTACATGCAACAGAATATAAAGCCAACAGTTTCTTGGGAATTGTGTATTGCAGACACTTTGCGTCATCATAAAATTTACAACAAAGTGTCTTATCAGTTCAAAAACCAATGACAGTTTACTACAAAACAATTAGTTTTTAATTAACACTAAAATTTCACAAGTTTTATGTATCTTTTTGATACCCTGAACAGTACAACAGGCTGTTGAAAAACATTACAATAAACGTAAAATTTGAAATGAGAAAAGCATTCTGAAGGCCATTTCCAAAGTGACAGCATTCTGACTTTTTGAGAGACCTTTTGAGAAAGGGTCACACACAGATTAAACAGAGAAATGAAACTCATAGAAAGACATGTACATAAACAGAAAGACGAAGCACAGAACCACAGAATGAGAAAGAAAGAGATGAAACACAGTAGAAGGAACAAACAGGAGGAGACTGGGAACAAATGATGCAGATGATGATGAATATCATAAAAATAGTGTACTCACGTGCTTGTCTGATTCTGGAAAGAAAAAATAACAGAAATAAGTTTGTTCAGCAATTTGAAACACACACACACACACGCACGCACGCACGCAAACACGCACACACACACACACACACAAACACCTGTCTTTTTGTCTAGTTTAGTCATGTTGTTTACTGTTCACCAAGGTGGCCACATCAGGGCCAGTCCTCTCCTTGACTATCACTTTCAGAGAAGAGACATTAAACTGAAGTAAGAACACAATCACAAAGAGATCTGAATTCAGTACACATCCAACCAGATTCATTTATGCTAAAAACAATCTTCTCCAGCAGAATCCTCCTATGTGTTTGTGGGAACAGTTGCAACAGATCTCATAAACTGTTGAAGACTGCCATGTCAAGCGACAGACTACCTACTACACATAATGGCTCATCACTAACTACATTGAAGAGCTTGCATAAGTACACCACCAGTGGTAAACTGCAACACCCAATCACTAACTACAACACCTACTGACCAATGACTAACTACAACACCCAATGACTAACTACAACACCCAACGACTAACTACAACACCCAATGACTGACTACAACACCCAATGACCAATGACTAACTATGACATCCAGCGACCAATGACTAACAACAACACTCGATGACCAATGACTAACTACAACACCCAATGACCAATGACTGACTACAACACCCAATGACCAATGACTAACTATGACATCCAGCGACCAATGACTAACAACAACACTCGATGACCAATGACTAACTACAACACCCAATGACCAATGACTGACTACAACACCCAATGACCAATGACTAACTATGACATCCAGCGACCAATGACTAACAACAACACTCGATGACCAATGACTAACTACAACACCCAATGACCAATGACTGCAACACCCAATGACCAATGGCAAACCACAACACCCAATGACTAACGACTAACTGTGACATTCAGCGACCAATGACTAACAACACCACCCAATGAGCAAAGACCGATTATGACACCTGATGACCAATGATTAACTACAACATCCAATGACCAATGACTACAACCCCCACTGAGTATTAACTATAACCCCCGATGATCAACGACTAAACACAACACCCAGCAACCGATGACAAACTTTACCACCACAGATTAAACTACATTACCCATTGACTAACTCAGGGGTGGGAGCAGAAAATCATAGCTATACTGAAAAGGCCGGGGGTCCAGGGGCTGCTGGGGGGTCTGGGGTGCAACAACCCCCAGACGCTGAAGAAAATTTGTCTTGCCAAGACACTTTTGTGGCCTCTCCTTGAAAACAAAGTTAATAATTAACTCTACACAAAAAGATGCCATATATGACAAAATATGACTTACGTCTTAAATATCAAACTGAAAACGCTATGCCAAGTACTTAGAATACATCTTAAATTCAGTAAACCATCAAAACAAAATAGGATGGAATGTATTTACTCACCAGTGATGTCAATAGGAGATAGTGGCCAAATTTCAATCACTTAATTTATAAGTTCAAGAATGAGGATCCCTGTTTTTGTGGGTTTTTCTTTTAGTCTTACGTGGCTTAAATTCAGCAGAGAGTCAATGTCTGCACTAGCACTGGATTGGAACAAACACTGAGCAAAATCAAAAGCTGCAGTGGGCCAAGTTTCACAATAAAAATCAGTGGCTGGTGGCACTGGGGCATCTGAAAAATGAACGTCAATGGTTAGAGTGGATGTATGTTTCAGCACATTCCATCTCTCCACATGCTTCGTCTCCTGGGAATGCACTTCGATCAACTTTTTACCATTTGACTTGTAAGCTTCCAACTGCACAGTATACACCAAGCAGCGCCCACTTCATTTGTTTTCCGCAGCCATTTTCTGACGATTCAGTTCGTCCATCTCATCCATCCATTCATTTCTCCACTCGTTTTTCTTCAGGTCATTGTTGATCTTCCATGCCTCTGCTTTGTCGTTATCAGCTCCATTTTTGACAAATACAAAGCACGATGACATGGCCTTCGCGCATTGAAAATAAGATGGCGGGTTTCAAATACCAACAGCAGGAAAATCTTAATCGGAACACAGAATGCGCACACGGGAAAAAAAAGGGGGAAAAATTTGCTATACAGAATTCCATATCATTACGGGTCTCCCACTCCTGCTAACTACAACACCCAATAACGAGTGTAACACCCACTAACCTGTAAACCAACGACTAACTACAACACCCAATAACGAGTATAACACCCACTAACCAACAACTAACTTCAACACCCAATAACGAGTATAACACCCACTAACCAACAACTAACTACAACACCCAATAACTGACAATGAGGTACAACATCCAAATAACTAACGATTAACTGAAACAGCCCTTTCTTCTTCTGTCCTATCACGTCCACCATCATCAGGTTGACGGTTTCGACATTACAAACAGCGAGGTGAGCAGGGCTGAGCTTTAACGTTCGCCAACTCGCCAATGGCCCCTAAAATTGGAGTCGGGCGAACTCAATTTACAGTACCATTCGCCCGGCTGGCGACCTAAAAATCACCGCCAGTGATTCTGTACCTGTACACAAACGACATGCCCTGTAAAAACAAACACGCGCCTGCCGACTGCCATCTTTCATCACTGCCGTGCTGGGGCTTTCCCGGCCGAGGTTCAGAGTCGCGCGAGACTTGCCATTTCCGCTCTTCCGCTTACTTGTTCAGTCGGTGGTCATGTGGCGCTTTTTAACCGGTGTCTCTGAGCCTCCAGCAAAAAAAAAAACTAAGTCAGAAGAAGAAAAAAAGAAGCAGAATAAGGAATATGAAGAAGAGAAGAGAGATCGAAAGTGGGTGCCAGGATGGAAGAGGACAGAAACAGGGCCTGAGGAAGGCAGACCCAAGCTGCTTCACCTTTTTCAACATTGAGGATGATGATGATGATGATGATGATGATCTGGCCCTTGGCAGACTGTAGACTGAAGGTGCTTCAGGTACAAAACAGGGACAAATCTTGTCATGACGCTTTTTACTTCTACTAGTCAAATGCTTTTGGATATAAAAGATCTCTTTTTCTTTGTCAGTTATGATATACCTGGGTGGCAATATCAATGACAACTGAAAATAAATTTGTTTTCCAAAATTAATAAGCAGAAACAGTGTTATTGTTGTTGTTGAAAATAAGCGTGTGTATAAGCTGCAAATTTAAAATAGGACTGCATTTTCAATGAAAGGGTCTGGCAACCTGAAAAATTTTCTGGCAACCTCAACCTCCCAGGTTAGGAGCCCGGCTGGCTCCTTAGCCTGGCCTGCTAAATCTCAGCCCTGGGTGAGGGACTGGGATGTCCAGCAGAGTGGCTGCCTAGATGTTCAACCTCATTCTGTGGGCATGGGTAAGGAGAATAGAGAGAAGAGGGCGGAGGGGAGCCTGTGACTAAAGACCAACCATGACAGCCAGTGACCAACAAGTTAAAACACAAACCCACAGACCAACGACTAACTACAGCACCCATAACCAGTGCTAAGCCATACCTGGCAGCGACTAAACACCCAACTAACCACACACCAGAAGACCAAAACAACAAGCAACAATCAGTGACCAAACGGCAAACCACATCACACAATGACTAAATACCCAAACTTCATCACCCACACATCAAAAGCACACACGTGACAACACGACCACAAGACCAACAATGGGTGATCAGCACCACAGACCCACCTTTGTCGTTACTCTCCTTGAGAGCCGCCAGATGGGGCGGCATACCTGGAAATCCAGGTGGAAAGGCCGAGAGGAAACTGGCCGAGCTGGCCGCCGAGATAGGGGGCTGCAGTCCGGCCGGGTGGGGAGTCAGAGGGATGGGTGGGCCGTGCGGATGGTGAGGCAGATGCTGAGCCTGCATCTGTTGCTGGAAAAAAGGTAGGCTCGCCACTTCAGAATCGTTTGTTCTGTTTTGAGCACTGACACAGGAAAAAGAATTGTCGAGCAGGAAAACAGACCATGAAGGGTAAAGAAGGGCTTGCATCGTCACTCCCTGCTTCTTGATTTTTGTTTGGTAACTATGGCCAGACAATTTGTCTTACTGTCTACAATTAGCTCTTCTTGCCCTGGTCAACCCTTTTTTCCTCTTTTCTTTCTTTCTTTTTTTTGTAGTTCACTGATTTGTCACAAATCTACCTGCGCGACTTCCATTGGTAACAAAAAAAGAAGGAAGGTTATTTTCTACCTCTAAATTTGCTATAATCAAAGCACATGAAAGAAGAGTTGCATTTAAGGTGTTTCAAAAGATAAACCAATAAAAGGCTACTACAATTCTTGTTGGTGACAAACTTTTCCTTCATTTTCCACCGCTTACTTATAAATTTCCACTTTTGTTTGTCAACCTGGTATCAACCAGAATCTATTTCAAATACTTTTACATTGCATAAGGTTAACATTCAATTAGTTTCAAAACTAATTATCTAATTCTAAGCTCAAACGAAAACTAAATTACTCCCTTATTGCCATTTGATGACATGTACGGATTAGTTAAATTTACAGTTCAGAGTTGTAAAGCATTCAAGGGTTCAACTGCCATATTTAGAGAGAGAGAGAGAGAGAGAGAGAGAGAGAGAGAGAGAGAGAGAGAGAGAGAGAGAGAGAGAGAGAGAAATCTCCAGGAATTGAACCAGTCCCAATTTCATGTCAACTCTTTGGTGTGGGAAGAGCCAAACAGGAAGAAAAGCACATATGATTAGCAAAGGATGAAAGACGAGATAGCCCGAAGTGAAGTGCAGGAAGCACACACCACAGGCCCAGTATTTGCACTAAAACGAAGGGCAGTAAAATTATTGAGCATCGTGCAATTCAAAGAGATCCTGTTATCAGCTGTGCCGATCCCCGTGTTTATGTCCGACAGCAGTTAATTTGCCAATTTGGTTTGCGCTCTCACAGACAGGTCAGGGAGGATGGGGTAAGGGAGATGGGGTAGAGATCATGGGGGAGGACATACAGATTAGCGAGAGAGATAGGGAGAGAGGGAAAGAGAGACAGACAGATACAGACAAACACTGCTACAGAGAGAGAGAGAGAGAGAGAGAGAGAGAGAGAGAGAGAGAGAGAGAGAGAGAGAGAGAGAGAGAGAGAGATAGCATGCAAAAGTTTCCCAACTCTACAACCAGGAGAGGGGAACGGTGGTGGGAGGAGGAAGGGTTAACCAGACTGTCAGCTGGACATACCCGGCGACAAAGGGATACACAAGTTGAACAACTAAAGTCAAGGCGGACGACTGGGGTGGGGTTGGGGGTTGTGGAGGGATAGAGGGGTGGGTGGATGGGGGTGTGGTGTGAGGAAGGTGTGGGGAGTTGGGAGAATGGGGAGGTGAGGTGTAGAAGTGGAGGAGGAAGATGAATCAGCAGAAAATGGAATTTAGAAAAAGAAGAAGAAGAAGAAGCAGCAGCCGAAGAAGAAAACAAAGTCAAGGCTGACCCCAATGATGGCGTTCAACTCCTGCATAGTCACCTGCTTGGCACGCTCCACAGCCGCCGCCACCTGCTGCTGATGCTGCAACAACACCACCACCACCACCACTTACATTGTACCGTTCTTTTGCCAACATCTCATGCGCTGACAAGGTTAGCATTTCCACTTCGGAAACAAGTTTCTGAACGGACGGTCAGGACCTAATACTCTGCCAGATCCAGTCTAGCCCTGAAAAGGCTGCGTACACAACTGCTGTATCACACTTGCTTGACATGAATAATTAGTCTGTGACATTCACGCTGTTCTGACAAGCGTCATGACCTCACAACACTGCATTACCTTGAAGGAGGGATGAGGTGGGTGGGGACTCAAAGATCTTCTTGAAATGCTTCCATTATCCCTAGTAAGAACATTTTAACAATTGGATTTTTCTTACTGATACACTATTTCACAAAGTATGACTGCCACAAAAATGAAGATGCAGCGGAAAATACTGAAGTAAACTGTTTGTAAATAATGAACCACCTAGCGAAGCAACAACAAAAATCTTCCACATTTAATGCCCCCGTACCCCTCAGTTCCAAAAATAACACCGATCTCTATTCATTCTGTTTTCTAATATTCTATTTAGCATTCCATTTCTGGTTCGAGATTTTTTTTTAATGCACAGTATGCTATGGAAGTCAGTATATTCTAAGAAACACACCACTGTGCCTGTACTTTTCATTACTAAGGGCAGCGATGAAAAAAATAACAACAAACACTTAACATTGGGAGACACCCGAAACTAAGGGCAGGGATGGAAAAAAACAACAACAAACATTGAACACTGGGAGACACCCAAAACAAATCTGTGTTCCTGAAATTCAAACCTACTCTCCCGTGCTTGTGACTGGCAGCACGAGTCCTTTTCACCACACCGAAAACCTACACCTCATTAGGAGTTCTGAATCTCACAAAGGGGAAAAAAAAGCAAAAAAACTCACTATCTATGAAACTGAAGTACTCCGCTTAACATCTGTTACAAAGACAAACCTCTTGTATCAAGGCCTATGAACCCTGTACTTTCATGCTCCAGTGATCTCTACCTACCCCCTTTTGCCTTATCCCCCCCCCCCCCCCCCCCCCCCCCCCCCCCCCACACACACAACACCGCACGAGAACAGCCTAATCTCATAAACTACCATGCAGCATACACGCCAGCTCGCCAAGAAACCCAATCAAGAACTAAACATGACATCCAGAGCAGACGTGGCCCGGCCCATCAATTAGTAGATTACAGAAGTCATTTCTAGGACACACGATACATAATGAAGATGACTACCGAGGTGATATTCCACCCCACAGGTGTGTCATTAGCTCTGTAGGTGTAATATAATCGTTTAAAGACTCAACTCCGGCTGTACCGTAAATCACTGGAGGCACTGGGCCAGAATTATCCGCCGGTGTAACTATCTTTGAGAAATGCACTGTTTGCGTGGCTTGCTCATCTTTCAGTGTTGTGTGTGTGTATGTGTGTGTGTGTGTGTGTGTGTGTGTGTGTGTGTGTGTGTGTGTATGAAACAGAGAGGGAGAGGGAGGGAGGGGGAGAGAGAGAGAGTGAGTGAGTGCTTGTGTGCATGCGTCCACATGTGACCATGAGCACATCCGCATGAGGTGGGTGTATTATATGTGTACAAGCACACATGTATATCTGAGAGATCTAGTAAGAAGCAGTGCCAACAATGCTGGAGGCGGTTATCTAATTTCTTTTTCTTCAGGCAGCAAATGTGCTTGCTTGGCTTAAACATGAACTTTCTACAGAAAACACCAGCGTGCTCTTTTTATTGTCTTCTTCTAAAACGTTTGTTTTTACGTCATCTCAAGCCTTCAGAAGGTCTGTACCATTGCGTTGCCTGACTGTATAATATACCTGATCAGCAGGATTCCTCATCATGGTTATATTTTTTATGTGTACTGACTAAGTGGCTGGAGTGAAAAAAAAAAAAAAGTTTACCAAAATTCTATTCACAGGTCTGAAAAAAATCTCTTACTTGAAATCTGTTATAACTGGTGCTTTCAACTACAAAACCAACCACTCTGACAACAGCTTGTTTCGTTTCGTTTTTCATCTTACCTCCTGAGACAGGAAAGGAATAACCTGTGCGCAAATGGCATTCAGTCTCTTCGCTATCTCCGTCTGCAAAGCAACAAAATCAAAAACACGATCAGAACATTTTCATTATCATCCACATTGCATTACACCACCACCAGTGAGATCGGGGATCAATCAGGACAGCGGATGGAATGGTGGAGGTAGGGTGGGGGATAATGGTGGGGTACATGAAGTCACCCGGGCTGGTGAAAAAAATATGGCTGAGAGATGAGATCAGTGAGGATGTAAGCATCTCCCTCTGGAAAACAAATAATGTGCCATGTAACAGTACTACTACTTCCACAGCATGAGAATGAGAAGATGGACATTGTATCAGCAATGAGGAATGAAATACTAACACCACCATCAAAGTACTGTTACTGTAATCAACTTCTTGAATTATGTTATGAGCATGGAAACTACATAACCCCTTACATAACCTCTGACACACTACCCAACTTTTCTTCCATTTGTTGCAGAAAAGGGTCAGTTGCCACTTACCTACCAAACATTCTCCTGTGTCATTTATTCCATATCATAACTGAACATGCACAGGCTTCATTCCTCACATCCTTCCCTCCCCCCCCCCCCCTCCCCCCCCGAAACACACACACACTTTTGGGCTCTCTAGTAAACTCACACAAACGTATACAAGCTATGCATGCACATGCATGCTCACAAATTAATCATCTTGTCCCTAAATAGTCCAGATTTCCATTCTGATAATAAAGACTAGATTAGATTATGTAGTCTGATTATAATTATTATTATCATGAATATAATTACTGGAATAAATTACTGTAATCAGTTCTCTTCCAGACAGGGGAACTCCTTTAAACATGGCGGCCAGTGCAAAGGGGAGATGGAGAGGGGAAGGGAGGTGTGCGTGTGTGTGTGTGTGTGTGTGTGTGTGTGGGGGGGGGGAATAAAAGGTCGATGGGAAAACAGCAAACAGGGATATCCTTCAAGAGAGAATTTGAAGAGGAGAGAGGAGGGGGAGGGGGGGGGGGGCAGGGAAGGGGGATTACAAGCAAGCTGTTTGTGTGATCAGGCGGTCCAAACACTCAGCAGTGTCATCTGCCCAGCTTTATAGAGCCCTCAGTAAAGGACAGCAGCTCATTTATTTACACACTGGCATGGCAGGGCTCAGTGTTTACTCATCCCCAGCTCCTGGGGCTTTGGTCAGACCATCCACCACCACAGTTGAGTCAATATTGGCCTCCCAAGCAAACAGATACCATACAAGGGCTTCACAAATAGGTGATGGGGAGGCCAGTATCCCTCCCTCCGGCCTCCCTCCTTCCTTCCCTCCCTCCCTTCCTCCCTCCCCACAACCAGGCAAGGTGTGGAGTCACCAGGGGAAGCTTTGTGGTACCTAAACTTGGACGTGACCTACACTCACAAGTCGCTGACCTCTTGGGAGGACTCTTCCCTCTCTCTGGAACTGGCCATACTCAAATGCCAGTTGATCCCATCTTCGCCAGAAAATACAAGCTTCACAAACTCGTTAACATTAAAGGTCTGTGTGGAAGGGGATGTAACAAAAAGCTTTGTCAACGTCACTGCTGTACAAGTTACAGCATGTTCAATATGGCTGAGAGATGAGATCAGTGAGGATGTAAGCATCTCCCTCTGGAAAACAAATAAATTAATTTGCTCGGGAGGCCATACAGGTAAGAACTCTTGATGATGGGGGCCTGGAAGGGGGTGCGGCGGGATGGAGGCACATTCTAAGAATTATGCAATTTTGATTTTTTTTTTTTAAAAGGAGAAGACAAAGGTGACATTCATTTCTCTGTGCACAATCTGTCATCATCACCGATTCAGAAAACCATAGCATTTCGCCTTGGACTTCAGGTCCTTGCCAACTTGATGGTCCGACGCTTGTGGTGATACAGTGGTTTGCAGGCTCTTGTATTTTAGCATCATTTTGCACAAATGAATTACATGGATTAATAAAGAGTTACTGCATTGAACTGAGCTTTATTCTATCAGCTGTCTCCACAGCCATTCAGAATGCCTGTTGGCACACCTGGATCCGTTCATGTCACCTGCCTGCATAGCACATGAACACATGCATACTATATGAGCACACACATACACATGTATGCTCTTCCACAAGTTTGACACTTGCATCCCAACCAACCCCAATCCCTTTTACGAACACAATGGACATAAACATTGGCAAACACATCACTCCACACACACAACATTATTTATAAATACACACACACACTTTCACATCCTATTCTGAAAACATGCATATATAATAAAAATGTAACCCACACACACACATGCATACACATACACACACACATGACCACTCATACATTATTAGCACACACACACACATGCTCTCACACCCATTTTACAAACATGCACTTAAAAAAACCACACACACACACACACACACACACTCACACAACACACACATACACAAGGTATATACATGCATACGTATATACACACACAGTCATACAATATCCAGTGAGACACGCGTACACACTCATCACAACACACACTGACAAACATAAACGCACGCAGACAAGCACGCATGCATGCAAGCACGTAATACCACACGCATGCGCGCAGGCACACACACACAGGCACAGGCACACACACACACAGGACACACCACACAGAGCACACACACAGAGCACACACACACACAAGCACACGTACACACACACACGCACACACACCAGGCACACAAACACTGGGGCCCAAGCAGATCGATGTGGCATGGGAGGTGGGGGGGGGGGGAGGGGGAGGGGGGGGGACACTTGTAAACACAGCCTCTCTTTTCAGACAGGCCGCCAGCAAAGACAGTGCAGTGTTATCCCTCACAATATTGACAAAGCTGCCAACAATTACACCCCTCCTGTGTGAATTCCACCCCCAGACTAAGCCAACAGGACAACAACATCATTCATCCCCCCAGACCCTTGGGACCCTCCAGCCAGGCCTCTCACACACACTCTCCACACACACACACCCTCCCCATCTCCACTTTCCTTCCCTTGCCCCCCCCCCCCCCCCCCCTCCCTCCTCTTCCTCCCCCTCTTAACTAACCCCTAGCCATTCACTCCTACCCTCAAACTTTTTCTCCTCCCCCTAAACCCCTTCTCCTATCCCCCCTCCTCCCCCTCCCCTCCCCATCCCTTCACCCCTACAAAATATAATGCTCCCTGTGGCAAATCTTTCACTCAAGTCACAGAGAGAGACACCCAATACAAAGGTACAGCCACACAAAAGGTACAGCGACAATGTCGGCACAGGTATCATTCACTCTAACCCCCCCCCCCCCCTCCCTTTTCCTTTCTCCTCAGTGACCCGCCATTCCTATCGTCCGCCCTCCATTCCCAAACCCCCCCTCCTTCTATACCCTCCCCCCCTCCCAATTTCCACCGATCACTCCATTCCTCTCACTGTCCCTGTGCCTTGCTGATTTCTCTGTGGCTTGACAGCTTTTCATACCGTGTGTTCCCTCTGTGAAAACTCTCTCCTCTTACTCAAAGAGGTATATATATATATATATATATATATATATATATATATATATATATATATATATATATATATATATATATATATATATCGGAGATGAAGGTTTAGCCACTAGTCTCTCTCTCTCTCTCTCTCTCTCTCTCTCTCTCTCTCTCTCCCTCCCTCTCTGAAAGTGAAACCAGGAGATCACAACTGCACCTGTGTCCTCTCTCTCTTTTTGCTCCCTTTGTCCTCTCTCTCTCTCTCTTTGCTTCCAACACCTCCTCTCTCCCTCACCTGTGTTATTTCTCATTCAGGTAAGCTCAAACATATGTGTATCATGGTCATACATATCTGTTGACATGTTGCGAGTGTGTGTTATGTTCAAATGAAATACAGTGCAGTAAACAAAAGCCGTAGTTAACTATGGTAACGCTAACACCAGCACTTGGTAACAGCCCTTCATGTCAAATGATGTGAATCAGCATGTCTCTCCCTAAGAGTAGGACTGGGAAAAGAAATGGAAAAAAAAATGTCAGCCAGAAAAGCAAAGATAAAAAAAAGAAGATAAGACAGCAAGCAAAATCAAAATAAGATGTAAAAAGGTCAAATGATCATAAGAAAACAAAAAACAATTTTGTTTTCTTTGCATCTGTAATGACTGAACATTTTCAATCCAAATATATTCATCCTTTTATTAGTCTCAATACAATTCAAAAAAGGTCTTTGTTCACTGAAGTTGTTCCATTCTTGCAGAACTTGCATTCAACCTTCATGATGCCTTTTCAGAGGGTATTTTCATTTTGTTCTGTTCTATAAACGGACAAAGACAGACACACAAGGAGACATGAAACAAAGCATCAGATCAATGGTGTGCCCATGTCCACACAGTCTACCAAGTTTTCAAGCAAGGCTTGGTACTCTGACAAAATCCTTTCACTGAAGGCCCATGGTGGATCAGCCTGTGTAAAACTGTTGTCACAAGTCACTGCCAGTGGCTTCCACAGTTGGAACTCACAGACAGAGCTAAATGTGAACCCTTTCAAGTAGGACCGTTTCCACTGGTTGTAGGCTCCAACGGTCTATCAACATGCATGTACAGTATCTATATATCACAAATCATTTCAACATGCCTCCGAAGAAAACAGGCAAAGCCATTTCAATCTTTTTTCTTCACACCACTACACCTGTCTGTGAAGTAATTCACACGGGGCTCTTCAAACCCCGACAGCTTATTTTCACACATGATGGATCATCTGACCCCTGATAGTTCAAAACAAACTGAAGCTCTGCAAGAAATGAAAAGGAAATACTGAGAAACAGCGACAAATTACATAAAATATGGAAGAAATAAGGAGGTGGGGGGGGGGGGGGGGGGAGGAGTGAGGGAGGGAAGGGGGGAGACAGTTCTAAACAAATGATAAGGGGGACACTATCAGGAACTATTAATACACATGCATACCAATGAAAGAAATGTACTCTAGATAAACATCACAATGACCGTTACCTGTTTGTGCATCTCCACGTTAAGCCCGTACGACATCTCGTAATACTGAAACAAGCAATACACATCAACAATCAAACTTTCAGTAACTATCATTACTTGCTTTAACTATCACAATAAGCATAAATCTGCCATTTTTTTCTTTCCTTATGCAATCTATTACTAATGAATCAAAGACCAATCATATGAGTTGCACTAACTCTGGCACTGTTCGACACCAAACAGAAACAATGCACAGTTCATTCAACACAGAATCAACAGATTCCTCCAAGGAAACACTCTAATGTACAGACACACACGTGCACACACACATTTTTTTTCCCCTGTTCCACGACAAGGAACAGTTCTGAAGTTTAACAAACAAACCTACCCTCACTTTAAAACTAAACAAATCATAGTAGCATTTAACCATTTCAGACAAATCTGAATTCTACTTCTCTCTCTCTCTCTCTCTCTCTCTCTCTCTCTCTCTCTCTCTCTCACACACACACACACACACACACACACACACACACACACACACACACACACACACACACACACACAATGATGTAGCAAACAAACAAACGAAAATGTCTTATCAGACACGGCACCGCCTGAAGCAGAACAGACCCAAGCACAACGCATGAATGGTGAATACTTTCAATACCGCTTTCATCTGTCCCCAGTGTATCGATCTCTCACTGTATTAAATTTTTTTTTTAAAAAGAAAGAAACAAAGAAGAAGAAAAAAAGAAAGAAAGATAAAAGATGGCACAGGAGCCTTTCTCTTGTGGCTGAACAGACCACCAACACTTTCACCAGTTTCAGACTTCACTTAGACTGTCTGCCACAGTCTATCAGTTTCCTCTTTTCAAAGAAACCCGCAAACCGCCTGCTTCCATTACTAGTCTTTCAAGTTTTTCAGTGGCAAAGAACTGATCAATCCGCAGTGTTCTGTCTCCATTTCTCTTTCTCAATTCCCCTGCAGCAGCTCTCCGCCACATTCTTTTTCAATACCACCCCACCCCACCCCCTCTTTTCCCCCTACCTCACATCTTTCTCCATACCTGTCCAAATGATTCTGTCCACGCTACCACCTACACTGCATGTTTTCTGTGGAGAATTTTTAAAAAGTAGCAGAGTGCAGGATTTCGTTATTCTGTACGTTCTCATTATTTCCATCTTCTCCTCCCCCATCCCCCATCCAACCCCACACACGCACATGCACAAATGACCTCTCCCTTTCTTTCCTCCCGTAAGTACCCACTGAATATACCAATTTTCACTTTCACCCCTTTAAATCTAGATATGGCAGTAAAACCCATGAATCTCTTTTTTCTTTTCCTTTCTTCTTTTTTTTTTTTTTCTCCGGATCGTGAGTAAAACCTGAGACGAAGCGGACAGTTGCTGAGGATCACTGCATCCAATTTTACAAAAGAAGAAAAC